>WOXC01008366.1:0-407860 GCA_011680675.1 Gymnobelideus leadbeateri
CCGTTTGTTTTTCCAAATAAATTTTGTTATTATTTTGTCTAACTCTACAAAGTAGTTTTTTGGTAAATTGATTGGTATGGCACTAAATATATAGTTTAGTTTGGGTAAAATTGTCGTTTTATTATATTAGCTCGACCCAGCCACGAGCAATTGATATTTTTCCAACTATTTAGATCTGTTTTTATTTGTGTGAGAAGTGTTTTGTAGTTCTGATCATATAGATTCTGGGTTTTTTTTGGCAAGTATATTCCCAAATATTTTATACTGTCTACAGTGACTTTAAATGGGATTTCTCTTTCTATCTCTTGCTGTTGAGTTTTATTAGAGATGTACAGGAATGCTGAGGATTTATGTGGGTTTATTTTATATCCTGCAACTTTGCCAAATTTATTTATTGTCTCAAGTAGTTTTTTACTTGATTCTCTAAGTATATCACCATATCATCTGCAAAGAGTGATAGCTTGGTCACTTCTTTGCCTAATTTGATTCCTTTGATTTCTTTTTCTTCTCTAATTGCTACTGCTAACGTTTCTAGTACAAGATTGAATAAGAGGGGTGATAGTGGACACCCTTGTTTCACTCCTGATCTTATTGGAAAGGCTTCTAGTTTATCCCCATTGCATATAATACTTGCTGATGGTTTTAAATAGATGCTAGCCACTATTTTAAGGAAGGCTCCATTTATTCCTATCCTTTCCAGTGTTTTTAATAAGAATAGATGTTGTACTTTGTCAAAAGCCTTTTCTGCATCTATTGAGATGATCATGTGGTTTCTGCTAGTTTTATTGTTGATATGCTCAATTATACTGATGGTTTTCCTAATATTAAACCATCCTTGCATTCCTGGAATGAATCCTACTTGATCAAAGTGTATTATTTTTGTGATAATTTGTTGGAGTCTTTTGGCTAATATTTTATTTAGAATTTTTGCGTCTAAATTCATGAGGGAGATTGGTCTATAATTTTCTTTCTCTGTTTTATCTCTTCCTGATTTAGGAATCAGTACCATATTTGTGTCATAGAAAGAGTTTGGTAGGACTCCTTCTTCACTAATTTTCCCAAATTCTTTGTAGAGTATTGGAATCAATTGTTCTTTAAATGTTTGATAGAATTCACTAGTGAACCCATCTGGCCCTGGAGATTTTTTCCTAGGGAGTTCATTGATGGCTTGTTTGATGTCTTTTTCTGAGATGGGGTTATGTAGGTAATTCACTTCCTCTTCAGTTAATCTGGGCAATTTGTGATTTTGTAAATATTCATCCATTTCACTAAGATTGTCATATTTATGTGCATACAATTGGGAAAAATAATTCCTCATTATTATTTTGATTTCCTCTTCATTAGAGGTAGATTCCCCCTTTTTATTTTTGATACTCATAATTTGGTTTTATTCTATCTTTTTTTTATCATATTGACTAAGGGTCTATCAATTTTGTTGATTTTTTCATAGAACCAGCTCTTAATTTTATTTATTCATTCAATAGTTTTCTTAATTTCAGTTTTATTAATCTCTCCCTTGGTTTTCTTTTTTTTTTTTTTTTGGTATTTATTTTTTTTTATTTTTTTTAAACAAATGCTTTATTAACTTCTGTTTTACATCATTCATTTCCGCCAGATTTTGAGTTACAATCATTTCCCCCCATTACTCCCCTACCCACCCTCCCAGAATAGTAATCCCACAAGATATCGCTTCCTCCAATCTGCTCTCTCCCCTACCTTCTCCCATACCCCCATCGACTTTTCCATTACAGGAAGGTGAGTCTTTGCATCCCAATGCCTGAACATCTTATCTCCCTATTACAAGCAAAAGAGTATTAATAATAGTATTTGTATATATTTGAAACATTTAATGTTACAACTTCAAATTTCAGATCCATTTCCTTCCTCCCTTGTCACCCATTCCCTCTTGGGAGATAAGTAATTCAGTATATGTTGTACATGTCTAGCTATGCAAAACATTATCATAGTAGATATATTGTACAAGGCTGCTTATAATTCCCTCCCACTCATCCCACCCCCCACCTGGTCCATTCCCTACATGATCCTGTCCCTCTTTTATAGTGGGTACTTCCAACCTCCCCTCACCCCAAGGATGCCCTCCCATCCATCATTCCTCCTCCCATCCCCCTTCCCCCTATCCTGCTGCAGGTTGAGATATCCCATTTAGTTTGTATGTCATTTTCTCCCTGAACCAAATTCAATGTGAATGTGGTTTTGCCTTTTTAGCCTTCCTTAATCTCCCCGTCTTTTGCAACCACTTCCCCTTGCTTCTTCTGCATGGGATAGTTTACACTACCCTGTCTCTCCCCATCTCCTCTTGCCACTTTCCTCTCTCACCTCATAATTTAATCCCTTGAGTATTCTCCCTTCCCAACAAATTCAAGTTATGCCCTCTATCCATATATAACTGTAACCATATACACACACATTCACATATGTATTCATATGACCACACCCCCTTCTTCCATTATTTTCATAGTGAGAAAGATATCATCAGTCACAGTTATTGCTTTTCCATATAGGAATGTAAATAGTTCAACTTTGATAAGTTCCTTTGGATTTCTTTTCCCTGATTACCTTCTCAGGCATCTCTTACTTCTTGTGTCTGGATGTCAAATTTTCTATTCAACTCTGGTTTTTTCCTCAAGAATGCTTGAAAGTCCTCTATTCCACTGAATGACCATATTTTCCCCTGAAACAAAATACTCAGTTTTGCTGGGTAGGTGACCCTTGGGTTCATTCCCAGTTCTTTTGCCCTCTGGAATATCATATTCCATGCCCTTCGATCCCTCAGTGTAGAAGCTGCCAGGTCCTGGGCTATTCTGATTGTGTTTCCACAATATTGAAATTGTATCTTCCTGGCTGCTTGTAGTATTTTCTCCTTGATCTGGGGATTCTGGAACCTGGCTATAATATTTCTGGGAGTTTTCTTTTTGGGATCTTTTTCAGGAGGTGATCGGTGGATTCTTTCAACCTCTATTTTGCCCTCTGGATCTAAAACATCAGGGCAGTTTTCCTTGAGAATTTCTTGAAAGGTGATTTCTAGGTTCTTTCCTTGATCATGGCTTTCAGGTAGTCCAATAATTTTTAAATTGTCTCTCCTGGATCTATTTTCCAGGTCAGTGGTTTTTCCCATGAGATATTTCACATTGCCTTCTAATCTTTTATTTGTTTGGATCTGCTTAACAGCATCTTGATTTCTCATAAAGTCATTAGCTTCCATTTGCTCCAGTCTAACTCTGAAGGAATGAATCTCCTCAGTGAACTTTTGAGATTCTTTTTCCATCTGGCAAATTCGACTTTTTAAGGCATTCTTCTCCTCATTGCCCTTTTGGGCCTCCTTTGCCATTTGAGTTAGTCTATTTTTTAAGGTGTTGTTTTCCTCAGTCAGGCTGTTGACCCTCATTTCATACTTTTCCTGCATCCTTCTCATTTGTCTTTCCAATTTTTCCTCCACTTCTCTTATTTGATTTTTAAAGTCCTTCTTAAGGTCCTCTATGGC
Source organism: Gymnobelideus leadbeateri (assembly GCA_011680675.1). Taxonomy (NCBI): domain Eukaryota; kingdom Metazoa; phylum Chordata; class Mammalia; order Diprotodontia; family Petauridae; genus Gymnobelideus; species Gymnobelideus leadbeateri. The sequence continues at coordinate 3,503 of WOXC01008366.1, forward strand.
CTGCAACCCGTTCATGTTTTCCCCTGGGGCTTTTGGAGCAGGACTTCTGACCTCACAGTCCTTTTCCCGCTCTATGCCCCCAAAATAGGAGTCTAGGGTTGCATTTTTCTGTTTCCTTTGCCTTGGCATGTTGCCACTTAATTACTTGACTTTTGGGCTTGTTGCCACACTATGGCTTTAGGGCCAGATAGAGGAATTTTCGTCCCGAACGTGTGGGGGGCAACTTCCGTTTCTGGCAAGCTGTAAACCCACCCACAACTTCCACCCTAGATCACAATCCAGATCCAGGGAGGTTAAAGCAAGAGCGATTACCCCCCAAGACTGATCGCTGGATCTCCCTACAAATTTGCAGGCTGGGAGCGGGAGCTGCCTCTGAAAACTACAAAATGGCGTTTGTCCTCAGCGGCTTCTAGCCCCCAGGGGAGGGAGCCAACGCATTCCCTAATACCAGTCCCAAAGTCCATAGGACACTAACCTCTTACTTTGTCCTAGGCAAGTCTATGTTGATAATTCTGGAGTCGCCACAGCTCCTGGTGTTCTGGGGTTCCTCCAGCTGGCTGCTGGCCCTGCCGCCCTGGGGCTAAAACCTCGGCTCATGCGGACCTGGGCTCAGCTCGGCTCGGCTCCTGTGCTCTGCACACTGCCAGGTCCCAGGCTACTGCGCTGGTCCTTCCTGCAGGGTTGCTGGGCTGTCCTCAGCGGGAGTTTAGCTTCTCTGTGTCGTTCTGTGGGTGCTGGGGCTCCAGAAGTTGTTCAGAGTCCCCTTTTACATCGTTTGGGGGAAATGTGGGGGCAGAGTGGCTTGGATGAGCTGTTTCTACTCCGCCCTCCCTTGGTTTTCAATATTTCTAATTTAGTACTAAATTGGGGATTTTCAATTTGTTCTTTTTCTAACTTTTTCAATTGCATGCCCAATTCATTGACCTCCCTTCTCTCTGCTTTAATTAAGTATGCACTCAGGGATATAAAACTTCCCCTGAGAACTGCCTTTAGTGCATCCCACAAATTTTGGTATGTTGTTTCATTATTATCATTCTCTTGAATGAAATTATTGATTGTTTCTATAATATCTTGTTTGACCCACCAATTTTTTAGGATTAAATTGTTTAATTTCCAATTAGTTTTTAGTCTATCTTTCCCTGGCTCTTTATTGCATATAATTTTTATTGCATCATGATCTGAGAATGATGCACTTAAGGTTTCTGCCTTTCTGCACTGGATTGTGAGGTTTTTATGCCCTAGTACATGGTCTATTTTTGAGTATGTACCATGTACAGCTGAAAAGAAAGTAAATTCCTTTTTATCCCCATTCAGTTTTCTCCAGAGATCCATCATATCTAGTCTCTCTAAGATTCTATTCACCTCCTTAATCTCTTTCTTGTTTATTTTGAGGTTAGATTTATCGAGTTCAGAGAGGGGGAGATTAAGGTCCCCCACTAGTATAGTTTTGCTGTCTATTTCTTCCTCTAATTCCTTTAACTTCTCCTCTAGGAATTTGGATGCTATACCACTTGGTGCATATATATTAAGTAGTGATATTGCTTCATTCTCAATGGTGCCTTTTAGTAGGATATAGTTTCCTTCCTTATCTCTTTTAATTAGATCTATTTTTGCTTTTGATTTATCTGAGATAAGTATTGCTACCCCTGCTTTTTTTACTTTAGCTGAGGCATAATAAATTTTACTCCAACCTTTTACCTTTACCCTGTGGGTATCCCTTTGTTTCAAATGTGTTTCTTGAAGACAGCATCTTGTAGGATTATGGTTTTTAATCCATTCTGCTATCCGCCTCTGTTTTATGGGAGAGTTCATCCCATTCACATTCACAGTAATGATGACTATCTGTCTCTTCCCCTCCATCCTATTCCCTCCCCTGTTTATGTTTTTGTTTCTTCCTTCTCCCTTCCCCTCCTTGAAGTTTTCCCTTTTGACCGTCCCCTCCCTCAGTGTTCCCACCCAGTGAACCCTCTTCTTAACCTACCCTCTCCCCTTACTATTATTTCCCTCCCTTCTAATCCCTCCCTTTAGTCTCCTCCTTTTCACCCCCCCTTACCCTCCCACTATCTATAGGACACAATAAATTTTTATACTTATCATAGTAAATTACTCCCCGTTTGATTCCAAACCAATGAGAGTAAATTTCAAACAGTGCTCCTCTCCCTCCCTCCTTTACCTCTATTTAATGAATTTATGTGTCTATTCACGTTAGAATCTTAAACTTCACTGATTAATTTGATCCTTATTTGAACCAGAACCAGTGAGAATAGTGTTTAAATGATGTTCCTCTCCCTCTTTCTTTCCCCTCTTCTATAATGTGTTTTGATGCCTCTTCAGATGGCATATTTTACTTTTTCCTAACTCATCCTTTCCTTTTTCCCATTACAGTACCTTTGATCCCCTTAATAGTCTTTTTTTTTTTAGACTCCATGTTAGTGCATTCATAACCACACCCTCTAAGTATAACCCTTTTGCAGGTCCTGATAATCGTAAAGATTTCGAATATTGACAGTTATCAGCTCCACATATAGGGATGTGAACATTTTGGTCTAGTTGCATCCCAAGTAATGAGCATGTGTTTGTGGGTGTGGGTGTGTGCACTTCTGCATGTGTGAGTCTATGTTACCCTTCTTTACCTTTTTATGTCCTTCTGGAGTCTTGTAATTGGAGATCAAATTTTCCATTGAGCTCTGGCTTTTTCATTAGGAAAGTCTGGAAGTCCCTTACTTTAACTGGGAAAAAAAATTTTGAAGCAAGTTTCTCTGATAAAGGCCTCATTTCTTAAACATATAGAGAACTGAGTCAAAATTATAAAAATAAAAGCCATTCCCCAATTACTAAATGATCAAAAGATATGAACAGTTTTCAGATGAAGTAATCGACACTATCTATAACCATATGAAAAAATGTTCTAATTCACTACTGATCAGAGAATGCAAATTAAAACAATTTTGAGGTACTATCTCATGCCTATTAGATTGGCTAATAGGACAGAAAATAAAAATGACAAATTTTGGAAAGAATGTGGGAAAAATGAGACATTAATGCATTGTTGGTGGAGTTGTGAACTGATTCAATCATTCTGTAGAGCAATTTGAAATTGTGCCCAAAGAGCTGTAAAATCATGCATACCCTTTGACCTAGCAATATGATTGGAATATACTAGGTCTGTATGCCAGAAGAGGTTAAAAGAGAGAGAAAGGACCTATATGTACAAAAATGCTTATTTTTGCCCTTTTCTGATGGCAAAAAAATGGAAATTGAGGGGATGCCCATCAACTGAGGAACAACTGAACAACCTGTGGCATGTGATTATGATGGAATACTACTGTCCTATAAGAAATGATTATCAGGACGCTCTCCAAAAAACCTGTAGAGATTTACATGAGCTGATATAAAGTGAAATGCACTGTGTATGAAGTTAACAGCAATATTATAAAATGTTCAGCTGTGAATGACTTAGCTATTCTCAATAATGCAGTGATCCAAGGCAACTTTGAAGGACTATTGATGAAAAATGCTATCCATCAGCAGAGAAAGAACTGATGATGTCTAAATATAGTTTGAAGCACACTTTTTAAACTTTGTTTTCTTGAGGGGTTTTTTTGTGGGGGGTTCTGTGTTTTCTTTCACAACATGACTAATATGGAAATGTTTTACACAACCACACATGTATAACCTATATCAAATTGTTTGCCTTCTCAATGAGGGGGGACATGGAAAGAGGCAGAGAGAATTTGGAACACAAAGTTTTTAAAACAAATGTCAAAAATTGTTTTCACATGTAACTGGGGGAAAAGAAAACGCTAAATAAACTCACAAAAGAAAAACTTTCCTCCTCTCCCACATTTGCCAGAGGGTGAGGGATGTCCTTAAGCTGCCCCAAATCATAATGGCACTTAAGTACCATCTAGTCCAGTTGGAGGATTGTCCCTGGAGCTATCAAATGGAACATTTTTCTGTTATCTGATAATACCTATGCCCCCATTGCCAACTTTCCTCCAACCCAATCACCTGCTACTGATTTCTAACATGGCTACTTCTTCTCTCTTTCAACCGTGAACAAGTCTAAACTCCTCTCTGGGCCTTAGTTTCATTTTCTATTAAAGGAAGGAGGATGAATAAATGATTTCTAAGATCCTTTTAAACGTTAAACTTCTTTAAGTCTAAATACATATTATCATTCTTATTGTGAGCATATACAAAGAACAAATAAGGTCCTTGTATTCAGGGAGCTTAGAGTCAAAACCAATTAGACTGAATGCAGACACACAGAAACAATTTTTTTTCCTTTCTGTTCAAGTTTTCTTTTTCTTTTCTTTTATTTATTTATTTTTTTTAAACAAATACTTTATTAACTTCTGTTTTACATCATTCATTTCCACCAGATTTTGAGTTACAATCATTTTCCCCCCATTATTCCCCTACCCAACCTCCCAGAATAGCAGTCCCACAAGATATCGCTTCCTACAATCTGCTCTCTCCCATACCTTCTCCCATACCCCCTTCGACTTTTCCATTAGAGGAAGGTGAATCTTTGTGTCCCAATGCCTGCACATCTTATCTCCCAATTACAAGCAAAAGAGTATTAATAATGGTATTTATATATATTTGAAACATTTAATGTTAAGACCTCGAATTTCAGATCCATTTCCTTCCTCCCTTGTCACCCATTCCCTCTTGGGAGATAAGTAATTCAGTATATGTTGTACATGTCTAGCAATGCAAAACATTATCATAGTAGATATATTGTACAAGGCTGCTTATAATTCCTCCCACTCATCCCACCCCCCACCTGGTCCATTCCCTACATGATCCTGTCCCTCTTCTATAGTGGGTACTTCCAACTTCCCCTCACCCCAAGGATGCCCTCCCATCCATCATCCCTCCTCCCATCCCCCTTCCCCCTATCCTGCTGCAGGTTGAGATATCCCATTTAGTATGCATGTCATTTTCTCCCTGAACCAAATTCAATGTGAATGTGGTTTTGCCTTTTTAGCCTTCCTTATTCTCCCCCTCCCTTGCACCCACTTCCCCTACATGAGATAGTTTACCCTACCATGTCTCTCCCCATCTCCTCTTGCCCCTTTCTTCTCTCACCTCATAATTTCATCCCTTGAGTACTCTCCCTTCCCAACAAAATCAACCTATGCCCTCTATCCATATATAACTGTAACCATATACACACACATTCACATATGTATTCATATGACCACACACCCTTCTTCCATTATTTTCATAGTGAGAAAAGATATCATCAGTCACAGTTATTGCTCTTCCATATAGGAATGTAAATAGTTCAACTTTGATAAGTTCCTTTTGATTTCTTTTCCCTGATTACCTTCTCAGGCATCTCTTCCTTCTTGTGTCTGGATGTCAAATTTTCTGTTCAACTCTGGTTTTTTTCCTCAAGAATGCTTGAAAGTCCTCTATTCCACTGAATGACCATATTTTCCCCTGAAACAAAATATTCAGTTTTGCTGGGTAGGTGACCCTTGGGTTCATTCCCAGTTCTTTTGCCCTCTGGAATATGATATTCCATGCCCTTCAATCCCTCAGTGTAGAAGCTGCCAGGTCCTGGGCTATTCTGATTGTGTTTCCACAATATTGAAATTGTTTCTTCCTGGCTGCTTGTAGTGTTTTCTCCTTGATCTGGGGATTCTGGAACCTGGCTATAATATTCCTGGGAGTTTTCTTTTGGGATCTTTTTCAGGAGGTGATCTGTGGATTCTTTCAACCTCTATTTTGCCCTCTGGATCTAAAACATCAGGGCAGTTTTCCTTGAGAATTTCTTGAAGGGTGATTTCTAGGTTCTTTCCTTGATGATGGCTTTCAGGTAGTCCAATAATTTTTAAATTGTCTCTCCTGGATCTATTTTCCAGGTCAGTGGTTTTTCCCATGAGATATTCACATTGCCTTCTAATCTTTCATTTGTTTGGATCTGCTTAACAGCATCTTGATTTCTCATAAAGTCATTAGCTTCCATTTGCTCCAGTCTAACTCTGAAGGAATGAATCTCCTCAGTGAACTTTTGAGATTCTTTTTCCATCTGGCAAATTTGACTTTTTAAGGCATTCTTCTCCTCATTGCCCTTTTGGGCCTCCTTTGCCATTTGAGTTAGTCTATTTTTTAAGGTGTTGTTTTCCTCAGTCAGGCTGTTGACCCTCATTTCATACTTTTCCTGCATCCTTCTCATTTCTCTTTCCAATTTTTCCTCCACTTCTCTTATTTGATTTTTAAAGTCCTTCTTAAGGTCCTCTATGGCCTGCAACCCGCTCATGTTTTCCCCTGGGGCTTTTGGAGCAGGACTTCTGACCTCACAGTCCTTTTCCCGCTCCATGCCCCCAAAATAGGAGTCTAGGGTTGCATTTTTCTGTTTCCTTTGCCTTGGCATGTTGCCACTTAATTGCTTGACTTTTGGGCTTGTTGCCACACTATGGCTTTAAGGCCAGATAGAGGAATTTTCGTCCCAAACGTGTGGGGGGCAACTTCCGTTTCTGGCAAGCTGTAAACCCACCCACAACTTCCACCCTAGATCACAATCCAGATCCAGGGAGGTTAAAGCAAGAGCGATTACCCCCCAAGACTGATCGCTGGATCTCCCCACGATTTGTAGGCTGGGAGCCGGAAATGCAGATGAAAACTACACAATGGTGTGTCTCCTCAGCGGCTTCTAGCCCCCAGGGGAGGGAGCTGACACATTCCCCAATACAGGTCCCAAAGTCCATAGGACACTAACCTCTTACTTTGTCCTAGGAAAGTCTATGTTGATAATTCTGGAATCGCCACAGTTCCTGGTGTTCTGGGGTTCCTCCAGCCAGCTGCTGGCCCTGCCGCCCTGGGGCTAAAACCTCGGCTCACGTGGACCTGGGCTCGGCTCGGCTCAGCTCCTGTGCTCTTCGCTCTGCGCCGGCTCCCAGACCGCTGCGCTGGTCCTTCCTGCAGGGTGCTGGGCTGTCCTCAGCGGGAGGTTAGCTTCTCTGTGTCGTTCTGTGGGTGCTGGGGCTCCAGAAGTTGTTCAGAGTCCTTTTTTACATAGTTTGTGGAGAATCTGGGGGCAGAGAGGCTTGGACGAGCTGTTTCTACTCCGCCATCTTCCAGAAACAAATTTTATATCAAACACCAAGGTTAACAGGGGAAAGATTAAAAAAAAAAAACTAGTGCCTCAAAACCCTTTAGTTTTCTAAAACCTGCTACGGACATTTTAATGACTACATCTGTGCATTTTTCAAATGGTTGAGATTCTTAAATGTTGCAACCCACTTTGGAACAGGTCAAATTAGAAGGGACTTGGTTACCCAAACATCTTAAAAGAAAGGCAAAATAAAATATGAGTACAATTCGTCTCTTTATTACACTCATACACGATAATTTCTGGGTGAAATGCAAAACATAATCCAAGTAAGAGCTTAAAACAGTATTAAGACCTGCAGAGAAAGGATCAGAGCAGGAAGCCTCATTTTATATTAAAAGGAGGCTTTTGAAATATTTGGACAATTTTAAATTAGCAACAGAAGCTCCAAATTTTAGTCAAAACTGCCTCGTGGATCAAAAGTCAACATTTGCTTCAGAGGCCTGCAATAAGAAGACAGGATATTTGCAGCATCTCTAACCACCATTATGGGGATGAGAACAGAAAGTCCCCATGGAAAACCTGTATGGAAAATAGTCAGGAAAATTCATAATCATTACCAAGCCCTGGACGATGCTTCTTGTGGTAAACAATGTAAGTAGTCATGACACACTAACGATCATTGGCAACAACTGGGTCAGCGCTTCTCAATACCACAGGCCCCACCATAAACGTGGCTTCTCTTCTGATAACTAAGGACAGGAGCACCCAGCAATCCTTGGGGTTTGGCAAAACATCACAAGTTCATTTTCAAAGGCTAGACTTTGCCAAAACCCTTAAATGCATTTTGCCAAACACTTTCCCCCTTAATTTTTTAAACCTAGGTCTTTTAATCAAAATTTCATCTCATATGTTTCTCATTCATTTACACTTAGCTCATCCAAATGTTTTCTTAGAACTATCTGATGTCCAGGAAGCCACATGAGTCCCTTCCAAAAGCCATTCCCCACTAAACCAAGAATGTGACTCTCACCATCATGAAAAGGAACATGAATTGAAGAATTTGAAGCAGGACCTGGGAAACGTGTGGGTCCTCAACTTGAGGTTTGCATCCTCCCATTCTTACCCACTGATTTGCCATATTTTGTCATGATCTGAGTCTATAGAGCAAATGGAAGAGCAAAGGAAATGATCTCCTATGGTGGCATCTGTTTCATACCCTTTTCCTAAGCAAAAAAATTTAGAGAGCTCTGAATCCTTTAATTACAAAATATATACCAACACCTCATCTAAAAACCTACTGTTGCAGATAGACTGAATGATGTTTTTAAAAAACAATTTTTCTTTGTTTGAAATATATTTTGACATCTTTTGTTTTTAATATCACCTAAATTTATTCTTGTATCCCAAACTCTGCCCTCACACAGAGAACCATCCCTCATAACAAAGTTGTGGTTTTTTTCCAGATTTTTAAAAATATACATTTGCCTTCACTAAAATATTACTTTTGTGCACCAACATGGCATTATGAAGATCCAGGCTTCCTGAAGGAAGAGTATAAGCTCTGGAAGACCTCACCAAGCTCAAATACTGCCAAGGAAAGGACTGTGTAGCCATGTAAAGGGCCAGTCTAGCTATGTGCAGAAAAGGATCACAAGGATGGCCACCAATCTGCATCTGAGAAATGGATGGATCAGAAATGGATGGATCAGAAACACTGATGGAACTGTTAATTTTTCATCAAAGACTATTTATAAATAACCATTCCTTTATCCTGTTCAGAGTTAGACCTAGTCTAAAGACAACAGCAATCTATACCTAAGAGGGGAATCCATGCTTAGATAACACCCTCAAGATGACATTCACACTCTTCCACTCTGACACACTAATGCATCTATGATCTCATTGACATGTATATTCCTTCCAATTTTACAGATGGCAACCCATCCATGGGTTGACCCTCCTTTGTGACACTTTTCCATACCCTCCCATTAGTTCACCATGGAGGTTTCACTCAATGTTCCTGAACCCTTCCTCATTTTCTCTTGATATAACAGTTACCAATGGAATATATAGACTGTCTATAAGTTACTCCTTTACTTTCATGATGTGGTAAGCCCATTTTCTTTTCCATATTCCTTTGGCAGCATCAATTACCTAATGTTTATTATGTAAATAATATAGTTTATTATTGTTTTGGCATCTGGAGGTGGAATGATTGAGGATATCATTGACAATATCAAAATGACTGACCTGAAGCTTTATTTCCATTCAAGTCATCAAGAGGACAATTTCCTCTGAAAGTTTACAATTAGATTTTTATATTTATATCCTTAGGTGCAGATTCTCTTAGTCTGAGAGGATTTATCAATGCTTAAAAAACAAATCCTGTGCTTATTTAAAGGACTTGTTCAGAGACGTTGGTTCTACCGCTGTGTGTCACTTGCCCCTAATTCTTTAATGAGGTGCCCAAGGGGGTCTACTGAGCTGTTATTAATGAAATAATGGAAATTTATTATGATTTCATTTTTAATACCATGAAACTTCCATCAAACTGAACTAAAATAGAAAAAGGGTTTCATGTCTACTAATGAGATACCCAATTGCAAGGGATGCTTGTTGGCTATTTAAACTCAGAAAGCCATTAGGACAAGAAGTAAAGGTTTCCTGCTCTGATACTAAGGCTGGCAAAAGGAGCTCTTTACACCTGATGGAATATTAAAACAGAGCAGAGACGATCACAAAAGACTGCGGCCTTGCTTCAACATTAATATTTAATCAGGCACTTGACCTCACTGGATTACAAATTAACAGTAATCAGGTCCCAGAAGGTTTCCTTCTCTTAATAGAGAGCCCCTCCCCAATCCCACCACCCTCCTCTCCTCTGAAATATTTTTTAAATGACCATTTTTCCTTTTGTTCTTTTTTTGAAAAGAGAATCTATACTAAAAGCCTCAAATACTTTTGAAATGACAAAATAAAGTCCACTCCTCTTCCTCAGCATCAGTGCTCTTTCCTCCCTCCTCCTGAAGAAAGAGAATTGATTGGGCACATTTTCTCCTTGGTTGCCCTTGCATTCATCTCTCGTGGGTCTTCTGTCCTGAGCCCCAGTTCACACAACGTCAGTTAGTATGCTCCCAGTAATTACTGAACAACCTTGGCCAGGATTCCAGTATCCAGGCTACGAGGCCCTTTATGCTTAATGCCCTATTCTGACCTCCTTCAAACCCTGACAAAATAACTCCTTTGGCCTGAAAGTTCTTGTGCTTAGTTTCCAGCTAGAAAGTTTGAAGCAAATTGGACAAGCCATTTTTGAGTTACAAGGCTCTGAAAAATTAATATGTTTCTAACTTTGGTGAAAAGTGTCCAAACTTTTTTTTCTGCTCTTAACTCAAAAATGGCTGGCTTTGGAGAGTTCCAACTTTCCCAGCACTTTAGTCAAGAGATGAGTTTTTTGAAGTACAAAGTTTCATATATATTAGAAGGTCATAGAGTCATGCAGTCAGTCTAAAAAAACTGATTTTAAAAAGTTCACAATGTTAATTATAATTTAGCAAGCCAAACCACATGTGTATGTATAATTTATATATTTATACATATAAATATGTATGTATATTCTCTTCACATATGGCTGTCTGTCTGTGTTGTCTTACCACCTGTCTCCAAGTCACCACAGTAAGGTTCCTTTCTTTACTGAAACTACTCTCTCTACATCAACTAATGACTTCCATTTGGTCAAACCCAGTGGCCTTTTCCTTATCTTTAATCTCCTTAACGTCTCTCCTGCATTTGGTACTACTGGTCAGTTTTTCCTCCCTAGACGTAGTTTAGCAACTTAGAATTGGATGAGACCCAGAAATGATTTTCATAGGTGGAAAGAGGTTTGAAGACAAGGTTGTATTGAAAATAAAGGTGAAATAAAAACAAAAGATATCCACAAACTGAGAAAAATTAAATCCTGAAAAAAAATAGATGCAACCTTAGAAATCAACTCCTTTTATTTAATAGAGGAGGAAACTGAGGTCCAGAGTGATTAAGAGACTTTCCCAAGGTCACATAGCAGGTAAATGCCAAAACCAGTATTTCCACTTAAATCTCCTGACTCTAAATTGAGTGCACATTATGCTACAGAACACTCTACTTCCCCTGAGAAATAGATAGATAGATAGATAGATAGATAGATAGATAGATAGATAGATAGAAATATACACATATATACATACATGTATCTACACACACATATACATAAATGACAGAGGTGTATGAGGATGTCCTGAGCAATACCTCACCTACTCTTGAGTGAGACCTTTGAGTATCATCATCATAATCATCATCATTATCAACACACACACACACACACACACACACATACACACACACACACACACACACACACACACACACACACACACACCCCTCCTACTTTTCACCTTTATGCACATGGTTGCAATGATTAGATATTGTTATCCTGGGTTGTCAAAGTTGATATGGGCCATGATGGGTTGAGGTCACTTTTGCTATTCACAGTAAGTACAAAGTTTTTAAACTGTCAGTTCAGTTCCCCTGTCACTGAGGACTTTTTGGTCATTGAAGTACTTCTGTCCCTATCTCAACAAGTGGCAGAATCCACCTTCAAATTGTTTCTGGTTAGATTTAACACTATGGGGACCATAGAAATTAGTGTTGGAAGGTACCTTAAAAGTTATCTAATCCAACTTCCTATCCCAAGCTGAAATTCCACTTAACAGAATTCCAAGAGATAGCCATCCCAATAAAACAAGCCAAGTGATAAGGAATTACCCACAAACAACTTGTTCCATTTTTTTCATATTTCTAATTTTAGTAAGTTTCCCCTTATCCTGAATTGACATCTGTTTATCTGTAACTTCCCTCCTCAGAACCACACAGAACTTGGTTAATCACTCTGCCACATAATAGATATACTAATATTTGAAGACAGTGATAACATCTCTCCTGTACCTTCCTCTTACCGTGGGCCACCAAGTCTCTTCTTTTCCATCAAGTGATCTTCATGTGATACAGTTTCAATCTCTCTTAGCATCCTGATTGTCCTCCTCTGAATGAGCTCCTGTTTGTTGATGTCTCCCTAAAAGTAGGGTACTCAGAACTGAAAAGTGCATTTTAGATGTTATCTGACCACAATGGAAGGCAGAAAACGAATAGATGCTGCTCTGGGATCAGAGTTTAATAACCCTCCTCATTACACTCCTTGCTGGAACTACTTCTCCTTACAATCTGGCCACCTAAAGTCTTGATCCTTCAAACCTTCATAAACCTATGATGCCTTCTTTCTTCTCCCTGTCTTACTAACTTGAACTTGCCTGCCTAATTACCTTGCCTCATCTTCAGTAAGAAAAGACGTATTACTTTTCTAGTCAGTCCATTTCACTTTTGCATAGTTATAATTGTTAGGAATCTTTTCCCTTAACATTAAGTCTAAATTTGTCTTCTTTCAACTTATACTCATCATTCCTAGTTTTGCCCTTTGGGGACATATGGATCAAATCTAATCAGTTTTCTACATGACAGACTTTCAAGTATTTGCAAATCTTCATTTCTCCTATACCACTACTAAAGGGTATATATACTGTTTCTCCTTAGCCACCTAAAGGTGAGACTGGGGACATGGTCCATGATGGTCTCCGGCTAAATTTCACCCATAGAATAGGCTGGGGCAATGAGAAAAGGCCTTGGCCATAAAGTCTCCATGTATAGAAGGACCAGAAAAACTGGATTGGTTATACAGAACCATTCAATTACTACTCTTGTAACATGCTAAGGTAAGGGACCAGAAGTCAGAGGAAGGGTCTGGATCAGAAACATGAATTGTACCACAATCAACAGTGCAAAGAGCAAAGAAAGAAATTTGGGCTAGAGTTAGGTACAAGGTTCTAATATCAAAGGAATAGAGATGAATCTGAATTTACCATAGAACTCAAGACAATTTGCTGTAGTTGCTGTTTTGAGAATTCAAGTCCCATCTTCCTGCTTTCTGTTAAGGAGATTCAGTAGGATTCTACCAATGATGTTAAACTCAGGGGAAAAGCTATATTAAGGGTAATAGAGACTACCCTGGTCCTCAACACCTGAAACCAAGTATGTTATATTTCACTCCTCCCTCAGGATTCTCTGATAACCTAAAGAGGATTGAGAGGTGTCAGTTGGCCATCACCCCCATTGATGTTGTTCCCTCAGTTGGGGGCATTGCTCAAAAGTCTTCAATTGGCTCTTTTTTTCCCATAGGATAAAATTATTCAAACTCTTCAACCTGCCATTCAGAACTTTTCAGATCGTACCCCAAGCCTACTTTCCCAAGCTCAGCTTCTCCTACTTCTCCATATGAACTGGCTCAATTCAAGCTGGTCTATTCAGTGCCCCGCCAAAAAACTTGCTATGTACTTTCATATCTATACACCTTTGTTAATATAATATTGACTTAAAAAACCAAAGGTTCATATATCCCCCTTTTAAAATTAATACATCAACATGTGAAAATCAGGTAGAACTACATTTTAATCTGGTTTAAGTGAGACAGTGAAGCATTGTGGGCTGCATGAGGCCCATGGGTCAAATTTTTAATATTTCCTCTCTATATCCTACAAATAGTTCTTCATAATCCATCAATTAACAAGCATTTGTTGAATACCTATTATGTGCATGACACTGTGCCGACTGCTGAGGCTACAAAAATAAAACATAAAACTGTTCCTTTGAAGAACTCATTTTACTGAGGAACAAAAAAATCTATACAGAGAAATACAGAACTAACAGTTGGAGATCAGGAAAATTTTCCCATAGGAGGTAAAGCATGAACTGAGCTGTAAGGAAAGCAGGAGATTTTAAAAAGGTAGGTGTGAGGAAGGAATGAATTTTTTAGAAGAGCCATGCCTGTGCAAAAACTCAGAGGCAGATATAATGCTGAATTTTAGGAAGAACCAGTAGGATATAGAGCATGTATGACTGCAAAGACAGGTTGGAGTCAGAGTTATTCAATTCATCTCATTCAATAAGTTTATTAAGCCCCTACTATTATATGCTCAGTGATGGGAATACAAAAAAGGTCAAAGACAGTCCCTGCCCTCAGAGAGTTTATAATCCAATGTGAAAGACAATATGTAAGCAAATATATTCAAAGCTATACACAAGATAAATAGGAAATAATTAAAAGTAGGAAAACGTTGGAATTAAGAGAGATTAAGGTAGCCTTCCTGTAGAAATATTTGGGACTTAGAGGAAGCTAGGGAGGTCAGTAGTTGGGGCATTAGAGCATTCCAGGTGTAGGGGACAGTCTGGGGCAGACAGAGTGTTATTCATGGAGCAGCCAGAAGGCCAGTGCCTCTAGGTCAAAGAGCACATTTTGGGAAGTAATGTTTAAGATGATTAAAAAAAAGTAAGAGTTGGCTTTGAATGCCAACCAAAAATTTTACATTTGTTCTTAGAGGCAATAGGAAGCCAGTGGAGTTAGGGGTAGTGGGGGCTGAAGGGGAGACAGTTGTAGTATGTCATGATCAAACCTGTGCTTTAGAAAAATCATTTTAATGGCTAAATGGATACTGGATCAGAGTGGGATAGACAAAAGCACTTGAAGCCAAGTTTTGTATTTTCTTTGTATTTTCTCCTAGAGGCAATAGAAGGTCACTGAGGGTTCTTAAGCAGGTGAGTAGCAGTCAGACTTGTGTTTTAGGAATATTATCTTTACAACTGAGGGGAAATGAAATGCAGAAGAGAGAAAGTAGAAGAAAGGAGAGAGGAAGGATGTGTGTGCTTCAGTTTTTCTTCTGACTAGTATGCTTATAGTCATCGAGATCAACCCAACGCAACATCATGAAGTAGGCAAAGATGAAACTGTTATGTTTTCCTGCCTTCATTCCCAAGGTTCTCTGTATCTTCCAGACAAGTCATCATGCTTTAGATATTTTCTTCCCCAGCCAGCAAAACTTTCCTATGCTATATCTTACTTCCTGAAGGGCTTGAGGTAATGGTTCATTCATTCATTCAAAAAAACATTTATTAAGCACCTATTATATACCAGGCCCAAATCACCTGGCATGTCATAGGCACTTAATAAATGTTTACAGAATGATTGAGTTATAAATCAACTATATCGTGATGATCAGCGTTCCCCATCAATGTGTGTGTCTCCAGAAAGCACCTGTAAAAGGCAATGTGATAATTCTGTGCTAAGACTTCCAGATACAGTTTAGTAGGAGGGATTTTTCTTAGAAAAGAGAATAGTTGCATCTCACACACATACACACACACACACACACACACACACACATCATACAACAAAAGTGATGTCAATCAATCCAATCCAATAAACATTTACAAAGTACCTACTATCTACCAGGTAGTATGCTAAGCACTGACAATACAATTGATCAAAAAAAAAGAGTCCTGAGGTAAGGAGCTTACAATCTAAAAGGGAAGACAATATACAAAAGGAGGCAGGAGGGAGTGAGGGAGAGGCACCAGGAGGTACCCAGTGAGGGAGTATCTTGTTGCATGAAATTGAAACCAGGCAGGAATGACAGGTATAAAGTGGAGGAGCTGAGAGTCCAGTTTCTACCCTCTATAAAGGAAGGCATTGGGAAGAGTCTGGTTTTCCACTTTCCAGCCCTCCAATCAGAGAAGAGATGAGGCTGAGAGAGATAATGTCCATCAAGGCTTGAGTTTGCAATGAGGTTGTGAGTTTAGAAGTGGTGAGCTTATCATGGGAGGGATATCTTGTTCCATGGAGCTGAAACCAGAAAAAACATCAAATGCAAAGTGAAGGAGATTTAACAAAGGGCTGGCCCTGGTGGACAAACCTCCCCAGCTTTACTTAAAGTTGCCTAGACAGGGCAGCTAGGTAGCATAGTGAATAGAACACTGGCCCTGGAGTCAGGAGGACCTTAGCTCATATCTGGCCTCAGACACTTAACACTTAACTAGCTGTGTGACGTTGGGCAAGTCACTTAGCCCCAACTGCCTTGTCTTCCCCCTTCAAAAAAAAATAAGAATTGCCTAGACACAAGGCCCTAAACTCCATGAAGACAAGTATCACATCTAATTCCTCTTTGTGGCATATGCAGGCCTAGCAAAGGGTTCTTCATACAGTAGGTCCTCTATGTTTACTGAATTGAAGTCCGTGGACTCATAGAAGATTCCAAGCCTCTGAGACTTTTAGAATTCCTCACTCCTTCCAAAGCTCACTTCAAGTGCACGTTCTAAAGAGGCCTTTTTTTCTGATGTCCTCAGTTCCTCATCCCTCCCCACTCCCAACTCCTTTGTACTTATATTGTACATAGATATTTTATCTACTTACATGTAGATATGTATGGAGAAAGATTTCTAGATTGAGAATCCAAAGACCTGAATTTAATACTTCTTCCATTTGAAAATTGTGATTAATCAACAAATATTTATTAAGCACCTACTATGTGCAAGTACTGTATTGAAGATCTAAGCACAAAGAATGAAGTTATCCCTACCTACAGTGTACTTCACTTTATTCCTCTATAAAATGCCTTGCCTATCTATTAAATTACTATAAAGATCAAATTAAGGACTTTTTTGACTTTCCTTGCATCTTCCTCAATTAGCACAGGGCCTGACACAGAGTAGGCACTTAATACTAGATACTAGTTGACTGATTGAACAACCTAAAAAAAAAAAAAAACCTTACATATATGTTATTTTTAGAGGTATTTCTGTTTCCCTGGCTTCCTTCAAGAATTATTACTGTCTGTGACCTACCCATACCAGATCTTAAATTATGTTATAAAGCAGCAATCATTAAAACTACTTGGTACTGACTAAGAAATAGAGTGGTAGATCAGTGGAATAGGTTAGGTATACAAGACACAGCAGTCAATGACTGTCATGATCTATTGTTTGATAAAACCAAAGACTCCAGCTTCAGGGATAAGTACCCAAGATTTGACAAAAATTGCTGAGAAAACTGGAAAATAGTATCGCAGAAACTGGGGATAGACCAATGTCTTGCAATGTATACCAAAATAAAGTCCAAAAGGGTACACTATTTAGATATAAAGGCTGATACTATAAAATTAGGGGAACAAGGAATAGTTTACTTGTCAGATCTATGGGGAATGGAGGAATTTATGACCAAACAAGAGATAAGAACATTATGAAATGCAAAATGGATAATTTTGATTACTTTAAGTTAAAAAGGTTTTGCACAAACAAAGCAATGCAGCCAAGATTAGGAAGGGAGCAGAAAATCATGAAAGAATTTTTATAACCAGTATCTCTGATAAAGGTCTCATTTCTAAAATATAGAGAGAACTGAGTCAAATTTATAAGAATACAAGTCATTCCCCAATCGATAAGTGGTCAAAAGATATAAACAGATAGTTTTCAGAGGAAGAAATTAAAGCTATCTATAATCATATGAAAAAAAATGTCCTAAATCACTATTGATTAGAGAAATTCAAATCAAAACAACAACAAAGGTACCACATCACACTTGTCAGATTGGCTAACATGACAAAATAGGAAAATTAATATATTCTGGAGAAGATGTGGGAAAATTGGAACACTAATTTATTGTTAGTGGAGTTGTGAACTGATCCAACCATTCTAGAGAGCAATTTGGAACTATGCCCAAATGGCTTTAAAAATGTGCATACCCTTTGACCCAGCAATATCACTTCCAATGTCATATCCCAAAGATATCATAAAAATAAGAAAAAGATTGACATGAACAAAAGTATTTATAGCCACTCTTTTTGTTGTGACCAAGAACTAGAAACTGAGTCCCCATCAATAGAGGAATGGCTGAACAAGTTGCAGTGTGTGAATGTAATGGAATACTATTGTGCTATAAGAAATGATGAGCAGATGGACTTCAGAAAAACCTGGAAAGACTTAACTGATGCTGAGTGAAATGAGAAGAACTAGAAGAACATTGTACACGGTAATGGCCACATTGTGCGATGACTGATTTTGATAGACTTAACTTTTCTCAGCAATGTAAGGACCTAAAACAACTCCAAAAGACTCATGGAAAATGCCATCCACATCCAGAGAAAGAACCATGGAGTCTGAATGCACATTGAAGCATACTATTTTCTCTCTTTTTTTCTGTTTTGTTTTGTTTTTTCTTTCTCATGGTTCCTCCAATTCATTCTAATTCTTCTATACAACATGACTAATGTGAAAATATGTTTAATAAGAATGTGTATATAGAATCTATTTCAGATTGCAGGTCATCTTGGGGAGGGGAGAGGAGAGGGAAGGGGAGAAGATTTAAAACTTATGGAAGTGAATGTTGAAAACTAAAAATAAATAAATTTATTTATTTTTTAAAAGACTTACTATCTTCTGCAAGAGACCTTTCCTAGTCCTACAGCTGCTAATACCTTCCTTCTCCTTTCAGATCAACTTCATCTAATCTGTGTATATATGCATATATATAGCTTATATACATATACCTTATTATTTACATCTTACCCCCCATTTGGAATATAAACTTCTCATTGATGGGACTGATTTTGGCACTTTTTGGTGTTTCTCTGTGCTTAGCACCATCTAGCTACCTATGTGTGGTGTATAATAAGCAACTAATAAAAGCCTGTTGATGGATTGGTGGTACTAGAAACAGTAACAGCAGCATCAATATGGCCATACATAATACATGGGCACACCTGGCCCACTCTCCAGTGAATGCCAGTGAATAGAAGAATGAGCACTGATATTCAGCTTTCAAGTTGCTGGTCCATTTCACAACTATTCCACCAATACTAAAAAGACTACAAAGGAGGAAAGCCACCAGAGTTGGGTATCTTTGAAGCATCAGAAAAGAAATAACAGAGGATAAGATAATAACACAAAAATTCACCCCCCACTAAAGGATACTTAGATTCTAAACCTGATTCTACCATTAGTTTTTAGGATTTTGTGTTACTCAGTTAACTCCTCTGGGGCCTGACTCTCTTCATCTGTTATATGAGGGTATTGGATGAAACGTTCTCTAAATTCCCTTCTAGTTATAAGCTTTACAGTCCTAACCTATATCCAAACCACTATACCAAACAATTCTGCACAGTTATTCCTTCCACATGGTGGGGGTGAGGGGTGTGGTGCCCTCACAATCTGGAAAATCTGTGTAAAATTTTTGGCCCTCCCTTCATACCAGAGAAGAAGTCTGAATTATTATGGTACTAAAAGATAAAATATGTTGATATTGTACCATACTACGTGTATATTTTATGCATTTTGGAGTTTCTAAAATTTTTCTGCATTGTCTATTGGTTTTCACAGGTCATCTGCAGCTTTTGCAAAACTCCCCCAAAATCTCCATTTAATCTCTTATGATGGTCCATGATAAATCGAAACTGCAATGATGAAAGTTGAAATGTGGAAGGGATAACTGTACTATGTCTAGACATATGAACAATGTTAAATTTAAAGCCCCAAGTTGGAAAAGAAAGGAATGATTGGAGAATTCCATAGAATTCATTACCATCCTATTTCCACTTCTATTTTCAAAGATAATCATTTGTTTGGTTAAGTCACATGTTCTGCCTTTACAAATCCCATTAGTGCACAGGAGTAAATAATGCATTTTCATTTTCTAAGCAAGTTTGAATTCCATGAATGTTACATTTCACAGCAGGCACCTAGGTTCTGTCAAGACTTCTCCACCAATAACCGATGTGAACAAATGCCTGGTTTATTAATTTCCCAGTTATTCTTCTTTGTTTTATTAGATCTTTGACCTTAACACATACAATTAATAAAGAGAGGTGCAAAGAGGTTTGTTGGGGTGGGAAGGGAAGAGAGGAAGGAGAGAGGGAGTGCTGTCATTTTAAGTCCAAAACAGAAGGAAGATAAAATAAACTACCCATATACACAGTAACACAGGATTTTTCTCCCTTCTCCATTATCTCCTATTTTCTACCCTAATACTATATGAAAGCATACAAAATCAATGATTTTGCTCCCAAAATTGTGTTGATTTTTATTAGGAAGAAAGACAAAAGAAAACACTAATAATAATGAAAGGGAATCTTCCTAGAGAGAAGCCTTCTACTTTCTGAGCCCTTACTTCCATCCTTCCATTCACACTCAGGAAAAGAGCCATGAAACACCAATAACTGAAACTGACTTGAATAACTTGGCTTCTTCAATATTATGCAACAGAATGCTGCATTAAGGGCCAAAATCACAGGAAGTCAATGAATTTCCCCCACTGTCAGTTTGAAAGAAAGGACATTGAGAAGAAATCACACCAAGAGGGTGCTTCAAGTGTGAAATTTAAATTTCTTAGGGAAAGTTTTTCAGATGTACCTTATCACTTAACCCTCTCCTACCTCTCTTCACTGAAAAGTTAAATGGCAAATAAACATTCTACTTAGCTGTTGCCCTGCCCTCCTTAGAGGAAAGAACACTGAACATTGTCCCTAATGGGATGAAAGTAAAATGCATTTCTTGAGGAAGTTACTGTTGTTGAGGAAACTCTACAGAGAAGGGGAAAGAATGCACCTACATGAAGGGATCTTCAGAATATCAACTGCACAAATGTAGAGAGTCTGTGTGGCATAGAAGATAGGAAACCAGCCTTGGAGACAGGAAGAACCAGGCTCAAGTCTGTCTCTGACACACACTGGCTGTTTTCAACTTGGTGTAAAGCCAATTACAAGCAGCTCTTCTGAGGACTGCTGCTGTGAATAACTTTAAGGGTCTAATCACATAGTATAATGAATTCTCTATTTATTCAGCGATAAACTAAACCATAATATTCAGGTAGCTAAAGCCTAACATTCACTACAACATAACAACATTACCAAGGTGGCCACATACTCTTAAACAAAACATACCATTTAGTATATCTTATGGTCATCTTTAAGGGGTAGCGGAAAATACAAACATCATCCACCCCTAGGTCACAGTAAGTTACAATCTCCTCAGTCAATACACAGAATCCAAGTGAAGCACCAATGTAGCATTCATAATGAACATGATCATTATAAATATACCTACATAGTACATCATCACAAAATATAACAGACTCTCCATATAGAATACAGAAGCAAAATATTTATCCAGACACCAGAAAACCAAATCATAACACCAGGAAACCAAATCCATCATAGCAACACAGAATTTAATGTACCAATATGTAGTAGAGAGCCACACCATCCTTTAGGCTTCCCATAAACCCACACAAGCCTAGCTGTCACAACAGGTGGCAAAAAAACTATTTTTACTCACAAACCTATCTCCTTCACATGCATGCTCTCCTCCCAACTGTCTAGTCCAGCTCTGACTCCCAGTTTTCTGTGATCTCTGCTCCACCCTTCAGCAAACTCCTCTCACCACAGGCTCCATGTGGTGAGACAGTCAGTCTATTAAGGGAGAGAGTTTCTTTTCTTTTGTTTTGTTTTCTTTTTTTTGGTTTTTATTAATTTGTTTACTTTTCATTTACAAGATTCATTTCGAAAATACCTTGAGTTTCAAATTTTCTCCACCTACCCCTCTCTCCCCCACCCCCCGCCATGGCGGCATACAATCAAGAATAGTATCTGCAAATACTTTCATATTAGACATTAGTCAGGTTATAAAGAAGGATTGTATCAGATGGAAGGAACAATGGGAAAGAGGAAATAAAACCAAACAGGAAAAAGAAAAGGAGAAGGTAGTTTGCTTCAATCTGGATTCAAGCTTAGTTCTTTCTCTGGATGTAGACATCTCTTTCCATGATGAGACTTTTGGGGTTGACTTATAACCCTGAATTGTGGAGAAAAGTCCAATCTATTAAACTTGGTTGTCACACATATGTTTTGTCTGTAATTGTGTACAAATTTCTCCTGGCTCTACTCTTCTCACTCAGCATCAGTTCATATAAGCCTCTCCAGGGAGATATAAAGTCCAGCTGCTCCTTGTTTCTTTTTTTTTCCTTTTTTTTTTTTAAAAGCAATTGGGGTTAAGTAACTTAAGCTCAAGGTTACACGGCTAGTCATTCTTATGCGTGGGTGCTCATTTTCTGAGGCCGGATCTGATCTAGGGTCATCCCAACTCCGAGGCCGACGCTCTTACTCACTGCGCCACCTAGCCGCCCCGCTCCTTGTTTCTTATAGTACAGTAGTATTCCATTACATGCATATACCACAGCTTGTTCAGCTATCCCCCAATTGATAGGCACCCCCTTAATTTCCAATTCTTTGCCACCATAAAAAGAGCTGCTATAAATATTTTTGTACATATGGGTCTTCCTCCCACTTCTATGATCTCTTTGGGATACAACCCTAGAAGTAGTATTGTGGGTCAAAGGGTAAGAAATTATTTATAGCCCTTTTGGCATAATTCCAGATTGCTCTCCAGAATGGTTGGATCAGTTCACAACTCCACCAGCAATGCATTAGTGTTCCAATTTGTCCACATCCTCTCCAGCATTTGTCATTTTCCTGTTCTGTCATCTTAGCCAATCTGACTGGTGAGATGTGGTACCTCAGAGTTGTTTGGATTTGTATTTCTTTAATCAGTAGCTGTTTAGAGCATTTTTTCATATGCTTATAGATATCTTTAATTTCTTCCTCTGAAAATGGCCTGTTCATATCCTTTGACCATTTATCAATTGGGGAATGACTTGTATTCTTATAGGTTTGACTTAATTCTTTTTATATTTTAGAAATGAGTCCTTTATCAGAGACATACATTGTAAAAATTCTTTCCCAATTTTCCACTTCCCTCCTAATCCTGGTTACATTGGCTCTGTTTGTACAGAAGCTTTTCAGTTTCACATAATCAAAATTATACATTTTGCATTTTATAATGCTCTCTAATTCTTGTTTGGTCATAAAGTCTTCCCCTCTCCACAAATCTAACAGGTAAACTATTCCTTGCTTTCCCAGATTGCTTACAGTATCAGCCTTTATACCTAGATCATGCACCCATCTAGACTTGATTTTGGTATATGGTGTTAGATAATGGTCTATGCCCAGTTTCTGCCATACTATATTCCAGTTTTCCCAGCAGTTTTTGTCAAATAGTGAGTTCTTATCCCTAAAGTTGGGGTCTTTGGGTTTATCAAACAGTAGATTGCTATAGTCATTGACTGCTGAGTCTCTTGTACCCAATCTATTCCATTGATTCACTAGTCTATTCCTCATCTAGTACCAAGTAGTTTTAAGGACTGATATTTTATAGTACAGATTAAAATCTGGTACACCTAGTCTACCATCCCCAGCATTTCTTTTGATTAATTGCCTTGATATTCTGGACCCTTTGTTCTTCCAAATGAATTTTGTTACTATTTTTTCTAGCTCTAAAAAGTAATTTTTGGTAAATTAATTGGTATGGCACTAAATATGTAATTTAATTTAGGTAAAATTGTCATTTTTATTATATTAGTTCAACCCATCCATGAGCAATTGATGTCTTTCCAATTAGTTAGATGTGACTTTATTTGTGTGAAAAGTGTTTTATAGGGAGTCAAGATGGTGGAGTAGAAACAGCACTTCCGTGGAGCTCCAGCCCACACCACTTTAAAATTATGTAATAGGGGGACTATGAATGACGTCTGGAGCTCCAGAACCCACAAAATGACATACAGAAGCCAACCTCCCACTGAGGACAGTCCTGCAGCCTGGCAAGGAATGACCAGCACAGAGCTCAGGGAGACGAGCCCAGGCCCACCTGAATCTCAGTTTTAGCATGAGGGCAGGCAGACCAGCATCCAGCTGGAGGGACCTCAGAACACCAGCAGCTGCGGAGTTCCCAGAATCATCAACACATACATGCCTAGGACAAAGTGAAAGATTAGTGCCCCATGCACTTTGGGACTGGTTGGGAGAACGCATCAACTTCTTCCCTGGGGGCCAGAAGCTGCTGAGGAGCCAGCACAGCCTACACCACATTGCCTTGTTGCAGTTTCAGCTCTTGGCCTGCAAACTGTAGGGGGATCCAGAGATAAGATCTGGTGCTCTTGCTTTACCCTTATTGGATCTGGATTGCGATCTGGGGTGGAGGTTTTGGGGAGTGTGACCAGCTTGCCAGAGTGTGTGGGGGCTTCACAGAGGCCACCCAACTAATACTTCTGGAAGTTGAGAAAACCCCAACGTTTGGGATGGAAGTTCCCCGGGCTGGTGGCAAAGTCCTATAGTGGCAACAAGCCCAAAAGTCAAGTAATTGAGTGGCAACATGCCTAGGCAAAGGAAACAAAATAAACAGAAAATTGCAACATTAGACTCCTAATTTGGGGACATAGAGGATCAAAGTATGGAACAGGAGGAGCACTCTGAGGTCAGAACTCCTGCACCAAAAGTCCCAAATGAAAATACAAGCTGGCTACAGGCCATAGAGGACCTTAAGAAGCAGATAAGAGGAGTGGGGGAAAAATTGGGAAGAGAAATGAGAAAGATGCAAGAAAAGTAGGAAATGAGAGTCAACAGCCTGACTGAGGAAAATAACATCTTAAAAAATAGACTAACTCAAGTGGCAAAGGAGGCCCAAAAGGGCAATGAGGAGAAGAAGGCCTTAAAAAGCCAAATTTGAGAGAGGGAAAAAGAATCTCAAAAGCTCACTGAGGAGATTCATTCCTTCAGAATTAGATTGGAGCAAATGGAAGCTAGTGACTTTATGAGAAATCAAGATGCTATTAAGCAGATCCAAACAAATGAAAGAATAGAAGGCAATGTGAAATATCTCATGGGAAAAACCACTGACCTGGAAAATAGATCCAGGAGAGACAATCTAAAAATTATTGGACTACATGAAAACCATGATCAAAGAAAGAATTTAGAAACCATCCTTCAAGAAATTCTCAAGGAAAATTGCCTTGATGTTTTAGAACCAGAGGGCAAAATAGAGGTTGAAAGAATCCACAGGTCACCTCCTGAAAAATATCCCCAAAAGAAAACTCCTAGGAATATTGTAGCCAGGTTCCAGAATTCCCAGATCAAGGAGAAAATACTACACAAGCAGCCAGGAAAAACAATTTCAATATTGTGGAAACACAATCAGGATAACACAGGATCTGGCAGCTTCTACACTGAGAGATCAAAGGCCATGGAATATGATATTCCAGAGGGCAAAGGACCTGGGATTAAAACCAAGAATCACCTACCCAGCAAAACTAAGTATCATGTTTCAGGGGAAAATTTGGTCATTCAGTGGAATAGAGGACTTTCAAGCATTCTTGAGGAAAAAACCAGAACTGAATAGAAAATTTGACATTCAGATACAAGAAGCAAGAGATGCTTGAGAAGGTAAACAGGGGAAAGAAATCACTATGAACTTATCAAAGTTGAACTCTTTACATTCCTACAGGGAAAAACAATAACTGTAACTGATGAAACTTTTCTCAGTATGAAAATAGTGGAAGTAGGGTATATGGGCATACGAATACACATATGAATATGTGTATATATGTTTTCAGGTATACATAGATAGAGGACACAGGTCGAATTTAATAGGAAGGGATCATACTTAAAAGGTGAGGTTAAGAGGTGAAAGAGTAATGTGGTGAGGCAAATGGGGAGACACAATGGGGTGAACTGTCTCATGTAGAGGAGGCAAGGGAAGGTGGTTGCAGGGGAGGGGAGGAACAGGAAGGCAAAAAGGCAAAACTTTATTCTCGTTGAATTTGGACCAAGGAGATAATGACATGCATACTAAATAGTGTATCCCACCCTACAGGAGCATGCGGGGGGATGGGGGAAGATGGTCGAGGGGAGGGTGGGCTGGGGGGAAGGGAAGTTGGAAGCACCCACTTTTGAAAAGGGACAGGATCAAGATGGGGAGTGGACCAGGTGGAAGGTAGGATGGGAGGGAGGAAAATATAGTCAGTCTTTTACAATATATCCACTATAGTAATGTTTTGCATAGCTACACATGTACAGCATATACTGAGTTGCTTATCTTCCTCTTAAAATCAAGTTTTTAAATATATATATATATATATATATATATATATATATATATATATATATATATATATATATGCTATGGTTAATACTATTTTGCATACAATTGGGAGATAAGAAGTGCAGGCAATGGGGCTCAGGGATTCACCTTGCCATACTGGAAAAGTTGAAGGGGTATGGGAGAAGAGATGGGAGAAAGCAGATTGGTTGAGGTGATATCCTGTATGACTGTTATACTGGAGTGGTGGGTAGGGGAAAAAATGTAATTGAAAATCTGATGGAAATGAATGATGTAAACCAGAAGTTAATAAAGCATTTTGGGGGAAAAAAAAAGAAAAGTGTTTTGTAGTTGTGTTCATACAGGTCCTGGATTTTTTTTTTGGCAGGTAAATCCCCAAATATTTTATAATGTCTACAGTAACTTTAAATCAGATTTCTCTTTCTATCTCTTGCTGTTGAATGTCATTAGAAATATACAGGAATGCTGAGGATTTATGTGGGTTTGTTTTATATCCTGCAACTTTGCCAAATTTATTTATTGTCTCAAGTAGTTTTTTACTTGATTCTCTAGGATTCTCTAAGTATATCATCATATCATCTGCAAAGAGTGATAGCTTGGCCTAATTTGATTTCTTTGATTCCTTTTTCTTCTCTAATTTCTACTGCTAACGTTTCTACTGCCAGATTGAATAAGAGGGGTGACAGTGGACATCCTTGTTTCACCCCTGATCTTATTGGAAATGCTTCTAGCTTATCCCCATTACATGTAATACTTGCTGATGGCTTTAAATAGATGCTACCTATTATTTTAAGGAAGGCTCCATTTAGTCCTATAATTTCTAGTCTTTTTAATAAGAATGGATGTTGTATTTTTGTCAAAAGCCTTTTCTGCACCTATTGAGATAATCATGTGGTTTCTGCTAGTTTTATTGTTAATATGATCAATTATATTGATACTTTTCCTAATATTAAATCATCCTTGCATTCCTGGAATAAATCCTACCTGATCAAAGTGTATTATTCTTGTGAAAAGTTGCTGTAGTCTTTTTACTAATATTTTATTTAAAATTTTTGCATCTATATTCATGAGGGAAATTGGTCTATAATTTTCTTTCTCTGTTTTATCTCTTCCTGATTTAGGTATCAGTACCATATTTGTGTCATAGAAAGAATTTTGTAGGACTTCTTCACTAATTTTCCAAATGGTTTGTAGAGTGTTGGAATCAGTTGTTCTTTAAATGTTTGTTAGAATTCACTAGTAAATCCATCTGGCCCTGGAGATTTTTTCCTAGGGAGTTCACTGATGACTTGTTTGATTTCTTTTTCTGAGGTGGGGTTATTTAAGTAATTTCTTCCTCTTCAGTTAATCTGGGCAACTTATATTTTTTGTAAATATTCCTCCATTTTACTAAGATTGTCAAATTTATGTACATAAAGTTGGGCAAAATAATTCCTAATTCTTGTTTTTATTTCCTCTTCATTGGTGGTAGAATCACCCCTTTCATTTTTGATACTCATAATTTTGTTTACTTCTTTCTTTTTTTATCATATTGGCTAAGGATTTATCAGTTTTATTGGTTTTTTTTTTCATAAAACCAGCTCTTGGTTTTAATTATTAATTCAATAGTTTTCTTACTTTCAATTTTATTAATCTCTCCTTTGGTTTTCAGTATTTCTAATTTAGTATTTAGTTGTGGATTTTCAATTTGTTGTTTTTTTAGCTTTTTCAATTGCATGCCCAATTCATTGATCTCCCTTTGCTCTAATTTATTCATGTATGCACAAAGGGATATAAAACTTCCCTTCAGAAATACCTTTTCTGCATCCCACAAATTTTGGTATGTTGTCTCATTGTTGTCATTCTCTTGAATGAAATTATTGATTGTTTCTATAATTTCTTCTTTGACCCATCCATTCTTTAGGATTAAAATTGTTTAATTTCCAATTAGTTTTTGGTTTATCCTTCCCTGGCCCTTTATTGCATCATGATCTGAGAATGATGCATTTAATATTTCTCCCTTTCTTTACTGAATTGTGAGGTTTTTATGTCCTAGTACATGGTTGATTTTTGTGTATGTGCCATGTACCACTGAGAAGATATATTTCTTTTTATTCCCATTAAGTTTTCTCCAGAGATCTATCATACCAACCCTCTCTAAAATTCTATTCACCTCCTTAACTTCTTTCTTGTTTATTTTGAGGTTGGATTTATCAAGTTCAGAGAAGGGGAGATTAAGGTCCCCCACTAGTATAGTTTTGCTATCCATTTCTTCCTCTAATTCCCTTACCTTCTCCTCTAGGAATCTGGATGCTATACCACTTGTCTTATATATGTTAAGTAATGATATTGCTTCATTCTTGATGGTGCCTTTTAGCAGGATATAGTTTCCTTCCTTATCTCTTTTAATTAGATCAATCTTTGCTTTTGCTTTATCTGAGATGAGGATCGCTACCCCGCTTTTTTTACTTTAGCTGAAGCGATATATTTTACTCCAGCCTTTTACCTTTACCCTGTGTGTATCCCTCTGTTTCAGATGTGTTTCTTGTAAACAGCATATTGTAGGATTATGGTTTTTAATCCATTCTGCTCTCCACCTCCATTTTATGGGAGAGTTCATTCCATTCACGTTCACAGTTATGATTCCTATCTGTTTCTTTCCTTCCATCCTATTCCCTCCCCTGTTTATGCTTATATTTTTTCTCCCCTTCTCTCTTCCCCACCTTAAGAGTTTTTCTTTTGACCACTGCCTCTCTCAGTATTCTCTTCTTATCAGCCCCCCCTCCCTTTTCCTCCCCTTCCCCTTTGCTTCTTCCCTCCCTTCCAACCACACCCTCCTTTGGTAGCCCTTCTCCCCTCCTACTGCCTGTAGGATATTTTTATACTTAATGTAGTATGCTATTTCTTCTTTGAACCAAGAGTGACAGGAACAAATCTCATGCAAAGCTCCTCTCCCTCCCCTCTTTCCCTCTATTATGATATGTTTTCTGTCTCTTCTCCATAGAGTCCTATGCTTAACTGGTTGTGTTGTTCCCTCCTTGCATCAGAACCAATGAGGGAAAAGTTCATATAATACTCATCTCCCTGCCTTCTTTTCCTCTGCTATATTGTTTTTTATGCCTCTTTGTGTGGCATAATTTACCCTTTTCTATTTCATTCATTCCTCTACTTCCATTGCAGTCCCTTTGTAGCCCTTAATAAGGTTGTTTTTTTTAATCATCATTTTGTGTCATTTATACTCATACCCTCTAATTGTCTATAAACAGTTTGCTTATTAAATAACAGGGTGTGTGTATGTGTGTGTTTTCCTTGTTTACCTTTCTGTGTCTCTCTTGTGTCTCATAATTGGAGGTTGAATTTTCCATTGAGCTCTTGCTTTTTCATCAGGAAAGTCTGGAAATCTGTTATATCATTGAATGACCATCTCTTTGCCTGGAAGAATATGTTCAGTTTCACTGGGTAGATGATCCTTGGTTGTAACCTGAGCTCTTTTGCCTTGTAAAAAATTGTATTCCACTACCTCTGATCTTTCACTGTAGAGGTTTCCAAGTCCTGTGCAATCCTCACTGTGGTTCCATGATATTTGAATTGTTTCTTTCTGGCGACTTGAAGTATTTTCTCTTTTTACCTGGTAGTTCTGAAGTTTGGCCACAACATTTCATGGACTTTTCAGTGTGGGTTCTCTTTCAGGAGGTGTCTGGTGGATTCTCTCAATTTTTTTTACCCTCAAGTTCTAGTATCTCAGGGCAGTTTTCCTTAATGAGCTCTTGGAGCATGTTGTCCAGGCTCACTTTTTCATCATGATTTTCTGGTAGGCCTATGATTCTCAGATTATCTCTCCTGGATCGGTTTTCCAGGTCCGCTATTTTTCCATTGAGATATTTTACTTCTTTTTTAAATTTTTCATTCTTGATGTTTTGTTTAACTAATTCTTGGTTCCTCATTGTTATTTGCTTCAATTTGGTTGATTCTGGTTTCTAGCAAATTATTTTCCTCGGTTAATTTTTGGAGCCCCTTTTCCATATCACACATTTTTCTTTTTAAGGAGCTGTTTTCTTCATTGTAATGTTTTCTAATTTTGCAATTTTGATATTAAAAGAATTATTCATTTTGTCTTCTATCTCTCTCATTTGGTTTTCAAAGTTTCTTTTGAGCTCATCTAGGAAAGCTTTCTGGGCTTGAGACCAGTTCCCCCTTGAGGATTCAACTGTGGGTGTGGAGTCAACATTGTCTCCCTCTGAATTTGTTTCCTCCCTCTGATGATAGTAGGACTCCAGAGTCTTTGTCTTTGCAGTCTGCTTTCTACCCATTTTGAGGCAGGGCCCTAGCCAGTCCCTTCCTCTAGGGCTCCCAAACCTTTATTGTTATGGGGCAATAATTACTATGTTTTCAGGGTGGGGGGGGATTGGAGTAGCTTGGGTTTACTCTGCCATCCTGGTCCTTGGAGGTCCAGATAGGAGCTTTTTAAATTTCTGGGCTATGGATTGGTAGTCCCAGGAGTATTTGTTGCCCCTGCCAAGGGCCCTGTATTTGACTCTTACCCTCCTCTGTCCAGTCCCAGCCCCTTGTTGTTAGGCCTGGTAATGGCCCTTGTGGTCAGTGGGACAACTTGCCGCCACATTGATCAGGCCACATCCTGACCTGCCTCTGTGTGACAACAGGGTCGGGCTCCTGGCCTTCCTCTGTGCTGCTGTGGGATTGGACTCCTGGCCTGCTCTCCAGAGTTTATTTTCAAAGCAAAGAAAGCCTTCAAATTCCCTTAGACTTATTAAGGGGCAGGGAAGATCTTCAATCTCCCATTACCATTACACCAAGTAAAGTCCTCTTTCATCTTGACTAGAGGCTGTCTTCCAATCATCCTTAAGTCAATCATTCATAAGGGGCATCAGAAAGTACAAACACAATTCACCCCTAAGTCACAGTAAGTTACAAATCTCATCATTCAATACAGAGTATCCAAAGTAAAGTTCCCTTTCATCTTGACTTGACACTGGCTTCCAAACCCCACAGCAACTCCTCCTCCAGCTGACTGCTCCCAACTCTTGTCCGGATTCACATGTAGACTGCTCTCTGCTCCTTTTCCATATCTCAGTTCACAAGGACTGCTCCACTCCAAGCTCTTTACAGTCTCTGTTTCTAGGAAAACAAAGCTTAACAGGGCTACAACAATATTTACACACATTACCAGCACTATCATCTCAATTTGCTTTCTGTCTGAGAAACCAATACAGAACAACAAACAGGGCTTGCAGTCTGAGAAATCAATACAGAACAACAGACAGGATTTCTGTCTGGGAAAGTAACATACATCAACAGACAGAGCTCAAACATCACAAACATTCTCTCTCTTAGTTCTGCCTACTCCAAGCTCTGCTCATGCTCTCATCTGCTCCTTCCTGTTCCACCCTTTTTGCAAGCTCTTCCCATCACAGGTTCCCATGTGATTACATATGACCTATTAAGGGGCAGGGGAGATCTTCAAATTCCCTTAGGCCTATTAAGGGCAATACAATGTATAGTGTTTCCAATCAAAAACTCTTGATACTATCAAAGGCAAGGCTCAAAGGCACTTGATTAGCTAAAACTCAATCCAGAAACACAGCAAAAATCCTATTTTGCTTGCCATTACATTTGGACAGAAAACAAAACCTCTCGGGGCCTCAGGGACACTTAAGTTATAGAACAATTGATGCACTCCAATGTTACAGGGAGCCTCCTCACCAAGACATTCTTATACCAATACAATCACCAAAATCTGGGCTATGTATATATGAATTTTGATGATATTGTTGACTTGTTTTTCAGTTATGTCCCACTCTTCATGACCCCATTTGGAATTTTCGTGGAAAAGATACTGGACTGGTTTGCCATTTCCCTCTCCAGCTCATTTTATGGATGAGGAACTGAGACAAACAGGGTTAAGTGGCTTACCCAGGGTCACACAGCCAGTAAGTGTCTAAGGCCATATTTGAATTTAGGAAGATGAGTCTTCCTGACTCCAGGTCCAGCACTCTATATACCATACCAATTAACTATTACATATGTATTTGTATTAATACACACACACACACACACACACACACGTGTGTGTGTGTATAGGTATATATAGTTATACACCTATATGTATCTGTGTAAACCTACATGTAATATATACATGTATATACATGTGTATATGTGTGTGTGTATATATATATATATACATAGATAGGTAGATAAGATTTTTGTGATTTTATTGGTTTAAGAAATTCCTAGTATGGAGGCTTCCTCTACCAATGCAGATTATATATTTATAAAATGTTTTTCTGTACATATGCATGTGTATATATGTTATAAATACATACCAGACTTTTGTAATTCTATATATGTTTGTATATATACACATACATATGTACATATATGTATATGGATATTATATAGGGTAGCCACTAGATATGTATAAAAACAAAAATTAAATAATCCCCCTCCTCAAGGAACTTACATTCTACTGCAGTCCTCCAGACTGAAAAAAAGCAGGTAATATGGTTTTCATACATAAAGCCTCAGATTTAGGGTCAGAACATCAAACAATCCTAAGAGGTATTCTTATCATCCCCATTTTACAGATGAGGAACTTGATGATTGATTTTTTTTCTTTGCTTTTTGGAGGGTAATTGGGGTTAGTGACTTGTCCAAAGTCATACAGCTAGTAAGTATGTCACGTGTCTGAGACCGGATTTGAACTCAGGTCCTCCTGACTGCAGGGCTGGTGCTCTATTCACTGCACCACCTAGCAACCCCTGATGCTTGACTTTTTTTTAGTGTCACAAAGCTATCCAGTAAGTGTCTAAGGTATGATTATAATTCAGATATACTTCTGACTTCAAGTTCATCACTCTGAATTATGCCAACTAGCTGCTTGCTACTATTTGTCCATAGCTCTTAAAGAGGACCATGACATCAGGGAGGTGATGTCATGACATGCAAGTGAATTGGACTTAAATGAGTTACCCCTATGCCAAGTCACCAGCTTCACTTTCTCTTCAGAAGCCATCTGGATCCAGTGGCTAGATATGGATCAGGGCAACTAGAGATGGCCCAGGATGCAGTGGGGACCTGGGTCTTTTCAAACTAAGGTCTTTAACAGGTCTTAGTTTGACTGAGGCAGTGCCCATTCAGTGATTAAGGCTTAATAATAAAAAAAATTAGGGAAAGAATGGTCTCTTTAAAAAAATAGAACTGGAAGGGGAAGACCCTTAAGGTTTCTGGTCAAAACAGAAACAATTGTTATTTACATTCATTCTGAGTCAATTCATCACTGTTTGGATACCTTGCTAATTGGGAAGAGAAATATAAGCTAAGAGTCTAATTTTGAGGTAATTGTCCAAGTAGGAGGGAATGAGAATCTATGAAGAAGAGTTGAGACTATAAGAGTAAAGAGAAAGAAATAGATTTGAGGGGAGGCTAAGTGGCACAGTGAATAGAGCACTGGCCCTGGAATCAGAAGGACCTGGGTTCAAATCCAGCCTCAGACACTTAACACTTACTAGCCATGTGACTTTGGGCAAGTCACTTAATCCCAACTGCCCTGCCCTCCCCCCACTTCCAAAAAAGAAAAAAAAAAGCTAGAGAGAAAAAAGAAATAGATTTGAAATATGCAGAGAAGGGTAGAATCAAGACCTGGTACTTCATTGGATATGGGGCAAATGGGAAAAGAAAATATCAAGGATAATTGTGAGGCTGCCAACCTGCAGGTCTAAAAAGATGGTAGTACCCTCAATAGAAATAGGGAAGTTTGAATGGCCAAGTTTTGCTCATCTCATCTTAGGATACTGATTCATGATACAGGTAACCATAAATCTTCAGAGACACCTATGACTAAGAATTATTTAGCAGAGAACCCAAAGACCTGGGGGTCACAAGAAACATGGGTTCTAGTTTGTACTTTGCCTTTAAGCAACCAGCATATTACTGCCATCTAAAGATTCTAATTCCATTCAAAGATGAAATTTAAAGATGGAACCTTTGAGGTCATCCTGTCCAAACCCTTCATCTTGCATTTGAGGAAAATAAGGTGCAGAAAGGCTGTGACTTCTACATGGTCAGACAACCCAGTATCTTTCTCACTTTACCTCTGTCAATCTCCATTTTCTTAACTGTGAAACATCTCACACCGGACATATACTCTACTGTTATAAAATCCTCCTTGAGCTCCTCCATGGCCTGTAACCAGTTCATATTTTTCTTAGAAGCTTTTGATGCAGGAGTTCTGACTTTGTCATCTTCCTCCCATTCCATGCTTTGATCCTTTTTTGTCCCTGAAAAAAGAATCTAAGGTTTGATTGCTCTGTTTTCTTTGCTTCCTCTGCT
The DNA here is from genome assembly GCA_011680675.1 of Gymnobelideus leadbeateri. Classification (NCBI taxonomy): domain Eukaryota; kingdom Metazoa; phylum Chordata; class Mammalia; order Diprotodontia; family Petauridae; genus Gymnobelideus; species Gymnobelideus leadbeateri. Next base: position 37,809 of record WOXC01008366.1, read on the forward strand.
TGCTCATGTTGCCAGTCAGTTACTTGACTTTTAAGCTCTTTGCCACAGTAGAACTCTGCTTCCAGAGAGGAGAGCTTTGTCCCAAATTGCTGGGGTTTTTGAAGCTGCCAGAGCTATTAGGAGGGCTTCCTCTCTGAAGCCCCAACAGGCTCTGGCACCTGGCCACTCACCCCAGGACCTCCACCCAAGACCAGATCCAGCTCCAAGCAGGTTAAAGCAAGAGTGATTGCCCTCTGAGTGGTGGCTTGGTCCCCCTACAATCTGCAGGCCAGGAGCCCTGGAGGCGGCCTCACAGGGAAGCAGCTTCAGCCTTCAAGTCTCTTCCACCTCTTGCCCCCGGGGCAGGGGCAGGACCACACCCTTCCTTTCCAGCAGAGTTCCCAACTGACCTTTTACTTGCTCTTTGGCATTTATGGGTTGAGGAGTCTGAAAACGCTACAGCTGGTGGTGATTCACTCTTCTGAAGTCTGCTCCAGCAGCCACTGGTATGGGCTGCTCTGGGGTCAAAATCAGGTGGATCACAGGGACTGTATTCTGCTCCTAGTGTGCTGTGATGGACCCTTCCTGTAAGCCTGCAGGGCTGCCTTCCGCAGGAAATTTGCTCCTTTCTGTCATTTTGTGGGTTCCATAGCTCTAAATTTTGTTTAGAGTCATATTTTATAGGTATTTGAGGTTTTGGAGGGAGCTTGTGGAATTTCCAGCTTCTATTTTGCCATCTTTGCTCCACCAGCCCCCCCACTCTACTGTTACAGACCTTTCCTCTGGTCACTTTCTCAGAGAACCTCCATTTTAAAGAAAATATCTAGGTCAGCCATGTCTTTGTTCCTCTCCACATTTGCTCCAGACTCTTCTGAACTTTCTCCACTCTGCCCATATGGGGTACCTTCCCCCAAAGCACATACCCTTTCCAGTTCCCTTTTATTTGTCATTTTCCCCCAGTAAAATGTAAGCTCCCAGAGGGTAGGAACTGCTTTTCTTTCTCCTTTTATTTGTATTCCCAACCTTTAGCAAAATGTCTTGCACCCAGTAGGTATTTGATAATTGTTGACTGTTTAGGCTTTGAACTACATGATCACTAAAGTTCCTCCTGGTTCTAACATCCTAAGATCCTATTATACCTACTTCATGCTCCAATCCAACTCTGACCAAGGGACCCAAGTTTTGCTTCCATTTTTACCTACCTGTATATCCTGGCTCCCTGCGTGGTCACTATCCTTTTACCAAATTCTCATAAGGTCTATCCTCTTGCATCCTCTGCACCACATAACACTGAATGGAAAGTTATACAAGAAGAATGTGACACAATCGTTGGAAAAACATACATATTTAATTTACTAGCATTTTTCAAGTACCTACTATTGTGCTAAGCACTGGAGATACAAAAAAAAAAAAAAGATAGCAAAAGGGAAAGAAGAGAGAACACATTTCAGTATGTAACCAAAACACTGGAGCAGCATATAGTAAAGATATTTTGTTTTTCTATCTCTTGTTGCTGGTTCTACTCTATATGTATGGGTTCTGTCATGTGTCTTCAAATTCAAGTACCATGAGGTTAGAAGGGAAGGGGACCCAGCTTTCATTTTATATTAGTTTCTGTATCCAAGTGCCTTGTACAATGTCAAGTATATAATGAGCTCAATCAGCGATGTTGAAGATGACCACGACCTTAAATGTCACCAAGTGCAAGTTAATTTCCCCCTCCCTTCTCACCTCTCTTCCTCCCCTTCCCCGCACTGGGTTCACCAGAACTTGGAATCTTAATATAATCTCCCTGTGTTTTAGGCTCCAGACTGTGGGGCAAGCTTCTCTACAGCCTTCCTGCATTAATGAGACAAGGCAATAAGCTGACTGCTAAGTTTCTTGTTTTTTATTCCTTCTGCTCACTCTTAAAGGTAACTAATTTTTTGGACTGAGAAGACATGAGTGTGCCTGTCTTGATAAGTCGCTAAAATTATGAAGGAAAAAAGAACAAGACCTTTATTTTCCTTTTAGTGTTATGTGCTTAGGTATCTCCTTAGAGACTCCAGGTTTTTTTTATTTCTCAAATTTGTGTTGAATTCCATGAATTGTTAAATCCTATTCTGAGCCTATTATGTAAATCTTTTAAAACCATTATAACTAAATGAGAAGAGTCAGCATGTATGTACTATGCATCAGCCACTGAGGAAAATGTACAATGAAGCCAAACTACATAGCTTTTCTCATTGCTTCCCCATACTGCCCTTCATCCCCTGGTATGGAATTACCCACATCCCAATGGGTATATTTAACTTAGGCATCTGAGTGTTCAGAGTAAACACAAATGAAAATCTATAATCTATTGGGATCCAAATAAGTACCTTCCTCCTGTCTTCTTTCCCTCTTTCCTTTCCCCCTACATCTCTCTCCTCTGCCCCTCCTTCCTGTCTGTCTCCCCCTGCCTCAAATCTCTGTCTCTCTCTCTCTGTATCCCCCCCCCCATCTCTCTCTGATAACTATCAAGATCTAGATGAGTTTCCTATGACAAGTGATCAGAAGTTACTGTAAAAATATTTAAAGGCATAGGGGCTATATACCAGAGTCAGTTATATAAGGTATATATACCTTATATAACACAAACAAGAAGTAAAAGTGACAGGGTTCATTTTAGAAGCACCTGCCCATCTTTGACAATCTAATAATTGACTTTTTGTTCTTTTTTGACTAACCTCGACAAACTTTTTTATTTGGCAACAATCTGTCCTTTAAAACAGATCCATAACTCAGGAAATAACCTGCCTCATTCTCTCTCTCTCTCTCTCTCTCTCTCTCTCTCTCTCTCTCTCTCTCTCTCTCTCTCTCTCTCTCTCTCCCTTTCTCCCATTTCCCTGTCTCTCCCTTTTTAATGCCCACATCTCCACTATCAGGAACAAATATGATTTCTGATTGAACATCACTTTATTTGCCAGTTCTGTGGTCTTTTCTTATCTTGTTCCACACTTCTCAGGCTTTGTGGTTAAATTATGTATTAAGGTCAATGTCAAAACACAGAAGATCTGTAATCTACAGGGAGCTCCCTTTTATTCGTTATTACAGTGAAGGCTGAGCACAACTGTCAGGGAGCTGGGGGTGTGCTCAGCGTGGAGGCTTGCTACACAGCAGGGCTCTACAAAGCTTCTCTCCTTGTTCTCCCAGGACGAACCCTTGATAGATTTACCCAGATAACCCGTCTCACTTTAAAGCTCTCTTGTCTCTGCTTCAATCTGAAAGCTGTCAAGTGCACCTATATAGTAATGTCATAAATCAAACGTAAAATGTGTACGCTGGAGACATGGCGAGTGTCATGTATTCACTTGTAGTTTGAGATCTTCTAAAGTAAAACAGTGTCAGAATAAGGAAGGCTGGGAGGAATGTGGGTTTTTTTTCCCCTTCCTTGAAAAACGACAGAATGTTTGAAAAGATTGGCTGTAAACTTTTCCTAAAAACTTTCATAGTTATGAAAGCTACATTCGGGGATTAATCAGGGACCATGATTTAGTCAATAAGAAAGGGGAAATGGGACTGGCTGCAGGAAACACCTCCACAAACAATGTGATTTAATGCAAGACCATGTATTGATTTTGCTTCTTTGGTTTTCTTCTTGACAAGCATTTGTCAACACAGATTTGGATTAGTCCCCAAGTTTGTCTATTAAAGACGCATCACTCTTTCTCTGAATGAGAGGCAATTCTCCAGGCAAAGGAGAACATCAAGGAGCCATCCTAAAACAAAATGGCAAGCATGACATGCCACCCACAAAAAATAATCCCACCAGCCAAAAGGGGTCCATTGTGGAAGGCCTCATTCCAAAACTTAATCTTCTTCCCTTAAAGAAAAAAAAAATCAAAAACCAATTTTCATTTGCAGCTGAGAAGAAGGGCATTATTTCTTTGTTTGATATGTAGTACTTCTTTTTAAGACATGAGATTTGGGGGCCATTGGAACATTTATAACAGCATCTAATTTGTTTTCCTATCAAAGATAGTACAACAAGGTTTTAGGGATCTCAACATAAAAGCTTTTGGCTTGAAAAGTTCTGACTTTCAACATTATCACTTTGAGACCACTAACAACTCTGTTGTTAATTATTTGAGTGTCTGTTGCCTAAAAACAGACATGGTAAAAACAGGATATGTATTGTAAATACTCAAATATATCTGCTTCTCTTTAAAAAAAATTCCAGAAAACAAAGTTGCAATTGGTGCTGAAAATGAGCAGGGCCAAGGAGGATGTCCTTAATGCAATGTCTTTGCTTCTTGCTTAACTGCTATACAAATGACAGCTGGAAACAGAATCCTAAAATCTCAGACCTCTGAAGTATCTAAGAAGACCAGTCCAACCTCATACCTGAGCAGTATTAGCCTATACAACATCTTTATAAGTAGTCATCTGTTTGAAGATTTCCAGTAATGAAGAATGCATTTATTTATGAAATAACTATAATTTCCTAGTTATTAAGGTGGCTCAGTTGTATAGAGTGCTAGACCTGGAGTCAGGAAGATCTGAGTTCAAATCCAGTCTCAGATGCTTAGAAGCTGTATCACCCTGGACAACTGTTTACCTCAGTTTCCTCAATTGTAAAGGGGTGATAAATGATAGCACCTACTTCCCAGGGTTGCTATGAGAACCAAATAAGATAATATTTGTAAAGCACTTAGCACAGTGCCTGGCCCATAATAAGTGCTATATAAATACTAGCTATTGTTATCATTATTATAGCTCTAATTGATAGGGAGTTTTTTTTTTCCTTATTAAGTCTTACTTTGCCTCTTTACAACTTCCACCCACTGTTCCTAATTCTGCCCTCTGGGGCCAAACATAGCACTTCAAATTCTGACCACTTCAATGGCTTCTCCCTCCATCTTCTCTTCTCGGGATGAATACCCCCTAGCTCCTTCAAATGGAATCTCTCTGAGTCTTTTTGGACACTTTCCCAAAATAAATAATAGCAGTTTAGAAATTCTATTCAAAAACTCTAAAATGTATTAAAAATTTACTCTTTGGTTGAGTTCACAGGTCCTTTAAAGAAAAGTTTCTAAAGAAATATGTCTACAAGCCCTCACTAGTTGTTTCCTATAATGGAAGTAAGTTTACAAATCAAGTTATAACTGATTTATATGGAATTAAATGATGATAAGGACTAGATAAAATAGAGAAGAACCTTCTGAATGGAGGGGAAAAAATCATAAGCAGAAAGTTTGCACAAAGGCTATCCTTGGAAATAGCTTGAACAACCTAGGGAAGCTAAATAAGAAACCAGTAATAAGATAAAGAATAACTGACTATTAAAAAGGGGGGGAAAGACATTTACATAACTTAGTTGTATATTTGGAGGGAATAGCAAGTTGTACATGGTAGATTTGCAGTTTCATGTGCAATCATCTTTTTTATTATATTATGTTTTAAAAATATTTGTTTTGTTCCATGAATTGAAAATAAAATATTTTTTAAAAGATAAACTGAACTTTTAGGCTCATCATGTTGAAAAACTGTTGAAAAACTGATGATGGGGCAGCTAGGTGGCACAGTGAATAGAACACCAGCCCTGGAGTCAGGAGGACCTGAGTTAAAATCTGACCTCAGACACTTAACACTTACTAGCTGTGTGACCTTGGGCAAGTCACTTAACCCCAATCACCCTGCTGCTTTTCCCTCTCCAAAAAGACAAAGGAAAAAAAAGAAAAACTGAAGATGAATCTCAGAGTTGACTCTTGATTCCAAGTCAGCACTCAAGGTGAACTGATAAATAAGACTTCAGGGAGTAGTTAGAAGGGTACTGAATTATACCTTAAGTATGTATCTCTTTTAAACAGCCCTCTAGCATGCCATTTTTTGAAATACTGTTTAAAATACTGTTTAAGATTAAATTAATCAAGAGTATTTTTAATTTTTCTACAATGGAAAAATTCATGATAAAATGAAGATAGTAGCAGATAGCCACCATCTGCAGGCACAACATGCCTGTTTCTTGAGTCTTTCTCAAAAAATGTCACTTAACAGTAGGTCATTTTTGGCAGGAATGGATTTTGAATATCAAAGTAACTTTATGAATGTTGAATCTTCGAAACTAAAGATATGAAATAACACAAAATATCACATTCCCAAAGATAGACCACTTGTAGACCAGTAATCCTCTAATATTCTAAAGAGAAAGGCACCTTTGGGGATGTGAAGGTTCTGGGAACATGAGTTTAGTCACAGACAGCACCAAATCAGAAACATCTAGAGTCCCAAGGGGACTTAGAAATCATCTAACCAGACACTCTCATTTCGTTAATTCAATAAATACTTAACAAGCCTAGATGGATTTCAAGATCTCTTCCAGCTCTAAAATTCAATGATCTACCATCAGCTCTATACAAGGAATTCTAGTAGGTAATGAGATCAGTACAGGGATTCTTGTATGCTAAGATCTTCCAGTCTTGCAGAAGAGATAAAGTGGCAAACAAATAACTAAATACCAAGAAAGGCATATGAGTAGTCTCGACAAGAAGCACTATAGGAGGTCAGATCCTCTCACATATTTCAGATGATCAGAATAGACTTTGTGAAGGAACTGGGATTTGACCTGACCTCAAAGGATGGGTAGTATTTTGAAAGGCAGTAGGGGGCAGCATTTTAGCATTAAGGAACAATGTGAACAAATTTTCTGGATTAAGAAATCAAAGCCCTGAGAATTTAAATGGTTTTCCAAAGGTCATAGAATTAGTTACAGCATCAGTACCAGGATCTAGTATCCTGTGTTCTGTGAAGTAGGGAAAAGGCTTGTGGTTGGTGGCATCTTGTCTTCCCTGTGTCTTCATTTATTCCCCAACATAATGAAGGCCAATGGGGCAGAGTTAGGAAGAAATGGGAGTAGCAAAATTAGTAACAAGAAGATAGAAGAAAATGGAAAAAAAGAAGAAAATTAGGGGTGGAATATATGGGTTTTAGGATGTGGCATGAGTTCATATCACTAACCTGACATGACCGCCCCAACTCTTTTTCCCAGCATGTCACAGTTTCCAAACTGGGTGCTGCAGTGAACTTCCAAGTGTGCTGTGTGATATTTTAAATTTTCATCCTATGTAATAAATGGAACTGTTGAAAATTATCTTTATATGTAATTAGAAAAAATAAAGCACTATTTAAATTTTTTTTAATTTTTCTTCTAGATCTTTTATTTTGTGAGTGTAAATACTGTCCTAGGGCTATTTATTTGTTATCATTCTCAATACATAATCAATCTACCTCCTTTTCCTTAATAATAACATTTATGTTATGTGCTACACATAATTTATCATTAGAAATACAAGTTATTCCCAAAATCCTAATGCAGTTTTAAGGAGCTAGAGGAGGGCCTGCCCATCCCATAGGCCTTGCCCAACAATCTCCTTCCGTGTCCTGGGAAGGAAGAGGAGTATGGTGTACCATCAGTGGGGAGGAATACCTGTGGATATTGATAGGATGTGATTTCTGTCTACTACTCAATGACAAAGTGAAGACATTTTGTAATACACAATAACTAGGACTTGCCAATTGCCTTGTCATCTAATAAAAAAGCAAAAAATTGTAAGTGTAAGATTTATTTTTAAAAATTGGAAGACTTCGAATATGTAATATTATAAGCAAATTTATGAGAATTTAAAAAAATAATTTAGCCTTAATAGCGCTCATTCTCCTCACTCATGTGGGATGTGGTCATCTACCAACATTCTATCACAAGATCCTCTTCTCTTTAGATTCCCTTTCAGAGATATCATGATCCATTTATACAGATGACTATTATATGTATATATCTTTCTTTTAACCTCCCACTCTCTACCCCATACACCTTTTCTTTCCCAGCCTGCTTACCCTCTATCTCTCTAAGGATAAGGAAAGCATTTATCTCAATTGTATATCTCAAATGCATATATCCATCCCTGATCTTTCTCCTAAACTCCAGTCCTGAATTACCAACTTGCTGCTTGATACTCACTTAGAGGTGCTATGGACAGATAAAACTCAACATGTCCAAAATAGGACCTATTATATAATGTTTTCCCAAAACCCAATCTTTATCCCAACTTCCCCCACCCCTATTGATGGCACTACCATTCTAATACTCTCTCAAGTTTTATGCAATAACTTACCAGGTTTTGTTATCCTACTTCTACAATACCTTGTATATCCATACCCTTCCTTCCACTTACACTGCCACCAGTCTAGTTAAGGCCCTCATCACCTCTAGCCTGAACAAGGGACAATCTTTTCATTTGTCTCCCTTTCTCCGATCTCATCCTTCTATCATTTATTCTGCATACAGCTGCCAAAATGATATATCTAAAATGCAGATCTGACCATATTACCCATATTACCTATTGCTTCTAAGATTAAAAAAAAATCCTTTTAAAGCTATTGGCAATATGGCCCCCATGTACATTTCCAGTCTTGTTTTAGATAGCTCTCTTTCAGACTCCCTGTGCCAGTCCAACTGACCTGCTATCTGTTTCCTTTATATGATATCCTATCTCCCACCTCTGTGACTTTGATTAGACAGTGCTGCTTTCAGGAATGTATTTCTCCTTTGACAGTACTTAGAATTCCTAGCTTCTTTTAAAACATAGTTCAGGTGGCTCCTTCTCTATGAAGTCTTTCCTGATTCACCCAGTTTTTAGTACTTTCTCCTTCTTGAAATTATTTTGCATTATCTTTGTATTTATATACCTATCTATGTTATACTGTAGAATACAATTTCCTTGAGAACAGGACCTATTTTGTTCTCTTTTTGCATTTTCTGACCTTATCATAATGCCTTATACTTAGTAGAAGGTTAATAATTTTTTTCATTAATTACAATTGACTTTAAGCTTCTGGAGCCAAGTTTTTTTCTTTCTCACTACTGTTTAACTTTCAGTAAAGGGTCAATAAAAATGATTATTTTCAAGATGAAGTTATTCAAAATAAACACAGAAAAAAATCCACACAATGTTGCCCAATGAACACTTTCACAAGAATACCATTAATATACTATGATCCAACCCCAGATAAAATCAGATGTTTAGCAACAAGTTATTCAACCTCTATAATGATGTTTCACTGTAGTGTTAATGGAATAGGAAGATCTTCCCCACCCATTAATAGCCTATGTGACCTGTTTTGAGCTCTGGCCCGGGTCACAGCTGTGATACAGCCTGCGTCACATGGAAAGTCACATGGAACCCAGTATGTGAGAGGAGTTTGCCCAATTAACCAGACAGTGAGACTGAAACAGAGCAACAGAGGGAGAGCAGAGAGTGGAGGGAAGAACTTGTCTAGGGCAACTTGTTTGTGGGGAGGCCTGACAGAAAGAATGCTTAAGATGGGGACAGCTAGGTGGCACAGTGAATAGAGCACCAGCCCTGGAGTCAGGAGGACATGAGTTCAAATCTGGCCTCAGACACTCAACACTTACTAGTGTGACCTTGGGCAAGTCATTCAACACCAATAACTCTCTGAAAAAAATTTAAAAAAAAATTTTTTTAAGAATGCTTAAGATGCCTGTGCTCCCTGGATTAGTGATGAGTACGTTGCTAAATCTTACTTCCTGGTATCCTAATAGTGATGTGAACATCACTCATGAAGAGAGTTTATTATATTTTTAAAATCTACCCTGGAAATATGTGTGTATTTTCATAGCAGCTGCTATGGGTATTGCATTGGCATTACATTCACCTAATGTGTTTTTTCATGTACTGATTTATGACCTTGGGAAGGATATGCCAATGCCCATTGCCTGGCCTCTCCAAAGACTGAAGGAAGTATTGGGCGTTCAGCATTGGTTTCAGAGGCAATATAAGGACATCAAGGGTATGTATGCACTTTAGGTAAACACAGGCAAGGCAGTGATCAGTTCTGTCTCGTACATTCTGTCTCTTTTGTTTTCTTCTTTCACAACATAACTAATCTGAAAATATGACTGTGTATGTATAGCCTATATCAGATTGTACGCCATTTCAGGAAGGAGGGATGGGAAGGAAGGGTAAAATTTAGAACTCAATATCTTATAAAAGTGAATGCTGAAAACTAAAAATAAATTTTAAAATAAATTTTTAAAAACTGATCATACCAGATTAAACTTATTCTTTTTTTGATAGATCTACTAAACAGGTAGATTGAAGGAATGCTGTAAATATAATTTACCTAGATCTAGAAAAGTGTTTGATAAAGTATCTCACACTATTCTTATTGGAAAAATGGAGAGATGTGGGCTAGATGATAGTACAGGTGGATAGATGTATTTGGAACTGATTGAATGGCCAAGGTCTAAGAGAAAGTTTGACATGAGTTTGAAAGGAAGTATCCAGGGGAGTACACCCAGGGGAACTTCTCCTTGGCCCTCTACTGTTTAACATTCTTATCAGTGACTTGATAAAGGCTTAGACAGCATGTTTATGAGATTTACAGCTATCCCAGAGTTAGGAAGGATAGATGGCACACTAGATGACAGAGTCTTAACAAGCTAAAATGTTGCACTGAACCTAATAAGATAAAATTTAATAGGGAAAAATATAAGTAGCTATGTTTCAGTTCAAAAATCAACACTATGGGTCAAGATGGGGGAGGTATGATTAGACATCAGTTTTTCTGGAGGGAAAAAAAGAGTTTTTTAATGGGCTGCAAATTCAATATGAGTCAACAGTGTGATGCAGCAGCCAAAAAAACATAGTGTGCTCTTGGGTGACATTGAGATGCATAACTCCCAGGAATAACGTGGTGGTGCTGCTGTGTTCTGCCCATGTCAGACCACAGTGTTGTAGTTCAATTTCTGGTGACAAGTTTAAGAGGGATAACAATAAGTTACAGGGTATCTAGGTCAAAGCAACCAAAAAAGTAAAGGGTTTCCAGCTTGTGCTAGATTGGCTAAAGAATGGGAAATTTTAATCTGAAGAAGAATCAAAATGGACCTGATAGCTATTTGAAGTACATAAAGGGCTACCAGTTAGAATAGGCTATCATTCTACTGAACTAGAACCAATGGATGGAAGTTGTGAAGAAGCAAATTTAGACTTGATAAAACTTATTAACGATTAATCAATTCAGAAACAGAATAGATTGATTCAGGAAGTGAAGGATAGATGGGTTCATGATAGATGGATGGATGATGGATGGATGGATGGATGATAGATGGCTGGATGGATGATGGATGGATGGATGATGGATGGATAGATGAATAAATACATGTTTTTACTGCCAAATTACCTGGGAATAATAACTTGAGCAATTGGAAGAAAGGGCAGTTCCTTTCAAACTCCAAAATTCTAGTTTCCATCATAGACCACTGGGCTCTAAATCTTTTTGTATGAAATTTAGTAAAGTCAAAAATCATATTGGCACCACACATAAAACTAGGAGTTTGGTAACAAATCACATATTGAGTTCATCTAATATCTTTGCAATAGTGAATCCCTGGAAGTTCTTATTTCTTAAATAGGTTGTAGCGGGGAGTTGTCAAAAAGAAAAAGACAAACCAGAGACAAATCAATGCTAACAACTAGCAAAAGTCCCAAACCTAAACCATGGCAAATATTTTACAATAGTGTGTGTTTCTTATGCTAGCACTATATAAACCTTCTGGGGCTTCAACTTCATGCTCCAGGAATTCTGGCTCATCTCAGCAGAACCGACACTCATCTAGCTTGAAATAAAGTTTCTGTGTGCGTGTGATATTGTATCAGCACTGTATCCTGGATACATTGGCTCTATTGTGTGGAGTAAGTTCAAATTCCATTGGCTCCCTAATGCTTCCAGGATAATATAAAAGTTCTCTTTTTAGATTTTAAGACCCTTCACGATGTAGTCTCCACCTATCTTCTGGCCTTAGTATACAATACTGCCTTGTTTGTACTCTAACCAAATTGGACTTGTCTCTCTTCCTGTCCTCCTAGATCTTCCTTTTCCATCTTTGTACCTTTATATTGGCCATCCTGCCATGCCTAGAACATATTCCCTCCTAAATATTTGTTTGAGGTGATTGATTGATTTGGGTAAGAAAAATAAATCAAAATAGTGTAGAAATATGATACATGTTTTCATTGACTAAGTTCTTAAAAAATTTCATTCTTGGACTGCTGGGAGAAGATAGCTAAGTTGAAAAGTCTGAAAAGCATCATCTTTCTGAATTGCCTCTATCGGGTCTGAAATATGGTCTTCCAGTCATTCCTACTTTAAATCTGGTCCAAATTGTTATACCAGTCTTCTCTGGGGTCATGGGGGTGTCGATTCTAGGTCATGATTATACTCAGAGCTCAGTAACATTTGCATAGCTTGACTTTCCCACTTTTATTTTTTATAAAAAGCACAAGTTGTCCAGAGGCAGCTAGGTGGCATAGTAAATAAAGTGCTGGGCCCAGAGTCAGAAAGACTCATCTTGTTGAGTCTCAATCTGACACAGACACTTAACTAGCTACTTAACCCTAGGCAAGTCACTAATCCTGTTTGCCTCAGTTTCCTAATATGTCAAATGAGCTGGAGAAAGAAATGTCAAACCACTCCAGTATTTTTGCCAGGAAAACCCCAAATGGGGTCAACAAGAGTCAGACATGACTGAAACAACTGAACAACAAATAAGATGCCCAACTTTAGCACTTCCCCAGGTGCTAGTAGTGAGGAAATCTTTGAGGGGCTAGGACTTCTGAGGCTCCAGCCTCATGCTCCAGGAATTCTAGTCAAATATACCCTGCTAGGATTCAGGCCATAGGACAAATTTGATGGTATCATCATGTGTAAGGCATCATCATAAGCAGGACTTTGGACTTCTGAAAGCTAAGAGCATAAGCAAAGTCCTCAAATCAGGGCAGCTCCTCAAGAGTAGCCAGTAGTGATAGAAGGGAAGGTATGACTAACAGATAATTGGGAGGTATAATACTGTAAATGAAAACAGATCATCCAGTGCCCCCCCTTTTATTATGTGTCAGAGTGGTTTTACCAATTACCACAATCTGAATACCTCTGAGAATGGGAAAGCTGGTAATATCTAGGGATAGGGTTTCTACATGGATACTTCCTTGTGCCAGTAATGGGCCAGTCTCATGGCCCACTGGGCCAGGACATAAAGGTCATCCACTCAACAGTTTCCAACAATATGGGAGTGGCTTTGTGGTTTAAGGATCCCTTTCACTGATCCTCACAATAACCCTATTCTGTGATTATTCCTATTTTACAGATGAGGAAACTACCCATAGAGAAATGATTTGTTCAATCACACAACAAAGGACTGAGTGTCCTAGGCAGAATTCAAATTCATTCACCCATGCCACCTAGCTGCTCAAAATGGGCAGTCTCTCATTCAATTCAATTCAATAATCATTTATTTATTACATACCTATTGCATTCAAAGTTAGGTGCCGAAGTCACAAAGACAAAAATGGAAAACAATTTCAGCCCTTCAGTGGTGGGGGGCAAGGAAGGAGAATAAAATAGATAGTTAAGGAAAGAAAATACATGGTAATTTGATGAGGGAGAAAGTAAGTATTCAGACAAGGTTCTGTTAGGAAGTGACCACTCAGTTGAGCCTTAAAGGAAATTAAGATTTCTAAAGGGCTGAAGAGAGGAGAAAGGGGATTCCAGTATCATAGATTTAGATCTCAAAGGGAATTTAAAAGGCATGAAGACTAGTACTCTGATTCTATAGTTAAGAAAACTAGGACACAGGTTAAGGAATACTGTATAAAGGTAACACCGTAGTATCAATAAGTGAGAGAGAGAGAGAGTGCGCATTGTGGAATGCAAAATGGATAGTTTGGATTACATTAAATTTAAGTTTTTCTACAAATAAAACCAATGTAGCCAAGCTGAGAAGGAAAGTAGAAAATTGTGGGGAAATTATATTTATAGACAGTTTCTCAGATAATGGTCGAATATCTAAAATACTATAAAGAACTTTGTCAAATTTATAAGAATATGAGTCATTCCCCAATTGATAAATGGCCAAAGGACAGAAATAGGCAGGTTTTTTATAAAGAAATCAGAACCATATATATAGCCATATAAAAATTGCTCTAAATCACTATTGATTAGAGAACTGCAAATCAAAATAACTTTGAGGTGTCATCTCACACCTATCAGAAAATGACAAATGTTGGAGGGGATATTGAAAAAATTGGGGCACTAATACATTGTTGGTGAAACTATGAACGGATCCAATCATTTTGGAGAGCAATCTGGAATTATGCCCATAGAGTTGTTAAACTGCCTATACCCTTTGACCCAGCAATTGGATCTATTTTCCAAGGTGATAAGGAAAAGAACTTTGTGGTGTTTTGTTTTGGTTTTGTGTGTGTGTGTGTGTGTGTGTGTGTGTGTGTGTGTTTGCCTTTTTTTTTTTTTTGGAGGGCAATTGGAGTTAAGTAACTTGCCCAAGGTCACACGGCTAGGTTTTTGTTTGTGTGTGCGTTAAGTGTCTGAGGCCCGGATCCGAACTCAGGTCCTTCTGACTCCAGGGCCGACGCTTACTCACTGCACCACCTAGCTGCCCAAGAACTATGTGTTTTTAAATATTTATAGCAGTTCTCTTTGTAGTGGGAAAGAACTGGAAATTGAAGGTCTGACCATCAATTGGGAAATGGCTAAATAAGTTGTGCCTGTGATGGAATACTACTGTGCTGAAAGAAATGATGAGTAGGTTGATTTTAGAAAAAGATGTAATGACTTGCATGGAATAATGAAGAGTGAAATGAGCAGAACCAAGAGAATATTGTATATTGTAACAGTAGTATTATTTGAAGAATAGTTGTGAATGACTAAGTTACTCTAAGTATTAGAAATGCTCAAATCAACTATGAAGGAACTATGAAGGAAGATGCTACACACCTCTGCTATTTTCTTGGCTCCAGGCATTTTCTCTGTCTTCCATACCTGAGTCACTCTTCCTCCTCTTTTCCAACTACTACTGACCTCCCTGGCTTCATTTAAGTCCCAACTTATTCCACAGGAAGCCTTCTTCAACTCCTCTTAATTCCAGTGTCCTCTTCCTGTTAATTATTTTCTGTGTCTCCTATATATAGTTTGTTTTGAATATATTTGTTTGCATGTTGTCTCCCCCTTTAGATTATAACCTCCTTGAGGGCACGGACTGCTTTTTTGCTTCTTTTTTGTATCCTCAATGCTTAGCACAGTGCCTAGAACACAGAATAACTGTTTGTTGATTGATTATTAATTGGTAATTGATAAGTACAGAGAGTATTGTAATTTGCCTAAGAGAGCATGGAGAGAATAAATGTTTGAATCCACGATTGTAGAGGAAAATGTGACTAATAAACAAGGTGTAAGTGTCACTGAAGTTGTCTAACCCTGACGGGCCTTCGAGAGATCTGGGGGAGACTTTGAATAAGAAGGTGGCAGATATGTATTCTAGTTCCTGTACACTCCTCCCCCACTACCTCTCAATATAACATAAATAGCAGCAGGGCATGAGCTGTGATGAAAAGACTAACAGATCAAATTTCGTCTTATACAACATGTCTGAATTATGGCTCTCTGAGTTCCTCTTAGTTCATTTTTGGGGGAAGATTGATGTTAGCGGGGCACAGAGGGAGTCAGAGCATGGGGAATATATAGGCCTTGAGTTCTGTGTAAACCACTATCTATTCATATTACACATTCATTCCATAGGGATCTGTTAAACCCGGGCCTCCATTTATCTGGATACATTCCTCATTCCTCTGGGTCAAGACCTGGAGCCTTCATAAACTTTGCATAAAGGGGATGAGTGTTCTTATCCATCCCTAAGACCATGCAATGTGTGAAGCAGTTTTTAAAAAAGTTATTATCCTTCTAGTTTTTAAAAAATAATAATTTATTCTTTTCTTTTTAAAAAAATCTTGTTTGATGGAAGTCCAGTATGATTTCATATTTTAAAAAAACAACTTGAGAAAACTCTATTAAATCATTTTGGGAATTGCATGTGAATTAATATTTCTTTTCTTTTACAAGCAATTTAAGACATGACATAACTGAACTTTAAATGCTGAGGTTCAGATGCCTCATTTTTTCTGAAGTAGAATCCATTGGGTAATTACAAAGCAGAAAAAGAAATAATCTTTTAGCTGTTGAAAAATAATTTGGGAGCCTGAGGGGTTCAAACGTGTGTTTCATTTACACTCAACATTACCTTTTCCATGCCTACACAATTTTGTAAACAATTCAATAAACTTGTTTAAGAATTATTCACTACAAATGCAATCTTGCACCAATAAAGAGAGGTGTGCCTGGCTTATTTTTTTCCTCCCTTTTTTCCCATTTGCTTTAGCAAAAGCAAACATTTCCTCCCTGCAAATCTCATCCTGGTTGCCAATTCTAATGTATCTGTGTAACAAAATACAAACTATAAAGATATCCAAGCAGAGAAGCTAATAATACTGCATAGATGCAATATATGCCTATAGCATAAGCAACCCAACTGAGATCAAATAAATACCAGAGTATACAAGTTGTTGTCCATCGTTGTCATTGTTCACTCGTTTCAGCCTTATCCAATTCTTTGGGACCCCATTTGGGATTTTCTTAGCACAGATACTGGAGTGGTTTGCCACTCCTTCTGCAGCTTCTTTTACAGATGAGAAACTGAGGCAGACAGGGTTAAGTGACTTGCCCAGAGTCACACAGCTAGTAAGTATCTGAGATCAGATTTCAGGAAGATGAATATTCCTGACTTCAGGCCCGGCACTCTACATAGTGTGCCACCCAGCTGCCCTAAAAATTTAAGTACAATTTGTCAATTTTTAAGATAAAATTTTATTGATTACTTTTAGCTTTGTATTACTTATATTTCCCAATGAATCTCTTCCCAGTCCCTCTCCCAGAGAGCTATCTCTTATAATAAAGAAGAAAAAGGAATAGGGATTGTATTGGCTTATCAATTCAGTTCAGCACTTTCCATGCAATTTATAACTTGAGAGTTACCTAGAGAACTGAAAAACCCTAGGTCAGGGGTGAGGAACCGGCGGCCTCGAGGCCCAGGTGAAATTTGGATTCAGTCAAAGGGCCACATTTAAGGACCTAGAGTACCACATGTGACTTCAAGGCGGCACTTTCCCACCCCTGCCCTATGTATCAGAAGCAAGACTTGAACCTGTGCTAACATATTGCTTCTTCCTGACTCTAAGAAAAGCTCTCAATCTATTATGTCAGGCTAAAGAAAGTACAAAGTGGGAGAAGAGAAAGGAACACTTATTAAATGCCTGCAATGCATCAGGCACTATGCTAAGTGATAAAAAACCTGACATGATATGCAGCGTTCCATACCCATAGACCCCCACCTATGCAAAGAAGTAGAATAAAGATTCTTATTATATTTTTTCTTTATGATTGAATTGTCATTCTTAACACCATGTCTGCAACATGAAGAGGAGTTTGGGCAGTCCAGTGATTAAATCTGTTAGTTTTTTTTTTTTTTTATGAGCTTTTTAATCCTACCTGACTCCTCTTCCCATTTTATCAACAGAGGAAGCCACATTCTTAGTTTCTCTGCACTATAGTAGCTCTTTGCCAGAAGTGGTCTCTCTTCATAGTGAGACTCGACATACTTGCAGGAAAACATTGGGCAGCAAAGAAAAAAAAAGATAATCCCAGATGATACACAGTTTGTCAGGGGAAGCTAGGAAACACATAATGTGTGAATTAGTTACGCACTGAATAAAGCTTCATTTTCCCCATTGCAGGGGTCTTTCTTTAAAGTAACGAACCTTTTGGGGATGGAGCTTGGTCATTGAATTGAAATAACTCTATCTTTTTTCATTAAGGAATAGTTGGGGGTGGGGAGAGTAAGTGAGGGGAGAACCCATACCCATTATTCATACATGGGGGTCTCTGTTGTTTCTTAAAAGTAACTGTGGGCTTTGATCACACCTTGAACTTATCTTGTTAGTTAAGTAATACATAAGGCCTTTTTTCTGCCCTTTCCTTCCTTCTCTTTCTTTCTTTCCTTCTTTCCCCTGCCCCCTCCCTCAGGCACCAGCAGGCCTATTGTTCACATCTTTGGTTTCCTTCCTGTGTTAAATATTGGAGGGGTGCACCTTCCCCAACTTCACAGTCACATTTTTTTTATCAGCAACAGCTGGTTTGGAAAGAAATGAAGGTGAATAAATTCCAGGCACATTGTCAGCCATCAGCCACACTTAGCACCTTAAGACGCCTTCAAATATCAACATTCCTAAGTGTCGGCAACAGCAAAGAAAAGCCCCTGAAACCACTGTGGATTTTCAAAAAGATAACTCCAGACAGTAGGTTTAGGGCTTCCTCTGGGTGCACGTTTTTATATTCTCGAGGTACTGAGGTGTCAGGCTCCCCAGGACTCCGTTTTGCATATCTGCCTTCACTTCAGAGGAGAAAGCTGTGGCGCATTTGAAACAAACCCCATTTGAAGAGCCATGGAAATAATTTCTGACTACCAGGCCTAATTAAAGCCTCCACACTGACCTCTGCATCTAGCCCATATCAAAAATGTTACAGCAGAGCTGATTCAACATGAACTTGAGATCAGGCAAGACCTGGTACTAATGAATACTAATGAACAGTAATTACTGGAACTCTGCCACTGAAACCCACTGCAGAGACATATGCTAATGGGCTTCATGCCATCCAGTCCCACTAAGAGACACTATTCTCAACTGGCCATATAGAATAGCGGTAGGGGAAATCTCGGACATGCCAGTTCCCCACAACACCTGCCCTTCAAGCCCTAATAGCTAACCTAGGGCCCTGTTCTATAATTCCAGGTGAGAATCCTTGGGGTTCTCACCATGCCATAGATGCCCCAATACTGACACCCTATATTGCTACACTAGCAGAAATTCTGAGATGAAACAAGCTCCATATTGAGGCTGTCTTCTGGCTTTCAGTAAGAATGTTCACCTCATTTACCAGCTCCGTAAACTTAGAGCTAGAATCTGGCTTCTCACTGATGCTGATACTAATGACAGCTCCATGGGATCACAAAGCAAATGTGACCCTTGTAATTAATTGATCTTTCAAATACTCCCTTGACAAAGATCATTAGATACTTCATTATTCAAGCAAATGATCATCAGGATAGCACTTTTAAAATGCTTTCAACACCTAGCTAGAAAGGAACACATTACTTAAGAAAGATAAACTTTCCCTAGTTCTGAGCATTTCTGAAGGGAATTAGGTTTTCCATGACCTCTTGAAGAAATGGGCTTAATTTTGGATGTAATTTTATCTGGAAGGCAACATCTTTTCCTTTCTTTTTCCTTCCATATATGATAAGCCACTTATTTTTTTCAGTAGTATTTGAATCCTAAAGAGAAAAACACAACAAACAGGGAAGGCCATTATTTACTCCTCATTCATGATGTCCAGCTTCATCTTTAGTCAAATTCTAAGTCTAGACAAACCTATTTTGAGTCACATAATAGCAGGTGCCAGTATCTTACACTGGGTTTCAACTTTTCCTGAACTACTCAGCACTTCAGAACCACAGAACAGAACAAGGATTTATTAGACATAACTAGTGCTTTGTTGTTTTTTTTCCTTAAAAAAAAAAACATGTTTGTTAGTCATCTAAAATGGGAGAAGGGATTGGAAAAAATCAGTAGTTTGAAAATGTTGAAATGATTTATCTTGAATTGCCTTAGAAACCAAAGAGGATTCAAAAAGTGGATAGTTTCTTTTTTTGGCACATGATGGTTAATTACACAACACTAGGTAAAACTCAGAATTTAATGAAACCTCAAGTAAACATCATACAACATAGCACATCACTTGAACTTGAACTAATTACTGGTTTGTACCTATTCACTGCTGAAGGAATAGACAGAAGAAATTGAGCCCAATAGGAACATTTTGTATTAAGGTCAAAGGAAGAAAACTATGTCTGAATTGGTTACAACTGGCATCCTTCCTCATATCACACTCAGTTAAATATACAAAGCATCTGTAGATATGTGACTTTTGGGAAGTTTGGAAGAGCACAGCAATGGCTTAAGGGTATGTATTATACTTGTATCACCTGAAAATGCAAATTCTGTTATGAAATGTTGAAAAATTCCTCACGTATATTAAATAAGCAAAAATCAACAAATATATAAGTAAGAATGAATATTTCAGGTATCATTCAATATAAGAAATTCAGGACTTTCAGAATAGATGAAGTTACACATCATTTGTTGACAGAGTCCAAAAGCAAGAGTACATCAAGTATTATGTGGAAAAACCACACGGGCCAAGTGTGACATTGTGACTTAGCTTTATTAGATACTGTGAATATTAAGAAAGCACAAAATGAAGACCTATCATATGTGGAGTCAGGGCATTATTATACAGGCAATAACATGATCGTTGCCTGCATAAGAATATTCATTCATGGCATAAGATTTTCTTCCCTGTATAAGAATACTCTGACTCCACAAAAGCTAATAATGAAGGAGGAAACTGGCAATGGTAGTAGAGGGTATGGAGAATCCAAAATCTGAGAGAGTGCTCCATAAAATCATTTTCATCAAGCATAGTTATTGGTGGGCAGCTAGGTGGTGCAGTGGATAGCCAGGCCTGGAATCAGGAAGACCTGAGTTCAAATCCAGCCTCAGACACTTACTAGCTGTGTGACCAGGGGCAAGTCTCTTCACCTTGTTTGCCTCAGTTTCCTCATCTGTAAAATAGGCTAAAGAAGGGAATGGCAAACCACTCCGGTATCTTTGTAAAGAAAACCTCAAATGGGTTCCTGAAGGGTCAAACAGAACTGTAATGATTGAGTACTCCAACTCATATCTTCTCTTTAGATTCTAAGCCCTACAGAAACAGAGACTTTTCTCAACTTTCTTAAATTCCTTTGTTCCCATAGTACAAGGACACTACTAAAATGTTTCAAAAGGCCCTGACCACCACCCCAAAAAATTACTCTCCCATGATCCTAACTAACATGATGCCAACCTCTCCTTATGTATCTCACATTCTTACTATTGAATTTTTCTTTAAAAGCAGGGATGTTAACTCCTTTTCCAAAATAGAAATTTATTTTTTTCAATTAATAAACAATTGTTTTCTCTCCCTGTCACCATGTCCCACCTCCCCAAAAAAATGGACAACAAAAAAAAAGTATAAGGAGACCCTTGTGATAACTATGTATAGTCAAGCAAATCACATTCCCTCATTGATCATATCTAAAAATGTTTATTTCATTTTGCATCTTGGATCCGTTGCTTATCTGTTAGGAAGTAAGTAAATACTTAGCTTCTGGGGCTGCTAGGTGGCGCAGTGAGTAAGAGCACCAGCCTCGGAGTTGGGATATCCCGGGATCGAATCCAGCCTCAGAAAATGAGCACCCACACATAAATAATGACTGGCCATGTAACCTTGAGCAAGTTACTTAACCCCAATTGCTTTTAAAAAAAAGAATACTTAGCTTCTAGTCATCTTGGAATTGTGGTTAGAGATATTGATTCTTTAAAATTACTGTTAAGGTGGGGAGGGAGGTGGCTAGGTGGTGCAGTGAATAGAGCACCAGCCCTGGAGTCAGACACCTAACACTTATTAGCCATGTGACCTTGGGCAAGTAGCTTAATCCCAGTTGCCCTCCAAAAAGCAAAAAAAAAAATTACTGTTAAATGGCAGGTGCATGATGACCACTGAGGAAACAGAGGGCTCTAGGATAAGCCTTCTTACATTACCTGCAATAACACTCATCATCAAACTGGTAGGGATTAGTTGATGTGTGGGCTCTCTGTCTCTTTTCAAAGCAGGGCCCTGGAAAGGCGGAGAACGAATGGAGCAGATGAGATCTGATGTGTAAGAAAAAATCTGAAAGGTAAGGATCATGAGGAATTGCCTAAGACTGGCAGGCCCAGAAAAGATGGCTTCAATGGGAGTCCCTAGTGAGTCAGCAGAGGACACAGTAAATATAGGTTAAGATGAAGAGAGATGAAGTGGGGGCCCTGAAAATAAACTATGCACAAAATATTACCAAACTCTGAGTATCCTTTGACTGATCTATACTACCACCAGGCCTGTACCTCAAGGAAATCAAAGGATAAGTTAAAGGATCTTCATGTACAAAAATATTTGTAGCAGTTCTTTTCATGGTGGCCAAAAATTGGAAGCTAAGGAGGTGTCCTCCTTTTGGGGGATAGCTAAACAAATTTTGTCAGAGTAATGTAATGGAATATCATCATGAAATAGAAAATGATGAAATGGACAATTTCAAAGGAAATCAGGAAGCCCAATGAATTGATGCAGAACAATGTGAGCAGAACTATGCAAACAATTTATACAGTGATAACATAAAGACAGCTTTGAAAGACTTTAGAACCCTGATTAATGCAATGATAAGCCATGAATCTAATAGAATGAAGATTAAACATGACACTCACCTCCTGCCAGAGAAGTGAAAACCTAATATGCAAAAAGAGAAATACATTTTCAGACACAGCTAATGAGGGAATTTGTGTTGCTGAACTATATAGATATGTATTCGAGATTTTGGTTTTTAGGTTTTTTTTCTTTAAATTTGCATAAAGGGGGAAAAGAGTAGTAGGAGGGACGGATGAACAAAAAATTAGTTACTTAAAAAATAAAGATAAACTATTTAGAACAATGGGGACAAATTGTAACAAGGACATGCATGTTACTGGTTAACAGTACAGTCATGTGTGATGAATTGAAGTAAGAAATAATTTTGTAAAGTCAGATCCTATAATATACTTTTTGGTAACATAATATTAAAAAACTTAATACTTATCTCAATTCAGCAGTGTTTCGAAATGTCCATCCGATGACCAAGTGCCAAGAATCTCCTTTTCCTGCCAAAACCTCTCCCAAATCCTGCCAAAAATCTTCGATGAGCTTTTCCACAAGCATGAGTTCTCTCTGCTCAGTATTAGTTTGTTCTTTTTTCCACTGTGCTAGGCATTCCTACCTTTTAGTAAGCAAGTACTCCTGGGCAAACATATTCATCCACCCAGTGTAATCTATCATAAAGTTCTCCATACATTCATCATGTATTGTCAATATCAGGTAACAAGAATAAATCATCTTCTTTGGATTGCACAAAGATTTGACCAAACAGAAAATAGTTTCCACTTTCATGATCCTCACTGTACAGAATATGTTTTCTCTCCCTCTTTCAAAGAGAAGAACAAATACCAAATTTCTTAAACTACTGCATATTTGAGTTATTTTAAGCAATTGGCTTCAAATGACTAGTTCTGGGCATCACAGCTTCAGAATAACTTTATGAGGATCTAGAGGATCCAAGATGGATAAAGGCCTTGAGTCCATGTCATGAGGACCAGTTGAAGAAACAAGGTTGTCTAACCCAAAGGAGAAAATATTTGGAAGGAGATGGGGGCATGACAATTCTCATCATATTTTTGAAGCACTGCCACATGAAAGAGAGACTAGCATTCACAATAGTAGTCAAGATTTATATTGCATTTCAAGGTCTGCAAAGCATTGTACATATGCTGTCTTACTGGATCCTGAGATAGATGCTATTATTACTGTATTACAGATGAGGAAGCTGAGACAGAGAGAGGTTAACTGATTTGTTGCAGGTCACATAAGTTGGTAAATGTCCAAGGCAGGAGGTGAACTCAGATCTTCCTGACTCCAAGTTTCACCCTCTTATCCACTAAATGTCTTAGCTACCTACCAGGGGTGGGGAAGCTACAACCTCAAGGCCATATGTGGCCCTCTAGGTCCTCAAGTGTAGCCCTTTAACTGAACCCAAATTTCACAGAACTAGTCCCCTTAATAAAAGGATCTGTTCTATAAAACTTGGACTCAATCAAAAGGCTGCATCCGAGGACCTAGAAGGCCATAGGTTCCTGTAATGGCAAGCAAAGTAGTACTTTGCTGCTTGTTTCAGCTATCCACGTGCCTTTGAGCCTCACCATTGATTGTATCAAGTCTTTGTTGAAAACAGTATATATTGTATTGCCCTTAATAGGCCTAAGGGAGTTTGGAGACCTTCCCTGCCCTTGATAGGCCTAACATAATCACATGGAGCCCACAGTGGAAGGAACTTTTTGAAGGAGTGGAACAGGAAGGGTAGAACAGGAAGGAGCAGAGCAGAGAAGAGCTCAAGCAGGATCTGGGACCAAGCAGAACTGAGAGGGAGAATGTTTATGATTTTGACACTCTGTCTGTCTGTTGATGTTACTTTGTCAAAATGAAGCATTCTGTCTGCTGAAAGAGGATGTTATTGCTGAAACAGAAATCCTGAAAGAGAACTTTACTGCTGATACAGAAACCCTGAAAGAGGGCTTTATTGCTGTTAACAGAAGTTCTGGGACTTTACTGTTGATTTGCGCTTGATTTCTCAGACAGAAGCTTTGTCTATTGGTTTGTGTTACTTTGTCAGACAAAAGGTGAATTGAGATGACTGTGTTGGCAATGTGTGTAAATATTGTTGTATCTTTGTTAAGTTGAATGTGTGTAAATATTGTTGTAGCAATGTTAAGCTTTGTCTTTCTAGAAACAGAAACTGTGAAGGGCTTGGAGTGGAATAGTCTGCATCAGCTGAGATATAGAACCGGAGTAGAGAGCTGTCTGCAGGTGAATCCAGGTAAGAGCTGGGAGTGTGGAAGAGGAGCTATGGGTATTGGAAGTCAGTCTCGAGTTAAGATGAAAGAAGACTTCATTTGGGTACTCAGAAGTGACTGATGATATTGTAACTTACTGTGACCTAGGGGTGGATGGTGTTTGTACTTTCTGGTGCCCCTTAAGGATGATTGACTTAAGGATAATTGAAAGCCAGCCTCGAATCAAGATGAAAGAAGAATTTACTTAGGTACTCCATATTGAATGAGGAGATTGTGACTTACTGAATGATATGCTTTGTTTAAGATTATATGGCCACCTCAATAATAGGTTGTTATGTTATATTGTTGTGAATGCTGTGCTTTAGTTTCTTTTTTTTACTTACTTTTATTTTACAATATTCAGTTCCACAATCTCTTAAGTTTCAAGTTTTCTCCCCGGTCTCTCCTCCCATCTCCCCCATAGCAGCATGTGATCAAAGATAGGTTCTACAAGTACCTTCATGTTGAAAGTTAGTCAGGTTGTAAAGGATTAAAACCAATGGGCTGAACAATGAGAAAGAAGGGATAAAACAAAACACAAACAAGAGAGAGCAAATAGTTTGCTTTAATTTGCAGACTCCGTAGTTCTTTCTCTGGGTGTGGATATCCCTTTCTATCATGAGTCTTTTGTAGCTGTCTTCTAACCGTGTATTTCTGAGATGAGTCCAGTCTATCAAAGTTAGTCATCACATATACCATGTATCTATAATTATGTACAAATTTCTCCTAGTTCTGCTCTCCTCACTCAGGATCAGTTGATATAAGTCTCTCCAAGTTATTATGAAGTCTGTCTGCTCCTCATTTCTTATAGCACAGTAGTATTCCATTACATTCATATAAAACAACTTGTTTAGCCTTTCCCCAATTGATGGGCATCCCCTTGATTTCCAATTCTTTGCCACCACAAATAGAGCTGCTATAAATATTTTTGCATATACAAGTCTTTTTCCCACTTCTGTGATTTCTTTGGGATACAGCTCCAGAAGTGGTATCGCTGGATCAAAGGGTATGCACTTTTTTGGGCATATTTGGGCATAGCTCCAGATTGCTCTCCAGAATGGTTGGATTAATTCACAACTCCACCAACAATTGTGCTTTAGTTTCTTGAATGTTTTGCTTTAGTTTAATGATGAATAGAGAGTTCACTATACTATGTGATTAGATACTTAAAGTTATTCACAGCAGCAGTCCTCCGGAGAGTTGCTTGTGATTGACTTTACAATTCCCTAGCTGTGGTGTCTGTTTGACACTAGGGAACAGAACAAGGAACAAAAAATAGTAGTTAAAAAGAAAAATTTAGGCTTGGGTTGGAAAAGACTTCCTAACAATTAGAGGTGCCCAGAAGTGGAATGAACTGCCCACAAGATGATAGAAATTAGAGATCTTCAAGCAGATACTAGGTATTCACCTGTTGGGTATTTTACTGTGAGGGTTCCTTTTCAGGAATGGATTGTATTACCTATTAGCTGAGGACTCTCTGTGGGTCCAGATTCTGTGATCCTATTAATTTAATATGCAAGCAGAAATTACCTGACAGTAGCAAAGTGGCTCAGTGGATAGAGTGCCAAGCCAGGAATCAGGAAGATTCATCTTCATGAGTTCAAATCTGGCCTTTGTGACCCTGAGCAAGTCACTTACTCCATTTGCCTCAGTTTCCTTATCTATAAAATGGAGATAAAAATAGCCCCTACTTCACAGAGTCATTGTGAGGATAAAATGAGATTGCCCAGTATTTACACAGCTAGTAAGTGGCTGAGACTGGATTTGAACTCAGGTCTTCTCAAGTCCAGGCCCTGTATTCTATCCACTGCACCACCCAGCTGCCTCAAATTACATAAAATATTCTAATAAAAAGGAGGTGAGTTCACTGCCTCCTTGGTGGACAGCCCAAGGGTTAAACTAGTAACCATGGAACATTAAAAAGCCCTAAGGAGGGTCTCCAATGAATTGGGTAAATTCTCTATAAATGATTTCTGGAAAGACAAGGACAAGAATAGCAGGGATTGAGAAGGAATAGATGGGTTGCAATCTACACCAGAGAGATGGAGTGGCCATATCTGTGAGTTCAAAAGTCCCCCAAAATATCAAAGTATTAAAAGACTAGGCTTCCAACCTATTACCAACTCACAATTTTGTCAAATTTTATTTTAGAAGCCCTATATCAAGAAAAAGCATATTTCATCATCTCATCATCATAGATTTTATGCCAATTTTTTTGGCAAAAAAATAGGGTGTGATCATTATATGAATTTTTTTAAATTGTGCTGGTATTACTTAAAAATAATTTATTACTAAATTGTCTTTGGTCCAAGATTAGGATGCACATAGTACTTGTGAATATATGTTAAAATTGGGAAGATGCATGTCTTAGCATATCACATGACTTACTCATGGCAGCTTTGCCTGCCCACCTATGTGCCCATGGCTCTTCATTGGGTTGAGTGACAATACCATTAGTAATACAGCACTCTAAACAAACCACGCAAGCCAGTTTTCGGAAATATATTGGCAATGCCCATGTTCTGAGAATTATAGGCTGGAGGCTTGCAATATGTGAGAGATAAATGCATATTCATATGTCACTGGTGAATACATTGTCACTCTGCTTACTTTTTAAGAATTATACCATGAAACAATTATATGATGAAAGATTATAAACAGATTTTTGGACTAAAAAAAACGGTGCAATGATTATGCAATGGCCACAATTATGCAGTGAAATGTGATATTTAAAATTCTTTCCTATAATGGGCGATTCTCTGGGATAGGGAGAGGAGAAGGGACCTAGGGAAAATTTTAGTGATGTAAAAACAAACTATATGAATAAAATTTATTTTTAAAAATATTTAATCTAAGGCCCAATTTACAAACACACATAGAATACAAAATCTGGAAGGAATTTAAAGATTATTTAAGACAACCTCTTCATTTTATGGATGAAGAAGCTACTATTCCACTGAGTCTCAAAGAAAGGAAATGGCTGGTAACAGTCTTCCAATTAGCTAGACCAAAGCTAAAACTATAGTTCGGGTCTCTGTGATAGGAGATGGCATGTGCTATATTCCCCAAAAACTGGTTGCCATTACCAAGGACTATGTTGAAGCCATGTTGCATCCAATATGGAATCCTCATACATTGTTGATTGAATTATGCAGCTGCTTTGAAAAATGAGCAAAGACTAGGGAGAAAGGTATGAGCTTAGAATTTGCTGAAAGATTTTTGGCCCCATCTTGCTGAAAGTAAGGAACTAGTTAAGAACATGAAGTAGGTCATGAAGACCATAAGGCTACTTTTAAAGGGGGGAAAATGGTCTTCGCATTTATAATTCAGGTCAATTTGAAAAGTCTAACTACAGGAGAAGCAATGCCAAAACCTGTAGCTATCACTAATACCAAGCCTGTAGGAGCCAAGATGTTCTCTACACTTAACATTGCTAGTGGTTTATGGCAGACTCCTGCATATGGTAAAACTGTTAAGCTGCCAACATTCATTAGACCATAGAGGAGATATTGCTTTCAACTCTTGCTTTTCAGAATTACACATGCTCCCAAAATATTGCAAAGAAAAATTACGGAGGCACTATGGGGAATGGATCAGGTTCTGAGATAGATGAGTGATATTTTAGTGTTTCCTCATTCATGGAAGGGCATGATAGGTGCCTAAATAATGTATTAAAAATCATTCAAGCCTCAGGGCTGGAGCAGAATCAAAAGAAGTGAGTCATGCAAAAGAACCACTTAAATTTCTCAGGCCATGTCATAGATAACAATGGGGAAGACCTAGTCTTGATAATACTCAAGCTAGGCGAGATTTAAAATGTCCCATGTGTACTGCAGATGCATAGAGAATGAAGGGAGCGTTCACCTATCTTGGAGAGTACCTAAAGGGCCTCTTTAAAAATAATACATGCCCCAAAAAAATGCCAGCATGGATGTGTGAACCACCTGACTTAACCTGAAAGGGCTCAGAGAGACACATCACAACAGTAAGTGGACAAATAACATCGCTAAAACAATGTCTGGGAGGCTATGGAAAACACTCTCCCAATAATGGAGTAACTCAAGGAAGGTAGAGTAGGTAAGAATTGAATGGTCACTTTACAAGACAGACTTTTGAAGTGTGGCAAATCTAAAGTTTTAGGTCCTACCAAAAGCAGAGATACTTATTCCCATTTTTCTCATACACAAAAATATCTAGATCTGTTTCACTATGCCCATTAAAAACAGAGAAATTTTTCACATTCCCACAGGGTCAAGAATATTCACGCTCAAGAATAGAGGCAAGCTAACAGCCCTAAGGAATACTAGGGGCATTAAAAAAATATTCTATATACCCCACAGTGAACTTTCACAGTCTTCAAATGCCTACCCTTTAAGTGGATGGCAAAACCATCTGGGTTGAGACAAGTTTGTTGTAGAAACTCTCTTCTGGCATCCAAACTCAGCTTGAGAAAGAAGTCCAGTGCTTTGCAATTCTACAGAGACTTCCAGGTTCATCTCTGACAGCAAGCTAAATCAGATTAAATAAGCTACAGTGATTGTGTGTGCCAGCTCCATCGTGTCATAAAATGCACAATGTCAGGCTACTCTTAATATGCAAGAGAGGACTGAGTGAATCCCAGAAAACTCATTGAAGTTAAGATTCAGCTAATCTCATCAGACAGACGTTTGATTCAGGGTGATTGAATAGCTGTTTCCCTTGGCGATGATGTTCTAAAACTAATACATAAGGAACATCCAGGTCTCACTAAATAGAAGCAATGGGCCAATATGTCAGCCTGCTGGCCTAGGAAGAGTGAAGAAAATGTACTTGTGGTTTTCAGAGCACTCTACTCACAGTAGAGAGCCTGGGGTCAGCATCCAGAAAACAAACCTGGGCATCAACAAGGCAGGGCTTCAAGTTACAAAGATGATATTATTGATCTGTGATCATCAGTGTGGATATCGCTGACCCCAGGGCAGATCTTAATCTATCCATTTCTCCTCTGCCTGTGCTTCTTGTTCAAGTCTCTCCACAATACTGGAAACTCTCCTGTTACTTTTTTAATATCACAAGGGTATCTATGTAGGACTCAAGTGTCCAGCTAGTGGTTACATGAGCAGAATACCTTCTTTTCCAGTTATTCATATACTTACTAATATATTTTATTCCACCTCGTGTGCACAAATCGTCACTAGAAATGTGTTGCCGGCTACTTATACCCTCCATATATCTTTGGGTCACCAGAAATTATGATTCATCTGAGAAAACAATGTTCCATCATTTGCAGCTGGATAGCACATGGGAGAATACAGGTGTTAAAGAATTAAAGGGCTTATGCTGCAGTGAGAGCAGCTTAGTTTCTTTCAAAAAGGTTCACAATTTCTCAAAAGCAATTCAGTTCAACTGCCCCCTTCTACTCAACTTCAGGTCTAGCACATTATCCATCTGTATACAGCATCTGTCCAACATATGGATATGGGATGTCTCAAAAGTTGTAGTGCAGTCCAAAGTTTTCATAACTTATGAGAGAAATAAAACTTTTGGGACACCCTACATAGATGAACTAATTCATTGAGCTCTCTACCCAGCTGTGTGTCATAGGTTGAGAAGTATGCATCATCCAGCCACTTCATTTTTCAGTATTGATGGTCAAAGTAACCTCTTTTGAATAATTGTGGATCAAATAACCAATAAACATTTATTAAACTCTTACTACATACCAGGTACTATGCTAGGCTAGGTGGCAGTGGATAAAGTACTAGACCTGGAGTCAGGAAGACCTGACTTCAAATACAACCTCAAACACTTATTAGCTGTGTGACCCTGGGCAAGTCACTTAGATACTCTTCACCCAAGTTCCTCATCTATAAAAATGGGGATATTAAGAGCCCCTAACTCATAAGGTTGTTGTGAGAATCAAATGAGATATTTGTAGATTGCTTAGCACAATGCCTGGAACATAGTAGGTGCTACAATAATACTAGTTGTTGTTGTTGTTATTATTATTATTATTTATTATTATTAGGCCTTGAGGTACAAAGAAAACAAATTAAACCACCCTTGCCTCCAAGAAGCTTACATCCTATCAAGGGAGATGTGCTTATAAGTACTTGTTTTTGAGTTGTTTCAGTCTTGTCTGACTGTGATCCCATTTGGAGTTTTCTTGGCAAAGATACTGAAGTAGTTTGCCATTTCCTTCTCCAGCTCATTTTACAGATGAGGAAACTGAGGCAAACAGGGTTAAATGGCTTGCCCAGGGTCACAGCTAAAAGACAATATTCAAAGAAAATAATCGGCACTAGAAGGTTACTAGCATCTGGAGAGAGCAAAAGAGGTTTCCTATAGAATAGTGTCCATAAACTGAGTTTTAAAGGAAACAAGAGACTATAAGAAGTCAAAGTGAGAAAATTCCATTGAGGAGGCTTTACAGAGTTTCCAGGGCATTATTGAACCAGAACCTCATCATCAATGTAGAATGGCATTTGGAAAACATCACCATCAACAGAGAATTCTTCAGTTTAGACCCTGACATCTACAGATCAATACTGAAGTGAGTGGGCATAGGTCTACATTCCTTATTCCTTTCTTGGTGCTGATACTCAGTAATTAACAAAACAAAATTATCAACATATTTGCATCTACCTATCTATTAAATCTTTTGGAAGATATGTGCTTGAGAAGTGCTTTCAAAGTAGCAGTTTGTTTTACCAAGTTAAATGCCTTTAGAAAAATCAACAAAAGTAGACATCACAGGATCATTAATTTTCTATTGTATAGCTATAAATGTGTGGTCTATTATAGAAAACCCAGCTACCTATTCATTTCTTACATATCCTCTGTATATACATAGATTATTTTGGAGAACTATAAATATTTTAGAGAACTAAGAAAGTAGACAGAAAAGCCAGCAGTTGCTAACATCTTCTGGGTTACCTTTTATTTAGTAAAAGCATTAACTTCTATCTTTTCCATTCCTTACAAATCTCCCCTTTGAGATATTTTGAAAATTGTTCCCTAAGTAGCCTTAAAATCATTACCTCCAAAAGGAATTTCTTCTGTGTATATATGGACAATCCAGATGCTCTTCCAATTTCATCTTCTTAGGTACCACTACCACTTCCCCAAGTCATAACTGATAGATAAAATACAAATGTAGTAATTATACTGTTATTAAAGATAAAAATAAAACACTAGAAATGCCAGCAGACCATGGTCAATTATCACATCTGTTCATTATGCTCCTTAGGGTTTCATCTACAAATGATCTAAGGATGATCTGGCTTTGCTTATGCCAACCTTGCTAAAAGCTTATTTCTTCTAAACTGCTTTTTTTTGCTGTTTTATGAAATAATATTCTGTCTTGTTTCATCATCTTTCTCCCTATTTTTTAAATGAGTCTGTACTTTGAATTGGTGCTGCTCTTGGCTGCTATGTCTGTCCACTGGGAAAGGAAATCAAGTGTCAACTGTCTGAAGTAGTTTCTGAGTTCTTCCAGATTCCTCATCGTGCTTAATTTTGAATCACTTAAACTTTCCTAAGAAGCAGTGATTGCCAGAGTCAATGTCTCTTGTTCTAACCATTTCCCCATTTTTCAGAGTTGACAGCTTACTTTGACAGGTTGTCTTAGATCTCCTATAATCATACATAACATCTTCTCATCTTTATCCTTTTAATTTGGACTTTACTTTGACCATTATTTACTCCAACCCATCAATTGTTTAACTGCACACAGATATCTGGATCTGAAGTTAAAACTACATCTGTAACTAGCTATTTCCTCTCTATAAAGACAATTCCATTTTAATGAATATTGCTATTTACTCACCAAGTCCAAAGCATTATATCTTCTTGAAGAAAGAATTTCTAATACATAGGCAAGAGACTTCTAAGCAGTCTACAAGTGTTTGCCCTCTGTCATTCCTTGCTCACGAGTCAAATTTTTAACATTGTTTTCATGATCTTTTCTTATGTCCATTTTGCTGTTTCACTGAGTATCACAAGAGAGATTAACTTAGTTTGGAAGACTTGGTCTGTTTTTCCCTATAATTTATCTATTTCTTCATACTCTGCAATGGACATTTGCACATAAGCAGTAAATATGATGGTCCTTTTATTTAAGTTCATCTGTGAACACTGCAAGAGATGACTAAGAATAACATGAAATTATATTTATTGTTGATTTAGGGTGAAGAATCTGACCATTCCAGTCACCAAGCCTTTTCTTAAGCTTTTCAGGTCTGGTGGGGTAAGGGAAGCCTTAATATATAGGACTGAATGAAGTGGAATTTAACCTAGGCTTAACAGATGAGTATTAGTTTTCTTTGCAGGGGCAATTGGGGTTAAGTGACTTGCCCA
Organism: Gymnobelideus leadbeateri; assembly: GCA_011680675.1. NCBI lineage: Eukaryota > Metazoa > Chordata > Mammalia > Diprotodontia > Petauridae > Gymnobelideus > Gymnobelideus leadbeateri. Next base: position 70,679 of record WOXC01008366.1, read on the forward strand.
AGGTCACACAGCTAATAAGAGTTAAGTGTCTGAGGCCTGATTTTAACTCAGGTCCTCTTGACTCCAGGGCCAGTCCTCTGTTCACTGCGCCACCTAGCCACCCCTCAGATGAGTATTATTTTGATGGCAGTAGAGAAGTCAATGTCTGTCTAAGCAAGAGAAATAAAATGAAAGAACAGAGAAACAACTGAGCATGGCATGTTCACGAGACCAGTGAGGATACTGAAACATAAAGTTTATTTTGAAGAATAATGAGAAAGTTGTAATAATGGGATAGGACAAAATTATAGAAGACCTTAAAAATTAAGCTAGAGTCTTCTAAATTTTAGGCCACAGTTAGTTGATTTCTGTGGAAGGTTTGGTGCAAGGGGGAATAATGTGATGAGAGAAATTTTAAAGAATATCATTCTAATAGAGTATCCAAGATGAATTGGAATAAGGAGAAACTGGGTACAGAGGGCAAATCAGTGCAGTAATTTAGATGTGAGGTAGTAAGGATCTGGCCTATGGTATTGGCACTTGAAATTGAGATAAAAAGGATGAGTAAGAAAAACATTTTACAGGAGAAAAAATTATAGGCTTTATTGACTTATTAGTCATAGGGAATGAAGAAGATAGAGGAATAAAATATGACTTCATGATTCTGAATCTGTTTGTCTGGTGCCATTATCATAAGCACTCAAAACTTAGCTGAACTATAAATACATTTTTCAACCACATGCTATAATTTATCACAGAAAATAGAAGTCTTATAAGTTGTTCCTGTAGAATTATTTTAGATTTATACTTTCATCAGGTCATATTTGTGATTAGGGATTTTAAATGTCTAATCCTTTTGTCTCTCCCTATCTTCTACTTACAAGCCTCCAACTTAAATCTCTATCATCACAGAGAAAAAAATTCAAGCCTGGACTAAAAAGTTTAAAAAAAAATTCATTTCATTTGCTTCCTCTGGTCCTCTGGTTCAGCTATTTGATTAATGGGTGCCCTGTACTTGTTTAAATATGCTAAAACACTCACCTCTGCTGATTAGCAGTCTGACACAAAAGGCCTCTGTATTGTGCCTTACGCTGATTGGAGCTGTGCTTAGATCCAAGAATACTCTTCTCTTCCTTTGTGAGCTCATTTAACTTTACCAGTCAGGTTTGCAAGTGCATTCGGTGTCAAATGATGGCAGAAGAGGCAGTAACTGAAATGCCTCTCTGCACCTTGCTCCTAATTTCTTCTTCCATTGAGCAAGGACACTGCAAATTCCAACATCTTACAAATCATGAGCAGGGCCACTTAAGATAATCAGACTTTGTATCTGGATCCTCAGTGTCAGATGTCAATAGAATGATGGAGGACAGGCAGAAAGTGTGGCATAATGGAAATAGTGCTGGCTTTGGAGATTCGGGGGACCTTGATCTACTCACAACCTTTGTGACCTCAGACAAGTCACTTCAGCTTTCTGGGTTCTAGTTTCCTCCTTTGTTGTAATTCTGATTTTGTATACTACTACGCCCTTAATAAGGTTGCTAACCACAACACCCTCCAATACAATGGAAGCACCTTGAGGGCAGGAACTATTTTCATTTCTTGTCTTTATTCCCAAGGTTCATACAGGTCATTGCATATGCACTATAGACATTTAGTAATTTTTCAAACTGACTTAAATCTCTGACAGGCCTGATTATATTGGTCATTACTTTTTTTTGGACCAGGTCTATGATAGTGTTAGGAGAGAAGAACATGAAATGAGGTGGTGGCATGTCAAGAGATGTCCAAGAAGTAATGTGGAAGCCTAGAAGCAAGCAAGATACATTAAGATACATCAAGATGCATTAAGAAAACTAGGACTCAGAGAGGGCAAGGTAGAGACATTAGAGACAGGATTCTAACCCAGATTCATTGACTCTGTAGCCCAAAATCTCTAGAGCCCATAGTCTCTCCACTATATCATGCCTCCTACTAGAACAGCTGCTCTGTGTGGACAAGAATTCTTCCTTATCCAAATTTTATATCTCCACCATTACTTAGCACAGTATTCTATACTCAGCAAATGCTTAATAAACATTGCTTAAAAGAGTTTGATTTAAATGCCATACTGTGACCCACATTAACAAGAGCATAGAATTAATTGAATTAGCAGCTGTATAGGGAAAGGCTAAAGGGGACTCAGGTGGGCTCTAGCAATCATTTCTATAATGAGCAGAATTCAAAGCATTGTGCAAGTCAACAAAGAAAGTTAGTCAACAGTTATACGACTGTAATAACTAACAGGAATCATCTAATAGAAATGCATGATCATTATATGACAAATGATTAGAAGTCAAAAGCAAATCATGATGACTGTCATACATGTGTAACTAATCCAAAGAGCCTAATGATTATATGGATAGCATACATTTAGAGTTTAAGAGGGGTTCAGACTGCATTAGGGTCTCATTTACACTCTGCAAAAGAAAATGAGGGCTGCTCAGTTGACCAAGGACAAGTTTTACCAATTAAATGCCATCAGCTCCAAGTTCTGCTGGTGGTGGAATTCTGAGCATTGAATAAGCAACTGCTGGTTCTGGTCTGGCCCTTATCCAGACATAAAGAGGACTTGCGCCCAATCCTTTGAATAAAAGGGAGCAAATTGGGCAGCTGCACCTGAATAATCACATGAAGAATTAGGGAATGTGGTCTTTGCAGAACCTAAGGCTTTTACTCCAATAAAAGGAATTTCCATTGACTAAATTGGAAAAGGGAAGCTCCTACCAACCATTCAGCTTCCAAGAGTCCTTATCACATAGCACTTTGTGTGATGGCTAATTATACACATACATGTAGCTCCACTTATAGAGCACTTTAAATATGCAAAGTGCTGTACATCTGTTATCTCATTTTATCTTATGACTCCTTCTAAAGTGCAAGATCCTGGTGTCTAGAGACAGCATGTTCTGCATATTTTTATCCATCAAATTACTGAAGCACCTAGTAAACACTTGGTTGAATAAGCTCATGAATGAATGGAGAGTTACTCTCAATGTAAACTGACTGGCGCATGGTAAGAGCTTAATAAATGTTTGCTGACTAATAGATTCTTTAAGGGTGGAACTTAGTTGTTTTTGTCCATCCAGTACCTGGCTTACTTCTCTGCACAGAGTAGGTACTTAAAAATAATCGACAAATTAAATTGAGCATTATTGGTAATGGTAACTAGGTAAAATGCTAAAGAAATAAACTATATTAAAACTATATTAAATAAACTATGTTAAAATCCATTTGTTTTTCCTCATGCTAATCAACTTTTCCTAAGAATTGAAAAGTCTCAGAATTGAAAGGGATATCAGAACTCATTCAGTCTATCCCAGACCTGAGCAAGAATATCCTTTATAAAATTCATTGCATTTAGCATGACTTCCAGAGATGGATAGATAGCTCACTACCTACCAAGGGAGCCCATGCAACTTTTTGACATTCTTAGCTGACATTGTTAAAATTATTTCTCATATCAAGTAGAAATAGTCTTTCAGCAATTTCTCCTCCCTGATTCTAGTTCTGTCCAATGGGATTAAGGAAAATAAGTCTACTCCCCCTACCATGTAACATGCTTCAAAATAATGAAAGGCAACTGTAATACCCTTCCTGAGGCTCCTTCAAACTAAACTTCTCCTGTTCCTTTAACCCATCATCATAAGATAAGAGTTCCACTCCCCTCATCACCCCAGTAACCCTCCTATACCTGCATTCTATCTTGTCAGTGTCTTCATAAAATATGATTCCTAGAGTTGAATATGATACCGACGATGTGGTCTGACCAGCAGGACAGCAGGATTATCAATTTGGAGTTGGATAATTATATTTCTAAAGTCAACAATAAATGAGGGGATTTTTTTAAGGAATTGTAAACCTTTTTCATTCTAGAGAGGTGAAGCAATGTGCCCAGGGTCACACAGGCAATAATTAGTGGACTTAGGAATTAAACTTATGTTTCTCAATTCCAAATCCAGTGTTCTCTCTGGTATGTCTGAAAAAGATTTTGCAGAATTTTTTAAAATTATTCTCACTTATTTCAAATAAATTAAAAGAATTCGTTATTTGGTCATATATACTAAGCTATCTCCAAAGGGAACAAGAGCAGATACACACCCTAGGGAAAATATTCAGTGATAGACAAAAAATTACTCTTTCCCCCTCCCCAAGAAAGAATCTTTAGATCAGAATATATTAGTAACCAAACTTCTGGCTTACTGGAAATGTTTGGTCAATACATCAATAGGATTTCACATATATAAGAACTCCTTCCACAAAACAGATTGCAACTGGTCTGTCTTATAGTCCTAGAGAGTTGTCTGGGGCTAAGAAAGGTTAGGTGACTTCTTGGTCATACAACTAGTGTATTTCAGATGTGGGGTCTGAACCCAAACTTTCCTGACACCAACTCTAGCCCTCTATATACCCTACCACATTGTCTCTGGTAACCCACCAAAATTTCATATGTAAGTGTGCCAAAATAATGGAGAAAGAGGAATAAAATGAAAACATTTTTCTCCTATTAAGCAAGTCTGATGAAACCTGTTCTTTCATCTGTCATTTGATGCACAAATGCACTTTCTCGTTCACAGTTGGATGGAGATTTTTTTTAGTTCAGCCCTAATTTATTTATCTTAAAGCAGGCAATGTACTGCAATTTTACAATAAAGGACTCACAATCAAAGCTTACCTTATCCAGAGGTAATTAATACAAAGATTGTTGAATTAAAGATGTGAGTCTTGACACTTTGGCAGGGGGTAAGGGACATGGTCTCAAAGGCCCAAATTATGCCTGAAACAGACCAATTAACACCATGTATCTTCTTTTATGTTAACTTCAATTAAGGTTTCTTAAAATTTTTAAAGTTATTTTCTTCTTTACAATCTCAGAGTGTCAGAAACGTACATCAAAGAAAAACGCTTCAGTAGAACACCATAGGTAATGCTCATTTGCACACAAATCTGCATATTGCAAAAGAGTTCAGAGCCTCCTTTGCATGAATTACTACAGCCTGTGAGTCAGTGAATTAAAAAGCTTAAAAATAATAACCTTCCCAAGGATAAGTACTTATTTGGGCTTACAAAATGTATTTCCAAAACATTTAGAATTTACCTTCATGCACTGAAGCTAGAGTACCATGTTCTAGACCTGCTTTTATTCTAGTATTTTGGCATGGAATCAAAAGGTTATTTTTCTATATCATCAGAGCATCATTGGAAAATGTGTGTTTGGGTTTTTTTTTTTTTTTTGCTGAATATCTACTTATAGCAAAAGGGAGAGGTTGATGATTAGTCAAGTCCTGACTCCTTCACTAACTAGTTACATGACTTTGGGTGAGTACTTTCATCAAATTGTGATTCATTACTCATTAGCTATGAAAGTCAAGGACTTGACAATTTACATAATGACTACAACAATGTAAATAACAAGATCACTAAAAAAGAAGCTGGACTTTGAATAACTGGGGGGAAACCTATGATTATCCTGGTAAACAAATAATAAAATGTATCTCTCTCCTCTCAGCAGAGAAGTGGGAGACTGCTACAACAGAATGCTGAATACATTATTAGATGTGGTCACCATATTGAGTGTTTTTTGATTAACTGGGTTTTTTGCTTGTTTGTTTGTTGGAAAGGGGTTTTAATTTTTCCATTGGGTGGGGGAAGAGAGTATTTCCATAAATAATTATTTGTAAAAACAAAACCTATGAATGACACTTTTTTAAATTAGTGTTCAACAACATGATCTCTAAAGTCCCCTCAAGCTCTAAAATGCCTTGTTTGTCCTCCCAGTTCCACATACCTAGATCTTTAATTCCAAAACTGATCAAGTTACTGAAATAAGACCATTCGAATACGGTGATTTGCAAACCTTAAAGTACCTTATAAAAGTGAGTGAGCTGTTACTATTCAAAATGCCAAAAGATTTATTCATATCAAAAAAACAACTTGGCAATTTAAGATGAAAAATATCTCTTCCAGTAAGAAAACCAAACTGGAAAACAAAATTAAGATCAGAAGTCTGTTCAGTAAATACATGGATTCAGAGGAAGACCCAGGTGTCTAAAAGGAAGTCGATCCAAACCAACCAATTGCTGCTGTCAACTAACCTAAACCACCCACCACCATCACCACCCCCTCCAGTAGCAGCCAATGCCAGAAATTATAGTGCCCCATTTGCTCTACAAAAATCTCCCTTTTTAATAAACACCAGCATTTAGTTTACCTCAAATAGATTTTCTTTTATATTTGGGTTCACAAACACACACACATACACACACACACACACACACACACACACACACACACAGAGTGATGTAGTCCCAGATATTTAACTTACCAGTGATGCAGCCTAGATTGTTTCTTAATTGGATTATCATCACAGAGTCAGTCCTTGCCCAAGAAATTACTGCTTACCAGAGGAATACTACCAAGTGCTCTCAAAAGACATTCTTTCAGAGAGGCGACACACATTCTTTCCAAACTGCATTCCTATAAGTCAGCACAATAAGGGAGAAACATAGAGATATACATTTGCCAAGGAAACTTCTTGGGAAACTGAAAATATATAGTAGTGCTCATGCCAAGCCCCAGAGGTTTACCTGGGTTCCATTTGCTCTGCAGAAAACCCAAACTGTTCAAAGGCAGGATAGTAAGCTAGCTTGATTATCTTCTGGCAACTGAACTTTCTCTTTAGCTAATGCTGCTACTTCGTGCTGTCATAAGAGTGACCCAAAGCCACTCATCTGGAAGCAGCTTTGTTCCATTTCATAGCCATAGTGCTGAGAGAACCAGGGGCTTCCAGCTTAGCTATCTCCTCTGACCATGGTGCTGACAGCTTCTTTAAATAACACTGCTAGCTACCCTGGTAGCTCAAAGGAGAGCTTTCATTTATATTCTCTGCCTGGTTTCCTGTGTATGCCACCTCCCCAGTACTCACAGCTGGGACAATTTAACCCTCAAACTCTATAGTCAACCCTGTTACAGACTCAGGGAGCAAATCTAACTTTAAAAGGGAGGAATATAAAGAGAATTAGGTTAATCCCTCAGTTTTGATTCAAGCTTACCACTGGTCTCACTTTGATGTCCCTTAGTAACTCTTGCTTCTTATGACCAAGTCTCTAGTATCTACTCTATTCCCCATTAAATAGGTTTTTTTTTTTAAGTTTTTCAATGACTAATAATTCTTGAGTTGTTTTTCTTTTAAGGGGCAGAATTTCCTAAGTAGATCTCCAAATCTTGGTCCAGTAACTCAATTCCTTCCCCTCAACCCATCTCTTCCTGTAATCAATCACTAATAACTACTGCTATACACTTGTTCATTTGACCCTCCACAAATAACTTATTAGCACTACACCTATACCTGAATCAATCACCTGTTCTTGGACTTTGGACTCATTTTGTTTGAATATTTTGTTAACAGTATTCTTTAAAAGTACCAGTACTTTCTCTTAATAACTAGTGTATCAATTTTATCCACTTATTCCTGCACTCAAATAGGACCAGTTATGCAGCCCTAAAAACTTCACTAGGGGCTCTCTCACACTATCTCTTAAGTGGAAGATGGAATTTGTTCATTGTTGTCCTTCATACTTGAAGAGGAACAATATAACATCATGAGGTTGGGATCAATCTGCAGAATGTCTGACTATGGCTGATCAGATCAGTATGAGCTCAGAAGACTGTATTACACATCAGGCAGAAATAGTCCATATAAACATTTGGAATGGACATGTCTCCAAATTTGTGCATCTCGCATTTCTTTTGAGTTACTATAATTCTGCTTTGCTCATAGAGAACAGCACTTTCTTCAAAATGGTCATACCATGTATGATGGTCCTGGGACAATGTCTCCCACATCTCACAATCGATATTAAAGTTCTTCAGATAGACCTTGAGAGTGTCCTTATATCACTTTTTCTAACCTCCATGTGAGTGCTTGCCTAGTGCGAGTTTTTCACAAAACAATGTGGTTAGTCCATCAGATTTGCACTCTCTGCAGTAGAGGATGAATGTTTGGCAGTTCAGTTCAAGAAAGGACATCAGTATCAAGCACTTCTTCTTATCAGGTGATCTTCAGAATCTTCTTAAAACCATTTAAATGGAAGAGATTCAATTTTTTGGCATGGTGCTAATAGACTGTACAGGTTTCCCAGACATACAACAGTCAAATCAGCACAATGATTCTGTATACCTTCAATTTGTCATGAGGTTTAATACCTCTTCTTATCCACACTTTCTTTCAGAGCTTCCCAAATGCTGAGCTAGCTATGACAATGCAGGCCTCAACCTCATCAATCCTTCTCTAGCTTTCAAAACCTCTTCTTCAGTTGGAAGTTCAGCTAAAGAGGGATTGACTTCAACCTGAGGCATAAAGTCAATGGCTTCAGGATTGACTGATGACAGTCTGTTGAGAACACTGTAGAAATGTTCAGCCCATCTCTCCAGGATCATGTCCTTATCACTGATCAATGTGGTTTCATTGTAGTTGAATAGCTGAGACACATCATAGTTCTTTGACCCAAAAATAGCCTTCAGTGCATCATAGAAGCACTTTAGATTGTTACTATCAGTGTAAAACTGAATCTCATCTGCCTTCTTACTAAGCCAAAAACCCTGCACTTCTCTAAGCTGTATTTGCACTTTGCTTTTGATGGACTTAAATACTAATTCCATCTGATTAAATATTAAATATAGATGAGCTATCTTGCTGATCAACCCTGTAGAGTTCTTGTTTTTTATTCAGCAGCTTCTGAATTTCCCAGTCATTTTTCATCAAACCAATTTTGATGGTTGCAAGTGTTCCAGCCCAGATGGGTAAATACAGCAAATCTCTGAAAGCTGCCCACTCTGCTTCTGCTCTACCATTGCCAGTCATGTGCTGGCTCAGCTTTCCCTCCAAGTCAGCAACAAATTGTCCATGCATGGAGAGGCACTCTAATCTGTTGACACTGAGTCTTCTGAGAGCCATTTTGCCTTGGGGCTGCCACTTTTATTGAAAGTGAATGTTTAACTTGGAGAGGATAAGTCTATGATTTGCCCAGCACTTTATGCCACACATCATCTTTGTGACTCTCATAAGACCTGTCTCTTCTTACAATGACACACTATTAAATGCCAATGTTTGCCACAAGGCTGCATCCTCAAAGTTTTAGTGCCTTTAGGTAAACAGAAGACAGTGTTGGTAATGAGGTCACGTAACACATAAGTTTTCAGCACTAAGTGACCATTGCTATTGCTGTTTCCAACTGCATTCCTTCCAGAAACCTACTGCCATGTCTGATAGACTATGCCTACTTTGGCATTAAAGTCATTCAGAATTACAAGTCTGTTCTCTTTTGGCACATTGATGATGATGGTCTCCAGGTCTTCATAGAATTTTTCTTTGACCTCACCAGGATTCATCATGGTGGAAGCATATGCACTGATGATGGTGGTGTGGTACTTTCAAATGGCAGTTAAATTGTCAATATCCTGTCATTCACTCCTTTTGGGGGGCATACAAGCTTGCTGACTAAATTAGATTTGATTGCTAACCTACATCAGCTCTTCAATATGCTGGTCTCTTCAGAAAAAAAGTATATCCAGCTCAACTTCTGTAAGTTGGCCTTTGTTTTCCAGCCTTACTTCACTCAGGGCTGTTATTTGGACACAATATCTATTATGTTCTCTCTCAACAAGAGACATTCATCTCTCATGTCTACTGGATTTCATATTATCCATAAGAATGAGCACATTCCATGTACTGATGGTAAGTAAAATCACTTTTGCATAATTTTTTGCATGTGTGTTTTGACCACAGGATGGGATCTCCCACCTGCTGCAATAAACAGGCCAGGGTTAGGTGAAGCAGACAATTTTTAGGATACCTTTTTTAGCCTTTTCTTCATGCCATGAGGTGAGTAGTACAGTCCTTTAAAAGGCTGCTCAGAAACCCAGGGGGCTTTCAAATCCCACTGCTACTTCAGTCCAATTAGAAGACAATCCTAAGGCCTGGGTCACCTGTGTGCAGAGCTGTGACTACAGTTCCCAGTGCATCTGTACCTGCTCCTTCTTCATTAGCCCATTACTACAGGACTTCAAGGTAGGTAAAACAGTAACATAGCAAAATAATAAAATGAGGAAATAGTAAAATAGTAAGATGAGGGGGCGGCTAGGTGGCGCAGTGAATAGAGCGCCGTCCCTGGAGTCAGAAGGACCTGAGTTCAGATCCAGCCTCAGACACTTAATCCACACAAACAAAAACCTAGCCGTGTAACCTTAGGCAAGTTATTTAACCCCAATTGCCCTAAAGGGGTGGCTAGGTGGTGCAGTGAGTAAGAGCGCCGGCCTCAGAGTTGGGATGACCCGAGATCAAATCCGGCCTCAGAAAATGAGCACCCACACATAAATAATGACTAGCCGTGTAACCTTGAGCAAGTTACTTAACCCCAATTGCTTTAAAAAAAATAGTAAGATGATACGGGTAATGTCTTTTGACTCACATGTAAAATGGATTTAAGTGAGGCAGAGATGCATGAGGTTGTCAGCTTCACTATCTCCTCCAGAGTCATCACAGCCCGGTGGCAAGCAAAAGTCAAGATGGCAGGCAGTGGTTTGGGATGCAGTGGATGACCTTGCCATCTTCAATGTCTGAACAAGCTCTAATTACTCCATAGCACCTGCTTTGGTGCCTTCATGGCCCATTTGAACAAATTGTTCTCATCTACTTATTCCACTAGGAGAAGTCTTCACATTCTTGGGGTAGACATTCCCCTAATTTACTAACAGGTTTAGGCCCACCAGTTACTCTCAACTTGCTTTAGCCCATATGCAAAAGATGTTTTAACCAGGATGTGACCACTGCACATACTACAATTTCTCAGAGTCACAGGTGAAAGTTGAGTGATGGGTGGACACCAAAGGTGGATGAGCAGCCCTGAAAAGGGATCAGCAACCCTCACACCAATTGTGCTAGTCCTCCCTGACTACTTCATACACCCCAGCAGATAGAATCAGGAAGAGCTAGAACCTCTAGTATGGTTTTCATTTTAGGGTTTTTTTCCCAAAATTTTATTTTAGACTCAAATGCCAGAATACAAATACAGACTAAAGAAAAGAAACAAAAACATATCACAAACTTAAATACTGGAACTTAAATACAAAGTTAGAAAGAAAAAAGTGTGTCATGTGCATAGTAGAACAAAAGAGTGGATTCAAAACATGTAACAATAAATTTTCATTTCAAGAAAGTCTATATGATAAATAATACTTGTGTTGAGAATTGTGTATCTTTGCTTCCTTGTGAGTTTTCTTTTGTTCTCTGCTGTGCACTTTTTTATTTTGTTTTTTTCCCCCACCCCCAACCATCTCCAGAAGGCTACAATAAAGTTTAGATGTGTTTCTCTATATCTATAGACATATACATATATACATACATATATAGACATATACTTTCCCAAACTTATTCTACACCTGATCTTTGTTTCTATGTATGTGCATATTTCTTGTTTCCCTCTGGCCTCCTCTACTTTACTTCTATACACTACCTTGCCCTCCTATTACTTATCTATCCCCTCCAAAGATCTTTCCCCTATCCTCCCATTCCCATAAATCTAAACACCCTTCCATACTCCTATTTACCTATTCTCTCACCCTCCCCTCTAAATATTGCTCCCTTGTCCTCTCCCCCCTACTTACGCACCGACCGTTTTATTTCTTCCGAATTTAGAAGACTTTTTTAATCTTCTAAATATATATGTATTATTCCCTCTTAAACACATTCCAGATGAAAGTAAGCTACCAGAACTATGAGTCCTCCTCCCCCATCTAATTACCCTATATCAGTTTTTCCTCTTGTACCTCATTTGTATAAAATACACTTTTAAGCTGTTCCTAAATGGTTTTAACTTTTATATTCATATCATATTCAGCTTTACCCCAATCTTTCTTATGAGCTACCCCATTATTGATAAGAATCTTAGACATATTTTTTTTATTTTTTTAATTAAATTTTATGTTTATTTTTAGTTTACATCATTCATTTCCACAAGATTTTGAGTTAAAAATTTTCTCCCCATTTTTCCCTACCCACCACCCCAAAACAGCATTCCCACTGAATATCCCCTCCCCAAATCTGCTTTCTTATATCTTCCCCCATCCCCTCTGACTTTCCAGTAGGCCATGGTAGATCTCTATGCCCCAGTGCCTGTATATCTTATTTCCCAGTTGAATGTAAAATAATTATATATATATATATATATATATATATATATATATATATATAATGTGTGTATATATATATATATAATGTGTATATATATATATATACACACACACACATATATATGTATATAATATATGTGTGTGTATAAACATTTGATTTTAAAACTTTGAATTCCATATTCTTTCCCTTCCTCCCTTGTCAGCCATCTTTACTGGGAAGATAAACAATTCAATATAGTTTGTACATGTGTAGCTATGTAAAACATTTCCATAATGAATATATTGTGAAAGACTGACTATATTTCCCTCCATCCTATCCCACCCCCCACTTGTTCTATTCTCTACTTTGATCCTGTCCCTTTTCAAAAGTGGGTGCTTCCAACTTCCCTTCCCCCCCAACCTTCCCTCCCTTCCATCATCCCCCCACTCATTTCCTTCCCCCTACTCTCCTGTATGGTGAGATACCCTATTTAGTGTGTATGTCATTCCCTCCCTAAGCCAAATTCAATGAGAGTAAGGTTGACTCATTCCCTTTTGCCTTCCTGTTCTTCCCCTCCATTGTAACAGTTTTCTCTTGCATCTTCTATAGGAGACAATTTACCCCATTCAGTCTCTCCCCATCTCCGCTCATTATAATCCTCTATCACCTCTTAATTTTACCCTTTAAGTATCATCCCTTCCTATTCAATTGGTCCTGTGCCCTCTATCTATGTATACCTGTAAACATATATACACACACTCACATATGTATTCATATGCCCATATACCCTCCTATATAGACATATATATGTATGTATACATAAATACATTTATATATATATACATTATATATATATATATTACATATATTATATATTACATTATATATATACACATATACATATACATATATATGCATGTATATACATTTATATTCCCTTCAACTCTCCTGATACTGAGAAAAGTTTCATAAGTTACAATTACCATTTTTCTATGTAGGAATATAAATAGTTCAAATTTGATAAGTTCCTTATGATTTTTTCCCTGTTTATCTTCTCATGCTTCTCTTGCTTCTTGTGTCTGAATGTCAAATTTTCTATTCAGCTCTGGTTTTTTTCATCATGAATGCTTGAAAGTCCTCTATTCCACTGAATGATCATATTTTCCCCTAAAACAAGATACTCAGTTTTGCTGGGTAGGTGATTCTTGGTTTTAATCCCAGCTCCTTTGCCCTACTGAATATCATATTCCAAGCCCTCCGATCCCTCAATGTAGAAGCTGCCAGATCCTGTGTTATACTGATTGTGTTTCCACAATATTCAAATTGTTTCTTCCTAGCTACTTGTAATATTTTCTCCTTGATCTGGAAATTCCAGAATCTGGCTATAATATTCCTAGAAGTTTTCTTTTGGGGATCGTTTTCAATGATTTCAATGATTCAAAGTGGATTCTTTCAACCTCTATTTTGTCCTCTGGTTCTAAAACAATGGGGCAATTTTCCTTGAGAATTTCTTGAAGGATGATTTCTAGGTTCTTTTTTTGATTATGGTTTTCAGGTAGTCCAATAATTTTTAAATTATATCTCCTGGATCTATTTTCCAGGTCAGTGGTTTTTCCCATGAGATATTTCACATTGCCTTCTACTCTTTCATGTGTTTGGATCTGTTTAATAGTATCTTGATTTCTCATAAAGTCACTAGCTTTCATTTGCTCCAATCTAATTCTTAAGGAATTATTCTCTTCAGTGAGCTTTTGAGATTTTTTATCCATCTGGCAAATTTGGCTTTTTAAGGCATTCTTCTCCTCATTGCTTTCCTGAGCCTCTTTTGCCATTTGAGTTAGTCTGTTTTTAAGGTGTTATTTTCTTCAGTCAGGTTGTTGACTCCATAATTTTCTTGCATCGTTCTCATTTCTCTTCCCAATTTTTCCTCCACTTCTCTTATTTGGCTTTCAAAATCCATCTTAAGCTCCTCTATAGCCTGTAACCAACTCATATTTTTCTTGGAAGCTTTTGGTGCAAGAGTTCTGACTTCACTGTCTTCCTCCTGTTCCATGGTTTGATCCTTTTTGTCCCCAAAATAGGAGTGTAAAGTCAGATTGCTGTTCTTGCTTTGCTTCCTTTGCTTGCTCATGTTGCCACTCAATTACTTGACTTTTGAGCTTTTTGCCACAATAGAACTCTGCTACCAGAGAGGGGAGCTTTATCCCAATAATTAGGGTTTTCTCAGCTGCTGGAGCTATTAGTTGGCTGCCTTCTCTGAAGTCTCCAATGGCTCTGGCAGACTGGTCACAGACTCCAAGATTTCCACCCTAGACAGTGATCCAGATCCAAGCAGGCTAAAGCAAGAGCAATTACCCCTAAGATTAGTTGCTTGGTCCCCCTACAGTCTGTAGGCCAGGAGCTCTGAAGCAACCACGTGGTGGCAGCTGCATGGCCACTGTGCCTCAGCTGCTTCTCCCTCCAGGGGGCAAAGGCTGGACCACAACCCGAACTCCATGTTCCCAAAGTCCACATTGCACAGACCTCTCACTTTGTCCTTAGCATTTATGGGTTGATAATTCTGGAAATTGCCATAGCTGCTGGTGATCTGAAGTCCCTCCAGCCAGTGGCTGGTTGTGGCCACCCTGAGGCTAAAACCTCTGGCTCACTCAGGGCTGGGCTCAGCTCCCAGAGTTCTCACTGGTCCCTTCCTGCCAGCCTGCCAGACTGTCTTCAATGGGAAGTTAGCTTCTCTCTGTCGTTTTGTGGGTTCTGTAGCTCCAGCGTTTGTTTAAAGTCATTTTTTACATGAATTGGAAGAGGTGGAACCGGGAGCCAGGTGGAAGTCCTATTTCTACTCTGACATCTTGGCTCTGCCAGACATACATTTTACATATATAAAAAGTAGTCTGTCCTTATGGATCCCTTATAATCAGTCTTTGTTATGTGCTTTATATTTCTCTTGGTTCTTGTATGTTGTCTTCTATTAAGTTCTGAATTTTTTTAACAAACTCTTGAAAGTCAGAAAGCTTATCGAAAGTCCATTTTTTTTCATTCAGAGTAATACTTAACTTTGCAGAGTATCATATTTTTGGCTGGAGCCACAGTTCTTTTGTTCTCCAATATACTGTGTTCCAAGACCTGTGGTCCTTTAATGTCTCTGCTGCTAGGTCTTGTGTAATTCTAATTGTGGCACCATCATATTTAAATTGCTTTAATCTTGATGCTTTAATATTTTTTCCTTGAATTGGAAGTTTTGCAATTTGACTATGATATTCCTGTGTTTTCCTCATAGGACCTCTTTTAAATGGTGATCGATGGATTTTTTTTTCTATTTCTACTTTCTATTTTTTTTCTATTTTCTAATAATTTCTATTTCTAATGTTTCAGGACAATTTACTTTGTTTCTTTTATTATTTTATCAAGATTCTTTTTTATCATAACTTTCAGTTAGTCTGATTATTTTTTATATTTTCTCTTCTTGATCTATTCTCCAAATCTGTTGTTTTTCTTGTATGATGTTTCACTTTCTCTTCTATTTTTTTCGTAATTCATATTTTGTTTATCATTTCCTGATCTCTTATAATTTCACTGGCTTCACTTTACCTATTCTAATTTTCAAGGTGTTATTATCTTTTCTAAGATTCTGGATCCTTTTCTAGTTGGTTGACTTTCCTTTCATATGCTTCATGTTTTGATTTGGGTTTTTTGGATTATTTTTATTTTTTTTAATTTTTCCTCCATCTCCATCATTTGATTTTTGAAGTCTTTTTTAAGATGTTCTATGAATGGTTTTTGGACATGTGACCATTTGACATTACTCTTCAGGGGTTTCTTTACTTCAATATCCTCTGAAGATGAACCCTGTTCATTTCTATTTCCATAATAGCTTTCTAGAATTCTTTCTCTTTTGCCAATGCATTTTTGGTGGTAATAGCTTAATTTTTGTAATCATCTCTAGTCCTGGGGTGTGGGAAATGATACTTCTTGCCCCAGATCTTCAGTTCTCCCCTCTATCCTAGAATCAAAGTCAAACCTCCAACCTCCTGTAAGTGCCCACAGCTAGGGGCTTTTTGCCCCACTGCTTCCACACTCACCAGGTGTGTGCTGGTTCCTTTTCGCCCCTGCCTCCACTCTTTGCAGCACAACTGGGTCTAACTTTCCTGGTCAGCAGAGGTTCCTTCAATCTTCCTGGGCTCAAATGCCCAACTCCCCTCACTATTCAGAGGGAAAAGTCCTGGTGGTTGGGGCTGAGACAGCCTCTCCAACCAACTAATCCCAGGACTTGCCGCTTGTTGTTAAAATGGAACCTAGCCTGGAAGTGTTTACTCTTCACTGGGACCAAACCTCCTTCTCAGATTTTTCTTCTGATCTTCTCAAATCATCCCAGGAGGACCCTAATTATGCCCCTATTCTTATTTATCTCCACCCACACTTTGTTCACCCTAAGGTGCTATTTTAACTCTTTTGTGGGGGGAAATCTTGAGGTCTTGGAATTTTCTGACCTACTCCACCATCTTCCTGTCTAGTCTGGTTTTAAAAAGTGGTCCATCATACAGTTGTTTCAGAGCCCTTTTTAGTGAAAGAAAGAAGCAATGATTCTGGCAAAGCCTATTTTGACACAACTGTTCAATAGTTCTGGAGATCTATTGCTTCTAAGTAACTTTCCCTATGTTTCTCTGGAGAATGTTTACTTCCCACCAGCTATTCTGCTTGGTTTCAGCTCCATAAACATTATGCTGTCATCAGAATAAGCTCATCACCAGAAATCTCATCATGGAGCGATGGTACCCAAAACCTCTTCACCACACTTAGTTGTCTCTCCCCTCTATTTAGATGGATGGAGATGGAAGCAAAAAAAATTCTTCCTAAAGCTTCCCCTTCTACAGCACTCAGAATTTATAGTTAACTCTACATTTCCCATCAGCTGCTCTGCTTAATTTCAATTCCATCATGTTCCTGCACCCCTGGTACTTCTTTCCTCAGCTTCCTTTTGTGTATTATCTTTCCCCATTAGATTTTAAGCTCCTTGACAATACAACTATCTTTATTTTTCTTATTTGTACTGCCAGAGTTTAGCACAGTGTCTGGCACATAGTAGGTGCTCAGCAAATTGTTATTAGATTAGTTTTACTGAATATTGACTGTTGAAGTCTTTACCTTCCTCAGTGCCTATGGTCTAGAACATGGGTGGGGAACCTGTGGCCTGAAGGCTACACATAGCCTTCTAGGTCCTTGGGTACAACCTTTTGATTGAGTACAAGTTTTACAGAATAAATTCTTTCATTAAGGGTATTTGTTCTGTGAAGTTTGGATTCAGTCAAAGGTCCATACTTGAGGACCTAGAGGGCCACATGTTACCTTGATGCCATAGATTCACCACCCCTGCCTGGAATATCTGTCTACCATGTTAGTGTCCTACTCTCATTAATAAATTTTCCTCCAAAGCCTCTATTTTGGGGAGAAGACCAGGTCTGCATTCCCCTCCTGGCTTTGGTTTTGACTTCTGGACACCAAAATCATAGCCTCACATGGGTCCCATTTCCCAGCTTCTTAGTTTTCTTTTGTGTGTTGTCTTTCCTTGATGGCAAAGACTATCTTTCTTTCTTTTGTTTGGATTTTTGGAGGACAATTGGGGATAAGTGACCTGCCCGAGGTCACACAGCTGGTTTTTGTGTTATGTGTCTGAGGTTGAATTTGAACTCAGGTCCTCCTAACTCCAGGGCCAGTGTGCTATTCACTGCCGCCACCACCTAGCCACCCCCTACTATCTTTCTTTTTGTTTGGATTTTTATCGCCAGTGTTTAACCCAGCACAGTGCCTGGCACATTAGTAAATGCTAAATTAATGTGTGCCGACCTGCCTTTCAGCGATGTTTTAGGCTACCTAAAATTTTGGTCATCTAGAACACTAAAAGGTTTGGCAATGATATTTCTGTGTCAGGTCAGTAATAGCTTCATCCTTGACAGTTTTAGAACACTTTCTTATCTTCTCAGGCATGCCTGTGCTAGAGGTTGTGAAAATTTTGCAGTCAGTGGTTATATGACCCTGACACCACTCACAACTAGCCATATAAAAACCTGGACCAAATATACTAATTACCATCAATCAATCAGCTCCTCCACAAGCAGTTAAATGCTTACTATGTGCCAAGCACTGTTGAATGATATGTTTTGCTTAAGGATGTTGCTATAAATGTTATCCTTTACTTTAGTGAACAATGTTTAGTTTTGAATAAATAAAGTTCATTTTAAAAATAGAGAGGGGCTGTCAACTTTGTGCAACTCTGCCTGACAAAACCAATTCACACACAAATCAAGACATGACCCCATGATGCCATTGGTCCTCTTCAAAAATGAAGGGCAAACAACAACAGTTAGGGAGGAGGGAGGGAAGAAGGGAGGAATAAAAAAAGGAAAGAAAGAAACATTAAGCCCTTACTACACACCAGGCACTATGTTAACCACTTTACAAATGTTATATCATTTGCTCTACACAATAACCCTGGGAGGTAGGTGATATTATTATCCCCATTTTACAATTGAAGAAAATGAGGCAGACTAAGGTTAAGTGACTTTCTCAAGGTCACATAGATAGTAAGTGTCTGAGGCTGGTTTTTGAACTCAGGTCTTCCTGATTCAAGGCTTCACACTCTATACATTGTGTCACCAACTGCTAAGAAGATTCTAGAAGTTGAAGGAAAACCTTCATGTAGAAAATGGCACATGAGGTGAACCTTGAAGGAAATGAGGGATTCCATGATTGCATCACCTGACCAGAATGCTCCAATATGCTGAGAAATGTTGTCTTCCTGTGATCACATCCCTCACTAATGCATGTCATTCATATCAATCAAAGAGTGAAAATATTTCAGAGTTGCCTTGATAGCTCTTTCACACCCCATTTAGATGTATTCCATCCAGAATATCACAGTACCTATAATAAAAACAGTTCACAGTTCTATAAAACTTTAGAGTTAAAAATCACTTTTCTCACAATAATTACATGAGACAGGTAATAAAACTGTCAAAATCTCCATTGTATAGATAAGGAAACAGAGGAGCAACAAGTGAATTGCCCACAGTCAAGCAACTGGTAAATAACAGAATCAAACCCAGGTCTCCTGACTCTAGATGCGCAAAACACAATCATAAAACCATGAATTTAGTGTTAGACCTCATCTGATCTAGCCCTTTAGATAACTAAACCCCAGAGGAAAGGTGTGATTTGCCCAACATCACACAAGTAGTAATAGAATAGCATAAAAGAAGATATTGTCTTAATCAGGATGGAGTCTATAGTTAGGGTTCAGAACTATCCCTATAACAAAGCAAATCAGAATGGTCTAGCAAGCCTTCTCTGCTGCAGAATGCCAGCCCCACTACTGGCTAGGAAGTGACTTATAGAAGTAGCTGCTGGAGAAAAAAGGGGGTGCTTCAGTAGCTGTTCAAGATGTAAGGGCAGGAGCAACTAGGTGGCTCAGTGAATAGAGCACTGGCCCTGGAGTCAGGAGGACCTGAGTTCAAATCTGGCCTCAAACACTTAACACTTACTAGCCATGTGACCTTGGGCAAGTCACTTAACCCCAATTGCCCTGTCTTCCCTCCTCCAAAAAAAAAATTACTGGGGGCGGAGCCAAGATGGCGGAGTAGAAACAGCTCTTCCAAGCTTCTCTGCCCCCAGATTCCCCACAAACTATGTAAAAGGAGACTCTGAACAACTTCTGGAGCCCCAGCACCCACAGAACGACACAGAGAAGCTAACCTCCCGCTGAGGACAGCCCAGCAGCCCTGCAGGAAGGACCAGAGCAGTGGTCTGGGACCTGGCAGCTCGCAGAGCGCAGAGCGCAGGAGCCGAGCCCAGGTCCGCGGGAGCCGAGGTTTTAGCCCCAGGGTGACAGGGCCAGCAGCCGGCTGGAGGAACCCCAGAACACCAGGAACCCTGGCAACTCCAGAATTATCAACATAGACATGCCTAGGACAAAGTAAGAGGTTAGTGTCCTATGGACTTTGGGACCTGTATTTGGGGAATGCGTCAGCTCCCTCCCCTAGGGGCTAGAAGCTGCTGAGGAGACACGCCATTTTGTAGTTTTCAGAGGCAGATCCAGCTCCCAGCCTACAAATCGTGGGGAGATCCAGCGATCAGTCTTGGGGGGTAATCACTCTTGCTTTAACCTCCCTGGATCTGGATTGTGATCTAGGGTGGAAGTCGTGGGTGGGTTTACAGCTTGCCAGAAACGGAAGTTGCCCCCCACACGTTCGGGACGAAAATTCCTCTATCTGGCCTTAAAGCCATAGTGTGGCAACAAGCCCAAAAGTCAAGCAATTAAGTGGCAACATGCCAAGGCAAAGGAAACAGAAAAATGCAACCCTAGACTCCTATTTTGGGGGCATAGAGCAGGAAAAGGACTGTGAGGTCAGAAGTCCTGCTCCAAAAGCCCCAGGGGAAAACATGAGCGGGTTGCAGGCCATAGAGGACCTTAAGAAGGACTTTAAAAATCAAATAAGAGAAGTGGAGGAAAAATTGGAAAGAGAAATGAGAAGGATGCAGGAAAAGTATGAAATGAGGGTCAACAGCCTGACTGAAGAAAACAACACCTTAAAAAATAGACTAACTCAAATGGCTAAGGAGGCCCAAAAGGGCAACGAGGAGAAGAATGCCTTAAAAAGTCGAATTTGCCAGATGGAAAAAAAATCTCAAAAGTTCACTGAGGAGATTCATTCCTTCAGAGTTAGAATGGCTCATTCTGAAAGATAGATAGGTATAGTGGAAGGAATGCTGGACCTGCAATTAAGAGGAACCTGAGTTTAAATCCTTGTTCAGGTATTAACTGTGTGACATTAGGTCACATAATCTCTCTTAGCATCAGGTTCCTCATTCATAAAATACTGATAATATTTCTTATAGCATTTAAGTCAAAGACTGTCTCAGGATTTGAAAAAGTTTAAGTGAGTAAAAGTTCTTTGCAAATATTAAAAAATTCAAATAAACTTATGTTTTTCCCAAAAAAATAATAATAATCAAGGAGATTTGCTGCCACCCAGCCATGCCAACACCTCATGAGCTTTAATTGTCCAAAAGATTAAATCAAAAAATTTCACTCAACTTAATCCAGTAAGCATTTGTTAGGTGCCTGCCAGGCACTGTCCTAGGCACTGGGGATATGAGACAAAAACAGAAAACTCTTAATAGATGCTGCTTGACCCAGAGAATGATGAAACACCTACAGTAAGCATAGAGCCAATAGCAATCTGGCCATACACCCCTAAAGCAGATGATAATGGTTGATAGAGTTTAATTATACCCCACCTTTACTAAAGGGATAGCCCCTCTCAGAGGCCTCAACTTCATCTAGAAATAATTCAACAACAAGTGAATAATCTTTGCCATAGATACCAGAGTGTAGGGCTTAGGTAGAATTCAGTGGCACTTGGGTTTGAATCTCATCTCAGACATTTAATAGGTAAGAGATTTCAAACAAGTCATTAAGTCATTAATCCTCAATTTCTTCATCTTTTAAATGGGTACCATAATACCCTCTTCTGGAGCAGTTAGATGGCATAGTGGATAGTGTCAAGCCTGAAGTCAGAAAGGCTCATTTTCCTGAGTTCAAATCTGGCCTCAGACACTAGCTGAATGATCCTGGGCAATTCACTTAACCCTGTTTGCCTCAGTTACCTCATATATAAAATGAGCTGGAAAGGGAAATGGCAAACCACTGCAGTGTCTTCACCAAGAAAACCCCAACGGGGTCACAGACAGTTGGACAAGGCTGAAATGACTCAATAACAACAACTCTCTCATCTACTATTTTCTCCACAGAGGTATAATGAAGCATTTTGCTGCTGTAGATCACTAAAGAAATTAATTATTATCTACATGCCAAGAGGTAGGCTACTGTAATATCCAGTTCTACCATTTCAAAGCACTTTGGGCATTTTCTTCACCCATGTCAAGATGCCATTAACAGCTACTTTGGCAATATTCCTGAGTTACTAATAATCTGACTAGGGGTTATATTCTGAAGAGGCATATACAGGAAATGTTTGATACATTATCCAAAAGACCTTGCATTGTGACATATACAGATGAGGATTTAGAAAGAATCAGTTTATGATAAGGCAGGTTGTAGACTATAGAAATGTAGGAGCTGATTTCCTCTGGCTTTCATAAGAATCTGTGTTTTGTTGGGGAGTTCAAGGTGTTTTCTCCAGGAAAAATCTTAATAAGGTCTCTTAAGCTGTTTTTCTATAAAATTGCATATGATTCAGAGGAAGCCACATTTCCAGATCTCTCCTTCTAATGAATCATTGTGCACAGCTTCATAAAATCCAAGTTTTGCCATGGTAGAGGTGAACTAAAAGTATACCTTGAATTAAGTAAAGTCACCACATGAAAAATAAA
This sequence comes from Gymnobelideus leadbeateri, assembly GCA_011680675.1. Taxonomy (NCBI): domain Eukaryota; kingdom Metazoa; phylum Chordata; class Mammalia; order Diprotodontia; family Petauridae; genus Gymnobelideus; species Gymnobelideus leadbeateri. The sequence continues at coordinate 93,246 of WOXC01008366.1, forward strand.
CTAGTGTTTGATAGTTCATGTTATAAAAGGATTCATCATATAAATGCAAATAACCAGTTTCCCTAAATGTAGCCAGTATCTTAACATCTTACCCCATACCTGGTTTCTGGGTTCATATGGACTGGTTTTGATCATGGAGGTTGACCTCAAGAGGACCATTTTCTCATTTTGGCCCATTACTCCAACCTAGAATCACTCCATGAAAATGTTATGTTTGGCTCACATCTAGGTTTTCCCAAATGAGGGTAGCAAGCACTCAAGGTACTGATGTATATGGGGAAGACAGTCTTTATTTCACCTCACAAAAATACCAAAAGTTGCAGAAGACTCAGAGGAATCAACAACAGAACAGAAACACATATTCCACATAAAATGAGGTCATGAAGAGTAAGATATTGCTGAAAAATGGCTGAACATGAACAATACAACCTTTCAACATTCTGATAGATGCCTAGTCTTCCCACAAAGTGCTATACAGTTCCTTCCACATTTATAATATCACCCTATATTTTGGATTCTCCTGAGAAGTCAAACACACCTTGAGACTGCTGAACAAGCAATCCTTCTCCCTTTGGATTTATACTGTCTGAATAACTCGCTGGCTTTACTTTCCAGTGAAAAGATATTCTACATCACTACATCAGTGAGGCTCTTCTTTCTTCAATGAGTACAATGTAACAGGAAATATCATTCTTTGATTCAAAGATTTGATCCCTAAAGTTTTGAACTTGGGAACCCACTAACTTGTCCCACTGTAAAGTCTATTCTTCTGTCATCTAAACAAGAGGAAATGAAACAGAAGTCCAGAGAAGAATACTGAAAGGTGAGCTCATTTTTATAAACCATGAGGAGGGGGAGGTGATTCTTGTAGAAGAGCCCATGCTCCTGAGTAGCAGCCAGTCAATCATCTTGGAGGCAACTCCAATCACTAGGAACCAATGAAGAATTCTGAGTCCTCTCACTGAAGTGCCACTGAGCATGTCTATATGCAAATATATCCCTAAGGAGAAAAGAAAAGAAAAAAAACTCCAGCCCTGTAATCTCATCAAGTTGACTGAAAAATTGAAATCAATCAAATGTCCTTACATATTTATTGAAAGTAGAATTTGATTTATAAAATTTACAAAAAGTTGATTTGCCATTTCATTTCTTTCCTGAATAGCTCCAATTATTAGATTTTCCTTTATACTAAATCAAAATAAGTCTTCCTGTTTAGCTTCATTTTATTGGCCCACGTCTGCTTTTTGTAACCAAGAAGAAAAATAGACTCATTTAGTATAAAAAGCTTTGGGTTTGGAGTCAGAGAAGTTTAATTTGAATCACAAAAGTCATTCAAAGCCAATTAATATCTTTCACTAATCAAATTTTAGTCAAAGCTTTCAAATCTGTAAAATGAGAAGATTTGAAAAGAATATCTCTGAGGTCCCTTCTAGCTCTAATCCATGAGTCTAAGTCTAATGGCAAGTGGTTAGATATAGCACTGGATTTGAAATCAGGAAGACCTGAGTTCAAAACCAGCCTCAGATGAACTGGGTGACCCTGGACAAGTTATTTAACTTCTGCTTTCTTCAGTTTTCTCAACTGTAAAATGAGGGTGTGAAAAGCCAAGGATGAGTAGCTTTCCAGAGGACTGCTGCTGTGAACATCTTTAAGGTTCTGATCACATAGTATAGTGAACTCTCTATTTATTCAGCAGTAAACTAAAGCAAAACATTCACAGAAACCAAAGTATAGCATTCACAATGTTATAACATAACAACTTATTAGTAAAGTGGGCACATAGTTTTAAACAAAAGATGTCATTCAATAAGTCCTTAAGTCAATCATCCTTAAGGACCAAGACTCCTTAAGGGACACAAAATACAAAGGTCAAAGTTCTCCACCCCAGGTCACATTGTCTTAATCTCTCAGTCAAAAAGTCTTCTTTTTTCTTGATTGGAAATTAGTTTCCAATCATCTTTAACTCAATCATCCTTAAAAGGTACAAGCTACAGAGTACAAAGTTCTCCCACCCATAAGCCAGAGTAAATCATGATCTCAGTCAGCACTAAGTACCCAAGGAGAGGTCTTTTCACCTTGACTCAAGGCTGGCTCTCAGATTCCATGGTTCCTCTTCCACAGTCTCAGCTTTTGCCTAAATTTACCCAGCTGTCACCTGATTTCAAAAGTAGGCAGCTCTCAGCTCCTCATCCAGCTTCTTGTCCAGTTCTTCATCCAGTTCCCATTCCATATTGAAGCTCACATTGTCCAACCCACCTCAGTTTCTGTTTCTGGGAAGACAAAGTTTAACAGAGATAAAACAACATTCATAGACATTGCCAGCACCATCATCAATTCACTTTCTGCCTGTGAAACCAACACAGACCTAAAACAAAGTCTGAGAACTCAACACAAATTGTCAGTATAGTCCCAGGACCTCTGAAACCCTCCCCCAGGACTTCTGTAAATAGACAACAATAAAATCCTCTTTCAGGGCTTCCAATAAGGCTGGACAAACAGAGTGCCAGGATACCACAAGTTTTCTTCTTTGCAACTCTGCCACCACAAGGGTTCCCTTCTCAGTTCTGCTCTCCTCCAACTTGTGCTCAGCTTTTTATCTGGTCATTAACTCCTCCCTGTTCCATCCACATCTTATGTCCTTCCTGTTCCTGTCATTGGAAAGTCCCTCCCCCTATGGGTTTCACAAGTTCTTTTTCTTAACAAAGACTGAATATAATCATGGGCAAGGCTCAAAAGAAACTTGAACTGAAACAAGGTGCTAAATAATTAAATAGCTGAAACAAGGAACTAAGTACTTCTTTGCTTGCTATTACAGAATGATAATAGAACCTACCTCACAAGGTGGATCTTATAAGGATCAAATGAGATATTTGTAAATTTCTTAATTTACGGTGGTTGGTGTTTAATAAATAGTTATCTCCTTCCCTCCCTTCCCCATTCATATTTATTAATATCAGTCTTTCCACAGCCCCTACTTTTGGCACCATTAGTGACAATAGGAAATCTTGGAGGAAGGGCAAATCTTTGGAAGGATGAGGAGTTCAAGTTTTTTAATATGCTGAGTTTCAAATGCAGTAGAATATCTATGTTGAATTTGTGTGGCCAATACAGATTCTAGAATTGTTGTGGGCCTAATGACTTCTTGAGAAGCAGGAAAGCCTAAGAATCAGGAAGCCTTGGGTTCTAATTCTGCTGCTGACACAATTTGGTTATGTCACTCTAGGCAAGGCATTTAACCTCTCAGTGTCCCAAGCATCTCTGTAAGTGTATATGCTGTAGAGCATTTACTGCTCTAATAGAAAGGATTTCCTCTCCATGAGCTTTCTAAACCAATGAAATTATACTCTGGTTAAAAAAACTGCAAGATTAGACATCTGGTTAACCTCCAAAATATTCCTTTGTATCTATTACTATATATCTAACTTAACTAGTTTAAATAGTGGGCCCCTGAAGGGAAGAAACTGTGTCTTCTTTGAATTGCACACAACATAAACAACATACATTACTCCAAGTGAAACACTGTATCCACAGAGTTGTTGAATTAATATTATTCTGATTTTGAATAGAAAGAACACAGAACTTGGAATCAGAAGACCCAACTCCAAGTCATGGCTTGAATATATCTGCCAAGTGACTGAGCAAATTACTTAACCTTTCTAAGCCTCAATCTTCTTGCCAGTAAAATGGGGATGATGATAGTCATACTACCTCCCTCACAAGGCTCTTGTGAGCAAAAATATTTTTGGAGGGGGGAATGCAAGGCAATTGGGGTTAAGTGACTTGCCCAAGGTCACACAGTAAGTGTGTCAAGTGTCTGAGGCCAGATTTGAACTCAGGTCCTCCTGACTCCAGGGCTAGTGCTATATTCATTGTGCCACCTAGCTGCCCTGTGAGTAAATTTTAAGCTGCTATGTAAATGGTATTACTACTATCACCATCATCATCATGATTAAATTATGTTATTGGGGGTTTCATCAAGATCTATATCTCGTCAAAATCACATACTTCACAATACATTTAAACATCAAAAATCAAATCCTGACCTCACTCCTCTGATTTGACTTCCACTTAGCATAGGTCACTCTAAGAAACAGAATATGGTAGCCAGCATTGGATTCAAAGCCAGGGAAAGGTATTTATTCTGAACCAGGGAATAATCTCCCCTAAATACCTTTGAAAATTGCCATATTGTAGTGATGATTCTCCAGTCAACTATTGTAATGGTAATATCTGTCATTCCTTGACATTCCAATATAGCTAGGGTCTGACCCTGGTTTCACGTGCTAGAAACAACTCCCTGGTTCGAAGCAACTTATTCAGTGTTTTAAAAGTCACCTTCTAGTCTTCCTTATATGTCTAAAACATGCACATAAAGAACACCGAGACTTTTTGTGGTCAAAATAATTTTCACTTTCAGAATTCCCTTTTCATTTTATAAAAATTAGAACATTCACTTTTCTTCCTTGTAGAAAAATAAGAACAACCCAACCCAAGTGGTCCAAAGCATGAGAACCCAATTCCATCTGTTTTATTTTTTCTTTTTAAGTGTCACAGAACCAACTGTGATAAAGCTGATTGTTAATCAGCAATTCAGAAAACTTTGGACTTTGGCCAAAATTCAGCTAGCAATTTTTCAGTTAAGATTCCGTTCAAGAAATCTTTATTACCATGAAATCTGAAACAAATGAAGAGCAAGGACTGCAGCTACCACCTTTCATTTTACAAGGCAAAAGCTACCTTCCTATCCAATTAAAAATGTTCAATAAATGAATGAATGAGTAACCTAGACAGTCATCTAAAATTCTCAGGGAGATGTTGCCTTTCCCAAATAAAGTCTAGCACATAATCTTTATTTTGCTTTAAAAAGAAAAGAAGTAGAGGCCAGTATGCACAAGGGAGGAGAAATTGCCCACATGCAGTTAGTCAGCCTCTTTGTCACTGCAAGGGAATGTCTAAAGCTGTTTGCAAAATAGCCTCTTCATTAGGTCTGCCTGCCTGCAGTCTTTCCTCTCTTGAATCAATACTTCGCATTTGTGCCAGTCATCTTTCTAATACATAGATATAATCACATCATTCTTCTGGTCAAAAACCTTCACTGCCTCCCTACTATATAAGATAAAATAAAAATTCCTCAGATCAGTACACCACATTTTCCATCATCAAGGACTCCCACAATCTCCAATACAAATATGCCTGATAAAATAGACAGGTTCAGTCAGATCAATTCAGCAGTTACTGAATTAGTGACTTAAAGTCATCTTAATCCAATTCTATAATCCAAAGTGCTCTCTGTGCCAAAGATCTCAGGTATATCACTGTGGCTCAGCACACAGATTCCCTCAGAAACACACAGAGACAAAAAGAGGAACACCACCCAGGAACACCTGAATCCCACAATCTCACTGCTATACCTCAAAAACATTTCATTTTGCTTGATCCCTCCCTTCCCCTTTCTCACATACTATTATTCTATAAAAAGCAATGTAATGGGTCAGCTTAAGATACCAGCCCAAAAGTTTTACTTCTTCTTTCTATCTGCTGGCTATGTTCTAGAACAGAATTTCACATAGTCTTCAGGGCTATTGCTTCCTAGCCTCTCAGATAAGCTGCCCTGGCTAATTTAGTATGGTAGCATCAGCAATATAGTTCAACCTACATTTCCAACTTTCATTCTCATAATTCCCCATCATACACACTTCCCCCATAAATTTGTCTCCCTTTATAGCCTTCTTCTCTCCCCTTCTAGTTCTGAAACTGTAATCAAATCATCACTGTCATTGCTACTAGAAAGGACATGTCAATCAACTCCCCTGTGGCTCTATGAACCGTCATTGTAACTGCCCCAAACAAAATAAACCTTCCTTGGCTACTACTTCCCTATATGTATTCTTTACTTTGAACTGTGTTTGATTCTGTATATTATGTATCTAATATGTTTCACTGATCAACTTCTCTCTTTTTTTAACCAGTACCAAATCTTTTTAATGATTCCTGGTTTATATTACAGTTGGGCTCTGATAATGATAAATCTCCTTCCTTCTCACTCTTTTTTTTCATTATCACCCTGAAATTCTTGACCATGTGTTTCTCCAGGTGAATTTTATTATTTTTCTACCTCTAAAACAATAATCCTTGGTTTGTACTAAATAAGTAAAGGTACATTACTGAATAAGTCAATTAACTCACGTAGTGTTATCATTTTTTGTATTAATTTGACCTATGAATAATTAATGATTTTCCAATTATTTAGGTCTGTATTTATTTACAAAAAGAGAATTTTATTATTAGATTTATATAGTTCCTGGGAGCATCTTGATAGATATAGTGCTAAATATGTTATTACTTTTGTAATTATTTTGAATGAAATTTCTTTCAGGCTCTTCTTATTTTCTTTTTGCTGCTGATAATTTGTGTGGATTTATTTCATATTCCAAAATTTTGCTGAATCTATTAATTCTTTCTTGTCTTTTCTTTTTTTTTTTTTTTGAGGCAATCGGGGTTAAGTGACTTGCCCAGGGTCACACAGCTAATAAGTGTCTGGGGCTAGACTTGAACTCAGGTCCTCTTGACTCCAGAGCTAGTGTTCTATCCACTGTATCACCTGGCTGACACCTTTTATTTCTTTCAATTAATTTTTATTTGACTCTTTAGGATTTTCTGGAGGAAAAATCATTATATCTCGAATAAACAACGATCTTTTTTTTCCTCTTTGACAATGTTTATTTCCTTCATTTTTCTTTCCTGCATTATTGTGACAGCTAGAATTTCTAACAATAAGTTTAATAGTTGTGGTGATCATGGATATCTTTGCTTTATATGATTTACTACATTAAGGAAAGATCAATTTATTTCTACAATTTCTGTTGTTTTATAAAAGAGATAAGTGTTGGATTTTATAAAACTAAAAAAAAAACCACCCTTTTAGCATCTCCTGATATAATTATACTCATCATTTGCACATGGAATATGTACATGTTCATGGACAACATGAAATCTAGTACACCTAAGAGACAAACAGCTCTTGTTGCAAGAGAACCCAGCAGGTACTGCATCTAGATACTTGTCCTTAGTGAAACAAGGCTGGCAAATGTAGGGAAGTTACCTGAAGTCAGAGATAGACAAACATTTTCCTAGAGTGACCTCTGTGATTAGGAGCACAAAGAAACTGATGTATGTTAGCAATCAAATCTAATCTAGTCAACAAGCTCATATGCCTCCCAAAAGGAGCAAATGACAGGTTTGTGACAAAGCAACTGCCATTTGCAGGAAAGTGCCATGCCACCATCAATAGAGCTTATGCTCCCACCATGATGAACTCTTACAAAGTAAAAAAAAAAAAAAAACTCTATGAAGAACTGGAGACCCTTATCATAAATGTGCCAAAAGAGGAAAAACTTGTAATTCTGGATGTCTTTAATGCCAGAATAGGCATAGACTATCAGATATGGCAGAATTCCTGGGAGGCATAGGGTTGGAAACAGCAATAGCAATGGTCACTTACTACGGAAGATTTGTGTATCTCATGACCTTCTCATCACCAATATTGTCTACTACTTATCTAACTGCAACAAAATGTCATGGATGCACTTTCTTTTTTAAAAAATGTATTTATTTACTTTTAGTTTACAACATTCAATTCCACAACCCCTTGAGTTCCAAATTTTCTCCCCCTCCTTCTCCTCCCCTTTTCCCTCCTATGGTGGCAGACAATCAGATATAGGTTCTACAAATACCTTCACACTAAACATTAGTCAAGTTGTAAAGAATTATAACCATAAAGAATGAACAAAAAGAAAGAAGGAACAAAATAAAAAGAAAGATAGAGAGCAAGTAATTTGCTTCAATCTGCATTCAGACTCTAGTTCTTTCTCTGGATGTGGATAGCCCTCTCCATCATGAGTCTCTTGGAGCTGTCATAATCTTTCATTGCTTGAGAGGATCCCAGTCTATTAGTTTGTCATCAACATATGATGTGTCTGCAGTTGTGTGCAAAGTTCTCCTGGTTCTGCTCCTCTCACTCAGCATCAGTTTATATGTCTCTTCATGTTGTTATGAAGTCTGTCAGCTCCTCATTTCTTATAACACAGTAGTATTCCATTACATTCATATATCACAACTTGTTTATCTATTCCCCAATTGATGGGTATCCCCTTGATTTCCAGTTCTTTGCCACCACAAAAAGAGCTGCTATAAATATTTTTGTACATACAGGTCCTTTTTCCATTTGAGTGATCTCTTGGGGATATAGCCATGGATGCAATTTCACAGCAAGCAATGGCCTTTAATAGATTACATTATGGTAAGGAGAAGAGATAGGCAGGATGTGAGGGTAATGAAGGAGATGAGTGTTGCAGAATGCTAGACAAATCATAGACTTATCCAAACTAAACATTCACATTCAACAAAAGCTGCAACCTCAAGGCAAGATGACTATAGAGATTACTAAACATCAACAGATTAACATTAACAATTCATTGCTGACCTGGAGAGAAAACTGAGTCAGCACAGAGTTAGCAACAATGGAGCAGAGAAGGAGTGGACAGCTTTCAGAGACATAATGTACAGCACTGCATTTATTCATCTAGGCTAGAACAGTCACAAACATCAGGATTGGTGGGATGAAAATGATGGAGAAATTCAGAGACTGCTAAATGAGAAATGAGAACTCCACAGGGTTTCCCAGCTGGACAGCTCATCCATCTCCAATAAGGCAGTATTTAATTCCATCAAAAGTAAAGTACAAGTGACGCTTAGAGAGATGTGAGATTCTTGGCTTAATAAGAAGGCAGATGAAATTTAATTTTATACCAATAGCAATGATCCAAAGCACTTCTACAATGCCTGAAAACTATTTATGGGCCAAAGACCTTTGGTGTACTTCAACTACTTAGTACTGATGGACACACACTGATCAGTAATAAGGACATGATCCTGGAGAGAAAGGATAAACACTTCCATGGTGTTCTCAACAGCTTGTCATCAACCAATGCTGAAGCCTCAGGTTGTAGTCAGTCCTTCACTATACAAAACCTGCAACTGAACAAGACATATTGAATGTCTTCAGGCTCCTATAGAATGGCAAAGCACCTACCTCTGATTCCATCCCATCAGAGAACTAGAAGGCAGAAGGTCCACTGCTCATACAGAGGCAACTAAAATCTTCCAGATTATATGACAAGATGAAGTTATCCCCCAGGATATCAAGAATGGCTCCATTGTTCATTTCTATAAAGGAAAAGGAAACAGGCTGTCCTGTGATAATCATGGGGTGGGGTCTCTCTCTTAGTCACTACCAGCTAGATTCTTGCCCAGGGTTCTCCTTACCTGTCTGTTCTTTCACATGGAAGATGGCCATCTACCTGAGAGCTAGCATGGTTTCAGAAGGGGCCAAAGAATGGCTGACATAGAGTTTGCTTGCCTGATAACTCGAGGGGAAATGCCAGGAGAGAAACAGAGGTCTGTACACAATGTTCATCAACCCAACAAGGCCTTTGATACTATTGATCATTCAGGTTTATGGAAAATCATAGTAAAGTTTTGTTGACTGGTTCATCAGTATTGTACCTCCATTTCATGATTACATGATCACAAAGGTTTTGGATGAAGGGCAATGCTTTCACACTTTCCCAGTCACCAATGGAATAAAGCAGGATTGTGTGTTTGTTCCCATGCATTTTAGCAAAATGTTTTCAATGATGTTATCAGACTCCTTTAATAAGAATAAAAATTGCATCAAGGTCAACTAGCACACTGACAGTAAATAGTTTAATTTGAAAAGGCTACAAACCAGGAACAAAGTAGAGGGAGAGTTGGTGTGTGACCTCTTGTATGCAAAGATTGTGCACTCAATGCAACCTCTTCAGCTGAGATGCAACATAGGCTCAGTTCTGCACTACTTGTGATAATTTTGCCCTGACAGTCAACACCAAGGAAATAGAGACCTTCCACTAGCCAACACCACACCATCCATATTTGGAACCATTAATCACAGTAAATGGAAAAACTTTGGAAGTTGTGAACAAATTCACTTATCTTGGCAGTATACTTTCCAAGGATGTCCAGATAGATGATGAGGTTGAGGCTTGCATTGCCAGAGCTAGCTCAACATTCAGATGGCTCTGAAACAAAGTTTGGGAGAGAAGAGATATTAGGCTGCATACCATACTGAATGTCTATAGCATCATTGTGCTGATTTCATTGTTGTATGTCTGTGACACCTAGGCAGTCTGTAAGGACCATGCCAGAAAACTGAGCTACTTCTACTCAAATTGTCTTAGTAAGATTCTAAAGATTACCTGGCAAGATAAGGTCCTGGACACTGAAGTCCTCTTGAAAGCTGAACTGCAAAGCCTTCGAACTCTACTGCAACTCTGGCAGGTTAACGACATAACTTCAATGCAAATGTGCAATTACCTAAAAGACTATTTTCATAAGTCTAGGTCTGAAAAGGGTATATTAAGGGATTATTTTAGTTTAAATATCTACTTCTTCCTCCAACTAAATTAATTTTTCCTTTAAGTATTTAAATGCTGTACTATTCAATCTATTTATACATCTATAAAATATTGATATGAGCTCATTATTTATTGTGCTTTTAAGCATAATATAATGGCCCTGCCTATCTCTTTTAACCATGTCTATAATTACCAAGGCCTTATCTGAAATTATTTTTGCTACCATGACTGCTATCCTGCTTTTCTGAGTTTAGTTGAAGCATGATCATTTTTCTCCCTAGTCCTTCATTTTAGCTCTATATGAATCTTTGTATTTCAAGTTTCTTTTCTTGTGAACAACATAATGTTATATTCTGGTTTTTTCCTGATCTCCATGCCTCTTCTCCTGCCTGGTCTCCAGTCTCCCGTCAAAGGAATAGAGATAGGAGTTTTCTATCATACTTCCCACCTCTCCCTGCCTAATCTATAGAAGAGACCACTGCCTTAATCAGTAAGTATGTGACTCACTTACTAAATGGAGAAAGATGGCAATGCCAGGTTAAAATAAAATTTTACAAAGAATGATGATGGAATATTATGAAGATTATCATTTCATAAAGGAAGGAGAAGGGTCAAATAAGTTGAAAGCAAGCTTGTCAAGATATTCAACCAGGCAAAGTCATCATAAGGAAATTCAAGGATAAAAATGGAAAAAGGACTACAAACAGAAGAAAAATGAAAATGATTTGAAAAAAAATCAGCAGAGATAGTGGAACCACTACCTCCAGACCCTGAGGGCATTGAGGGACTGATACATAAAGTACTGAAATACATGAAGATAACAAAAGACATGGAAAGATACTGAACCTTGTTAATACTCAAAAAGTAGCCTAGAGAACATCAATACTTATTTACCACTATGCCAACTCCCTCCTTTTATACAAAATATTTATAAGGGTTATCTATATATTAATTGAAGGCATTGTTGATGAGTATTATCAGTAGTGAAGTAGGCTTATGTAAGTGATATATAAAAGAATGCATTGCATCTTTATCATCTCACAATTGAATGAAAGATATAAATGTACCATGGTGGTTATTATTTGATTATTAAAATTAGAAAACATTCAACTGGTAGAATAAATCACGTCACCTTATAGGTCCCTTTGTTTACCTCTCCTAGGAGAACTTTTCAGACATTCTATTTAGCCACAGCTTTCTTTTGTCATCCAGTTTTTTTTTATCACAAGAATATGAATATGAATTTGATTCAGTTGTTCTAACATTATATCAATACATTGGTCTTTGAGTCAAAAATTGGTCAGTGAGTCAAAGATCTCACATTTATAGTACAAAGAGTTAAAATAAAAAATGTATAGACATTCTAAAAATTATGATTCTTACTACTATACCTCTAAAACTTTGGCTATGTCTACACGATGTCAAAATAATAGAAAAGTAAAAAATCAAGTCAACTTATTAGTTTACCTACAGACTACTGAACTTATTTAATGAACTGCTTCAATTATTTGGCCATTATGTAGACACAAGCTAAGATATTCAACTGCCCAGCATTGAAAAAGATCCTGACCAGATATATGAACATCTTCCTCTGATTCCTTTGCACTCACCGCTTTTGTTTTCTAAAGAAGTCAGCATAGCAGTAACCAAATCAGGAAAAGTGAGGCTTTACTCCAGGCAAGGTTGAATTTAAAGTACACCAGATTGACACCACAGGCATTGGAAGAATAGGCTAAGCCTCAGTAGGGGACCAGTTCTATATGAGGAGAATGAAGTAAGAGACCAACCTCTCAAGGGAATCTGAGCTTCCATCCTTCACTACAGTCTGGGGAATTTGGAGCTAAGCATTTCTATGGATGTGCCGTACCCAAGCTGGGAATGTCAGGCAGCTACCAGTGTTTAAAATTCCAGATGCTGATATCCAGAAAAGGAAGGGAAAAGACATGGGTCTTTTCCATCTCTAAGTCAGAGACTAGGTGCCTAGTCTTCAATCACTGTCATCCCTTCCATCACCAATTCATGTCACCTTCCCATCAGGCAAATGGTAGGATTGGTTAAAGATTGGGGACCAAGCCCAGAATACTAAAAGAGCAATACACCTGAATGACAGACCAAAGCATACTGGGTCAAGGTAAAAAGGAGTAGCTTATTGTCATTGGGTGTTGTCCCCAAAAGTTCCTACCTCTTCCCACCCAGACTCTTTAATACTGCTTCTAAATCCATCTCCCTCCAAGAAAGTGAGACTATAGGCTCCCAATTTGGTAAGGTCAGGTGTTCATGCAGCCTTTATGGTTCTCTCTTCTCTTCGGCCATCTCTGCACACACTTGATAGGGATGAGATCACTTTGTCATGAATCTATTGGTGCTGGATTGGGTTAGTAAGCAAGCTTCCACTCCCACAAACTTCACTCCTTGTTGGAGGGTCCTGGTACTTTGTCATCCCCTGATAGGTGTCAGGATTCATCAACCATCATGACAAAGAAGTTATGTGAGGCCATGCCTAGATGCAAAAAAAAAAATAATGGTGAAGGTGAGAGAAAGGTGGGTACAGAAGCCTGTCAGACTATCTTTTTTCCCATATCTTCCAATATGAATGGGCTAACAAGTATCTAATTATCAAGAACGAATATTTAAAATAGAAAATTATCCTCCTTTTCACAGTTAAACTCCTAGATGAAGCCTTCTGTGCTCCAAGCCTTCAATTTATCCCCTCCCACTCACTTCTCAACTCCTTTCAATATGCTTTCTGATTTCACCAATCATACGAAACTGTTCTTTCCAAGGTTATCAAGAATCTTTTAATCACTGAACCCAATGGCTTTTTCTCAGTTTTCATCTTTTTTTGAGCTCTCTGAAGCAATTGACATTCTTGGTCACCTTTTTTCTTAGATTCTATTTTCCCTGGATTTCTATAATACTGCTCTCATTCTCTTTCTTCCCATCTTACCACTCCTCAGTTCCCTTTGCTACATCATTTTCCCTAACCCCTAAACATAGAAATCATCTTGGATTCTGTCCTTGGATCTTTTTTCTTTCCATTCTGAACTCTCCCAGTGATCATATTAGTTCCAATGGGTTCAATTATCTTTTTGCAGATGACTCCCAGATCTTTATATCCATCCCCAATTTCTCCCCTGAGCTTCTAGCCCCTGCATCACCAAATGTCTGTTGGAAATTTCCAAATAAATGTCCTATTGGCATCTCAAACTATGTCTGAAAAAGTGCTTATTATCCTCCCTACTCATCCCCACCCAAAACTCATATTTCCTCTAGACTTTTCTCTTTCTGTTGAAGAAACTTTCTAATTATCCAGGTTCCAAAACTCAGCATTATCCTGGACTCCTTTTTTCTTCAATTGTCATTTCTAATTGGTTTCCAAATCTTGTCAATCTCTCTCACATTTGTCCCCTTGTCTCCACTCCAGATTCCTAGTTCAGGCTCTCATCACCTCACATATACACCATTGAACTATCTTTCTCACCTCCACAGTTTAGGATCCTCAGCTTGCTTTCAGCCTCAACTCATATGTGACCACTAAGGTCTTTCCTGGTGCTTGATATTCTCTCCTTCCTCAAATCATCATTTATAGACTTATCTGAAAACATCAGTTGGGCAATTGTCAAATTGTCAAAACCATGAATTGACTAGATTATTTCAGTAACGATCTCTTCTCCCTGTTTGCCAGTCCTATGTGCTCCTGATAACTAACAGAATGTCAGCTCCTTGAGGGTATTTTTTTTACTTTAGTATTTGCATCTCTATTGCCTATCACAGTGTCTGGCACCTGTTGGTACTTAATAAATGCTTTTTGGACTATTTCATTGATTGTTTCATATGCTGATATGGGTTTTGAGTCAGAGAAAAGAAATTTTCTCTGCTCAAGGTTGTCAGACTCTTTCCACAAGAGTCTAATAACCTATTGCTTTTCATCATGGAGGTAATCATTTGGATGACTGAATAATGCCCAGTGGTCTGACAGAGTTAATGGAGTTTCCAAAGATGTCTAACTTATAGGTAGAGAGCAAAATAGACAATCCAAGAATAAGCTTTTTTTAATTAGTGGGCATTATAAGGAAGACATCAAGAAATCAATAACCCTGTTCACCTGGAGTTTAAAGACAAAAAAGATAGTCAATGTGGTAATTTCCTATGTTTTTCAAAATAATTAATTTTATTATTAAATAAATGATTTAATTAGTTCTCCCAAGAGAAATTACTGTTTCCACTGTTTGATGGGGTTAAAAGTGAAATCAGCAATAGTAAATATATTTGTGTTTTGTTGTTTAAAAAAAGGAAGGAAAAACTTACGTAAAAGATGAGCTTTTATTTGGACAGAAAGGCAGACCAGGTGATATAAGCAGACTTTTTTTATTTTCACTTTTTAATTTCAATTCATATAGTCATTTCCCACTTGTAGAGACTCTTTAACATGCATAAATCTGCCCTCCCAGGTGCCCAAACTTAAGGTGGCTGAACTGATTTAGATAAAACAAGGGCTGACCTTTTTCTAAAATTTGACCCAATTTCTGAAAAGTCATTGTGGAAGGGGCGTGTGTGTGTCTGTGTGTCTGTGGGTGTCTCTGTGTGTGTAAGGCAATATTCATATTCCTGGGTGTGCTCTGCAGTGCCTGCCTCCAGGCATGGCCAGAATCAAGAAACCATAAGAAAGATCTATTAAACCAGTCTGCTTCAATTGATTTGAATGAATGAGAAAAATGGAAATCCCAAAATTCATAAATACTCTTTACACCCTTCATGTTTCAGGACTGTTTTGCAGACCCTGGAAGTTCAAAAAGTTCAGATGAGATGCTTAAAATTGTTCAAACATAAAGGTGCCTCCAAATCTTAAGAGAGCCACCATTCATTTCCTCATGCAAAGCAAAGCAAACCACAAATAGAGATCCTGAATAAAGATTAAAAATTCAATACTCGTATCGGGAAAGAACAAGTAGGAGGGAGACTGAGAAAGATATCATGGTGGGAAAAAGCAGGATAGCCTAGATCACTTTTAAAACTCTTCCAACAAAGATTGAGGACCAAATAGCAAATTGGAAAACCAAGGTGAAACCATAATAGATCATTTTTCCAGACTAAGGTCATAGATTCAACCCAACGGCATGGACCAAGGAAGAACTTGAAGTTGTCTCCCTGACCTCAGGCAAGTAACAAGGACAAGGACTGCAGGGATGGGACTATACCACAGTTATTCTGAACCTGTAGAGCCCTCTACAGTTATTCCTTCCACGTGGCAAGGGTTAGGGACATGATCTGGAAAATCTGCATAAAATTGTTTGCCCCCCCCCCCTTTTACCAAAGAAGAAGTCTGAATTATTATGGTATTAAAAGATAAAATATGTTGATATTATACAATACTATACACATATTGTATGTATTTTTGAGTTTCCGAACTTTTTCTGCATTGCCTGTGGGCCTTCACATGTCATCTTCGGCTTCTGCAAAACTTCCCAAAAACTCCCATTTAATTTCTTATGCTGACCCTGCGGTACCAAAACCACATTGGGGAAAGTCACAATGTGGAAGGGATAACTATAGTTAGCTTACAAAGGCTAGGGCCAGAAAACATCTACTAGAGTTAACTACCAAAGGCAAGTGCTCACTCTATTGCTCAGATCTAAAACAGAGAGCCCAAAAAGCTCAGACTGGCAGAGCAGTGAATAGACTATACTTCATCAGATTACTCAGAGTTGGCTAAAAATTTGCAACTTCCTGGTCTTGAACTGCCCCTGAGATCCTTGAAGAACACTGGACAACATGGCAACAGGGCCCCAGATGACACAGATCAGTACCGTATAAGGCTCCCATTTACCTCCAGAAGTACTCAAAGCCTCAGACACAAAGTCACAATTCCACAGTCAATCAACTAGCATTTAGTAATCATCTTCATATGCCAAGTACTACGAAGTATAACTTCACTGGAAACTTGATTTCAAGAATTTTTCTCTTCCTTTTTTTCCCAGCAGAAACACACACACACACACACACACACACACACACACACACACACACACACACACACACACCCCACCCAATCTAATTTCATTTAATCCATTATTTAACTGTGGCTTCTGCTACAAGGGTTGGCATCAGTTACTAGATTGCTGGGTTTCAGACTTGATCTTACTCTTGGCCTTGAACTTGGGCTTAACCATGGCACCCATCAGACCACTAAGAGAGACAGAACTGAGCCACCCTGGCCTTCCTGGTACTTTGGTCTGGACCCTGAGAGAAAGCAGAAGCCACCTCCAGGGTCTCACTCTATTTGTCATCCCATCTCCCAGCCCTAGACTAGGGTCCATAAAGACAATTAGCAAATTTGTTAATTAACTAATCATCTCATTTTAGAAGTAGAAAGGACCTTAGATAGCACCTAACCCTCATCTTACAGATCAGGGAGCTGAAATTCCAAGATGCCACATGATTTACCCAAAGTCTGAGCTACATTAATTAGTTAATTAGTGGATGGCAAAGCTGCAGCTACAGTCCAAATTTTCTAACTCCTAGTCCAGTACTCTTTACACATATCTGTTACCAAAGCTATTCATCTGAGCACAAAATTTTCCTTTAATTATAGCTCCTAGGAAATTAGTGTTTATTAAGTACCTGCTATATATGCCAGACATTGTTCTAAGCATTAATTATATAATAATGGTAGCTAGAATTCATATGATCCTGCGTACTTGGCACTTTACAAATATCATCTCATTTGATCTTTACAACAACCTTGAGAGATAGGTGCTATTATTATCTTCATTTCACAATTGAGAAAGCTGAGGCAAACAGAGGTTAAGTGACTTCCCCAGGGTCACACAGCTAGTAAATGTCTAAGGATGAATTTTAATTCATGTCTTCCTAACTCCAGGCTCAGCACTCTATCCATTGTACCACCTAGCAGCCCAGGAGATGGAGTATCATGTGTATCGAGAGATGGTTAATTTGGCGAGATTACAGAGTATGAGTGAAATAGCCAATAAGATTCCTTGCAGGTCTAAACCTATGACCTTATGATTCTTTGCTATTTAGTAGTAATTGTGGTACAAATACATTATATGGAGAGAGACTATTTATAGCAGCATTACATGTATTTACAATTCTGGCCAGGTTTGTAGATGTAGATATATAGCTGCATACGTATGTGATATACACATACATACACAAACACACACGTGTGTGTAGACATATATACAGATATTTGTACTATATATTGTATAGGAAAGCAGTTCTATTTACTAACTTAAAAAACTCCCTGCTGCAATTGATTTTAAAAGTGAATTTCTGAAAATCTCTTGTTTCTAAGTTATGAACTTGGCTTTGTTTCCATCCTTGCTTTTTCTCTAGTTTTTTTCAAAATCTCTATGTGAGGGCATCTTCTGAATCCCATCATAAATCACTGATAATTCTAGTTTTATTTCCTCTCTTCCACCTCCTCACCTAACTTGGAGTTCTCATTCTTAAGAAAAAGGAATCAGGTTGTACAAGCAACACCATATGAAATGTTATTTACCTTTTTTAAAGGGGAGAGGTGTCTCTTCTTTGCATTATGATGCTTTCTTCAAATGGGGGATAGGCATGTCAGCATCAGCCAGGGTTGTTTTTGTACACCTCTGAGATCAGCAAATTTCTGTCGAAATTCACCAAGAAAATGGGACATGACAACCAGCACTATGGGATATTCAATCATTTCTGACCCACTTGTACACTTGGCCTGTCAGGATCATGTGACAGCAAGCTGACTTTTTTTTTTTTAACTCTATTGCATGGAGTGCTCTGTTACAGAATAGGTGTTTTCCTCTCTGGCCTCCAGATCTTGATCACAGCCTGGTCCCCAGATTTCAGATTTTAAGTTTAGAAAAAAAATACAGAGTCAGGCCAGCATTGCTTGAAGCTGATGAAGGACATGTACATTATTGTATTGTCTATGATGACAGTGCATGAATTTTCTCTTTTTCTCTTGTAGCTATACAAAGGATTGCCTTTTAAAATGTCTATCGGGAAACAGTATACCGAGTAAGTACAGTAATGTAAATAAAAAGGTGGATAATATGTAACTCTAGTAACCAACCTTGGACCCAGAGAAGATAAACAAATGCGCCTCTTGTCTTTCCTTAGAGAAGTAAAGCAACTAGGTGGCTCAATGAGTAGAACATTGGGTCTGAAGTCAGGAAACCTGAGTTCAAATACAGCCTCAGATACTTACTAGCTGTGTGACCCTGGGCAAGTCACTTCAGCCTTTTTGCCTCACTTTCCTCATCTGTAAAATGACCTGGAGAAGGAAATGGAAAGGAAAGGAAAATCACTCCAGCATCTTTGCCAAGAAAGTCTCAAATGGGATCATAAAGAGTCAGAGAGGACTGAAAAAAAGACTGAAATGGTTGTAGAAGAGTGCCTAAGCTGTCAGACACAGTTCCTATGTTGTGTTTGGTTTTGCTTTGCATTTTTTTTCTTTGTTGCTAGGTTGGGAATGGGATAGAAGGGGAGAAATACCTCCAGAAATGCCTATGTTATAAGGCAGAATGGAGTCAGGAAACCTGAGTTCAAATCCTACCTCAAACACTTATTACCTGTGTATACCTGAGCAAAGTATTTAATATCTCTATGCCAGTTTCTTCACCTGTAAAATGAGGGGGTTGTACTAAATGGTTTTTGAAGTATGTTCCAATTCATAATTTTATAATCCTAAGTTTAGAAAAATGAATGAATGAAACTTTTTAAGTGTATTTAGTTCTGGTCAATAAACCTCTCAAAAACACTTTTTAAATAAAGTATAAATTACTTTTTCCCCCTTTAAATATGGGTTTACATTGAAAACTACTATAGGCTTCTTCTCTTAGGAGTTCTGACTTGTTTTAGAATGGTAGATCTAAAGCTGGAAGGAACCTCAGAGATCATTTCCTACAACTCCCTCATTTTACAGGTAAGGAAATAAGGGGCTAGGCCAGACATGGAGAACCTGCAGCCTCCAAGCCACAAGTGGCCCTCTGGGTCCTCAAGAACCACTCTTTGACTAAATCCAAACTTCACAGAACAAATTCCCTTACTAAAAGGATTTGTTCTATAAAACATAGACTCGGTCAAAAGGCTGCACCCAAGGACCTAGAAGGACACCTGTCATCTCAAAGCATAGGTTCTCCACCCCTGGTCTAGGTAAATTAGGTGTCTTATCCAAGTTCTTGCAGGCAGTATTTGAAGCCAGATTCCTTTCCAGAAAAAGAGCTTGTTCAACTGTACCATGATGACTTTTCTTATGGGCTTTATTATCTCCATTTACTGCTCAGAAGAGCAAAAAGTCTTTTAAAAAAGGAATTCTCAACAAAATATGAAAGGCAGCTCAAAGCATTTTTATAGCTTCATATACCATCACTCCCCTGACCCACCTCACAGCCCCCTTCATGCTGAGAGCCAAAACAACACTTGGAAGATCATTTAGTTTCAGTGTCAGTTTGGGTAAGGAAATGGATACTGCGGTAGGATTTTTTCTTTTCTTTCTTTTCTATTTCTTTCCTCAAGAAGCAGTGAGGGAAATGTAGGATGTGGTAGGAACTCAGCTCTCTGGGAGCCTGCTTAAGGACGTCAGGAGCTGTGAATGGTATTTGTTCAAAGACAGGAGTGTGGAAGAAAAGAGTCAGAAAACCAACAATTCAGCTAAGAAGGAAAGCAGGAAGGGCGAGGCAGAAATCTGAATGGGACTTAAAATTCAGTCTTGCATATTTTCCCACTGATAACCTAGAGTATAGAAATCTTAAGTGAGGGAGGCACCTCTCCCTCCCGCCTCCCCTACACCCCATCCCCAAAGAGCACTACAACATATACACAAGCTTACCTGAAGGCACCCACACACCACACAAACACCCCAGATTGCTGCTTCTGCTGAACCCAATTCACAAGCAAGTGGCAACTGGTGCCACAAATCCAGTGGCACCTGGACTGCAGACTGAGTCTGAATTAAGGGAGTCATCGGGAAGACTGGATTAGAAAGAAGTACCTTATTGGAACATACAGGAAGAAAAATTACCTAAGTGTCAGTTGGGAGGCTGGTCCTCGGGTGCTAGGTTAGGCTAAGTATATTTTTATTTTTAAAAGGCAATACACTGTAGACCCACACAATTCATGTCAACAAAAACCTCCAGCAGAATCCTTTCCATCTCTTTCCCCACACACAACCCTGTAGACTTGATTATTTGTTCCAAATGGGTGGTAGTTTGCGATGTCATTTTTCAAGGTAGTTGAAGGTAGTTGTTAAGATTGCTGGTTTGACAAGGTGATTTTTAAACACAGGGAAAATGTAAACAGAGTCCAGGATGAAAGTTGAAGCTCACTGTTGAAGCTCACTGTTCACAGATTTATACCATTTGAAGTATGAAGACTAGGCAAATGTCTGTGCCTTGTTTGTATTTTTAAACTGACAAGGTTCCATACTGAAATCAGTCTTTTGCTATGGCATCAAACCCCAGTCCTTGCCTTGAAGTCCAGCAGAAGGCCAACCTCACAATGACCCTTCACCTTCTTTAATATACATGGCACATTGAAGGGTCTTAACACTGTGGCAGAATGTCTGCTTTCTATTTAACTCTTCTGCAGTTTAGGTTTAACTTAGCAAATTTGCATCAACTAGGATCATTGGTTTATCACTGTATTTGCCCAGGCACTCGACTAAATGACTAATTCAAGTGTGTGGGGTTCTTATTTCCTAATAGAGGAAAAGAAGGAAAACACGAGGGAGAGAAGAAAGAAGGAAGGAAGGAAAAAAGAGAGGGAGGGAAAGAGAGAGGGATGGAGGGAGGAAGGAAGAAGGAAGGAAAGAAGGAAGGAAGGAAGGAAGGAAGGAAGGAAGGAAGGAAGGAAGGAAGGAAGGAAGGAAGAAAAACAAAATTGTTATCATTCCCATAACTAAATCTGGTCTTTCAACTCAGTGAATTGTAATGGACTCTACAATTTATAAGCATTTGCTAACACAAAAGACAAGGACATAGACATATTTTATACATGCTACTTGCAAGTAGTTAAAGTATTGGAATAGCTTCATGCTGAGGTCATTATTTAAATAGCTTTAGAAGACTGGTTTCCATACCAGAAAAAAAAAGATGAATGTTTCTTGGAGATGGTGAGCTGTCAGATGCCTAGGTTTGTGGAACTTTCATGTGGGTAGCTAGACAGAAAGGATGATTACACTGTAGCAGATTAGCTATTTAAATGAGGTTCAGACATTATGTATCAGTTGCATTGTATATTACATATTTTGCATGAGTTGTGTTGTATGCTACATACTTAGTCTCTTTTGCCAAATTTTATTATCATTTACACTAATGCCAGAGGCACATCTTCTATCTGGAGCATTCAGAACCATCATTGTCTAAGTATCTAAAAATAACCAAAATAAGAATTAGCTAGATTCAATAAGTGGCATGTCCAAATAGAAGCCTAAACTATAACACCAATTCATCATCCACCATGCCAGAAGAAATACGAGTAGGCTCACATGGAAGTAAAAGTAAGAAAGAAATAAAAGTGTATCATGAAGTGTGCTCCAGAAGCTTCTACCACCACCAAATGATTACACTGAAATCTCACTGAGAAAAGCCATAAAAATAATACTGTTTAGCCATGAAAAAGTAGAGTGTAGGACTAGTTTAGACCAGAAACTATTAGAAAATAGGGCACTAATATAACTGGATTTTCCTGCTTGCTAGTTATATTGCTGTGCACACAGGTTATAAATTGCTCCCTAAATTTACCTCTTAAGATAGTAACATGAAGGGCGGTTCGGTGGCACATTGAATAGAGCACCAGCCATGGAGTCAGGAGGACCTGAGTTCAAATACAGCCTCAGACACTTAACACTTACTAGCCATGTGACCTTGGGCAAGTCCCTTAAAACCCCAATTGCCCTGCCCTCCCCCCTCCAAAAAGAAAAAAAAGATAACTTGATAGTCATAACACTAAAAAAAAAAAAAAAGATAGTGATGTGAAAATAGGAGCTAACATGTTTTCTGACACAGCACAAACTCCAAAAGGGAAAAAAAAACCCTCAGTTTCTTAATCTGACTCAGAGATAGAGACAAAGAGAGAGATGGAGGGAGACAGAGACATTGAGAGATGTCTCTTTGAAGGTGGACATCATTGTTTCCTTTCTGTCTTTCTATCTGATGCATTTGTAGTCACTTAATATGTTTAATATGAAATAAACTGAAGAAAGAAAGAATAAATAAACTGATCTTCTAATATGACAGACTTGTGGAGAGAGTTCAACTACTTGTGATGTTCTGAAGAAGGAAAGAAATAATTCAATAAATCAACAAGTATTTATTGAGCACATACTAGAGGCCAGACAGTGTTCTTGGGTGCTGGGAATGAAAGAACAAAAATTAAACTGCCCCTGCCCTAATAGAGTTTACAACCTAGGAAGATTCGAGTTACTATTTCTCATAATGGGAGGGAGGGGGGACTGCAGGGAGGAGGTCTGCAAGGTTGTTTTTCTTGTTTGTTCTGTTTTGTTTTGTTTTTG
Source organism: Gymnobelideus leadbeateri (assembly GCA_011680675.1). Taxonomy (NCBI): domain Eukaryota; kingdom Metazoa; phylum Chordata; class Mammalia; order Diprotodontia; family Petauridae; genus Gymnobelideus; species Gymnobelideus leadbeateri. The sequence goes on from WOXC01008366.1 coordinate 116,220, forward strand.
TTTTTCTCTTCTTGCTTTTTTATTTTTTCCCTATTTCCTTCTTATTTCTCCTCTTCCTTTTTCTTCTTCATCCTTCTGCTTTTTCTTCTCTCATTTTCTTCCTTCCCTTCTTCCTCCTCTTGTCTGATGCCTGCGTTTGTTGTACTCAAAAAGTCTCCAATCACACTATTATACTATTAAAATAACCTGGCAGAGAGAAATATTCCGATCTGCTGTGCAAATTCCAGTGTTGTATCAGCAGATTACACCGCCATCTTGTGGCAGCGAATCAAACTTCCAACCACAAATATTTGAGTACAATGTTATTCTGATCCTTAAATTATAATTAAAGCTGGTATCTGTACGGGAAACCAGATGTGGTCGGCTGATCCACCATCCACTCGGGGAAAATAATCAAGAACATGAAGCATAGGTAACAGCAGACTCTCAGAGGAGACATGTTATTGCCAATGAGACCTGGCAGCCCTCTGGGTGGAAATGCATGTCACATGGTATCCTTACAAGTACTAGAGTCCTGAACAACTGCAGTTTCCTGACTCAGGGACTTAAGGACCCTGACTCATCTCTTTGCTCTGATTCTTCTTGCTTGTTTATCAGAGGAAGAATAAAGCTTTGAAGTTTCCAAGAATGAGAAACCCCCTTTTTTTTAAAGACAGGGGAGAACGAAGAGGAGGGAGGAGAAAGCAGTTTGAAATAACACAGTAATTTTCCATTTTCTCAAATTCATTAGAGAGGATACAGTTTGATATAATGAGGCTTTCTTTATATCCTAACCAAATGTCCATAGGGATACTGATAGGGAATGAAGTTTATTAAATGAGAAAGTCACTTCTACAACAAATACTTATTGAGGCAAATCACTAGGTACTTGGAGAATCTCTCTAAATACAAGTATTCACAAATAGCTGTCCATTCTGTGATCATAATGTCCTTAGAGTTACAGGGTCATGGATTTAGAGCTGGAAGGTTATCTAAACCCTCATAGATTTTACAGATGAGGAAATTTCCCAGAGAAGTCACATTACTTACTTGAAGTTTACACAGGGAGCAGCAAAGCCAGTCTTCTAGCTCCAAGTCTGATACTCCTTCCACTGTATTTTATTTATCAGATCCAATCTACATAGGTCCAGGCCCTCCTAGCCAAGAGCGAATGTAAATACTAAACAATAACTCTTTCTCTTTTGGCCAGGAAGCCTGAGGGTTTTCCCCTCCCAGTTTAATTTTTTTCTCTCTCACTTTTTTTCCTTTCTTTCTTGATTAAAGGGGCCATCCCTTGACTCACTCCTTAAAGAGGCCTATTCACTGAATGGGCATTACCTCACTCAAAGTGAGAACCTGAAGAGACCTTAGCCTACCAGAGCCAAGGTCTCCCATTGCATCCTGGCTATCCACAGTCATCCTGATGGATCTCAGGCTACTAGACCCAGATAGATGGCCCTGGAAGAGAAAGTGAGGCTGGTGACCTTGCATACCCCTCCCTCCCTCAAATCAAAGTCATCTGCAAGTCATGTCATCACCTTGGTCCTCTTCTGGAACAAAGGACAAACCACAACAACAACAACCTGTTTACCAGGTATTGCCCTGGTAAGGAATTTTGGGGCACTAACTGTATTTTAATATTTACATAATTTCAGCCCCAAAGTCCATTGATTTGGGTCTCTCTCTTTATTGGTAGACCTGATTGCCCTGCCCAGCAGGAGGGGGAGACTGGAGTTGGTGAGAGGGATAGAACTCCAACCTTCCCCAGTTCCCTTTGGGACTCTTTAAGCTTTGATTCACCTTTGAAATTCTTCAACTTCAAGTTCCCTTCAGGAATCCTAAAAGCTCCAGGTCATTTTCAAACTTTGAGTTGCTCCAGGTACTTCTAGGGCATTGAGAGGGAAAATGGACAAGGCCAACCCCACTTCAGGATGCTGAAGGAAAAGACTCAGAGAAGCCATCAAAGGAGCCAGCAGTCTTCATCATGTCCCTATTCTATTGCTGCACTAGAGACTACAGGGAGCTTCCCCTTGAGTTAGAGAGGTCAAGGATTCTCAGTTTAGCTGAGTTATCTCAGTGCCAGTGAAAGTTGTTTCATTCTGCATATCCTCCTAATATGTTTTCTCTAACTTGTTTTGCTATAATTTAGATAAATGGGTTTCTTTGCTATTTGTTGTGTGTGTCATAGGTACTTCATGGAAAAGGGATTAAACCTTGAATATTTGGGTGGCTAGATGGCACAGTGAGTAAGAGTGCCGGCCCGGAGTCAGGAGGACCCTGGATGGGTTCCAGACTCAGAAAATTAGCACCCACACATAAAAATAACTAGCCATGTAACGTTGAGCAAGTTACTTAACCCCAATTGCTTTAAAAAAAAACTTGAATATTGATTGGTGGTTGTTGTCCTTCATAGTCAAAGACAACCAAAATAACATCACTATGTCAGGATCAATGTACAGTGCATCCAACTGTGGCTGGTCAGACTAATATGAGCTCAGAAGACTCTACCACAGGTCAGGTACAAATAGGCCATATGAATACTTAGAATGGGAATTTCTCTAAATTTGTGCATCTCATGTTTGTTTTGAGTTACTGAAATTCTGCTTTACTCATAGAGCATAGAACCTTCTTTGATGAGGGTACTCCATGCTAGATAGTCATGTGCCAGTATCTCCTAAATAACCTTGGATCTAGAGTTTAGGGGATCCTTTATCCCTTTCCAATAAAAGTAAGACACAATAATCAGAAGTCTGATTAAACCCAATCATATCCCATATACTAATAATATAAGGGAGCAGATAGAAAAAATTCTGGCCTTGTACCCCATTTCTCTGAGGAAAGCAAAGTAGCCTCTGGCCCCAACCTTCTGCTTCCCCTCCTGGCAGGAAAGAAAGTCTCCCTGGGAGAAGAGTAGGGGGAGAAGAGGCTAGATATATTTATTCTGCTTCCCTTCAAGACACACAGCAAGACCCACATTCTATAGGCAGGGGCACAGAACTTACTGCATATGAGTTTTCTATTCTTAGACAATATTTATTCTTAATTAGTTTGCTATGCTTAAAAAATATATACTAGTATGAGGAGAAGGATGTCGAATAGGTATGTTTCCTAGATTCTGATATTTGGGCTTCTTATTAGAATTAATTTTAGAGATATAGTGTGAACTTCTGGATTTGGGTTAAAAACTACAGGCATATCCTTTCATTTTAATGAAATATCAGCTCCTATTGATGGGAATGAAGAGTAATAGCTATAAAATGATAAGAGGTGTCCATCTCAGGATGGATATTGTGGTTCTTTCATGGTAGGAGGTAGAATAGTATTCAGGGTAAAGGTGGGTCAGAAAGATAGCTAGATACATACATATGTAATTGAGAGAAAGAGAAAGACAAATACTCTAATGGAGAGGTGGAAGTCAGAAAAAAAGGAATGATATTAGGCATAAATCTAGCATGGAACATATCTAATTGAACAAAAATGCATAGAAAAGCACCCTGGAGTGGCTTCTGAATCCTGTTTTCTGTTCTTAAGGCATTTGGCACCTATGGGCACAACAGACAGTGAGGGAGGAAGAGGGGAAGTGATAAAGGAATGGGCCAAGGGGAGATTTTGAAGGAGTTCAAGTACCAGAAACCACATTGAGGCACCTGATGGATGATGAAGAGGTCTAGGGAGAAGGTTTACATGTAGAAGCCTTAGCCCTACTTGACTTAACTTAGAGTAGATGTGGTTACCATGTTTGGACTTTCATTCTCAGAAACAAAAAGCATTTCATATTATTTTTAAGGACAAGCAAACATTAATAGGATATGTAGAAGCACTTTGGTTTTTCCACTGCTTTTTCCTTCAGTTATCTACCTACAGTGGCCTAGAGCATATCAGTGAAATCTAAACTAATCTCATCCTAGAAACAATAACTTTAGCCAACAAACAGGGAGGCCTTTCCTTATTAACATTTTCACAGTTTATTCCTAGGAGCTGAAGAACATAAAGGATTTTCTATCATCTCCCTATACTGCCACCAGCTGGTAGGATCTCTAATAGATTGCTTTCTTTCCAGACAGATGCATTTTTAACTCACATGAGATAAGGTATCTCATCAGGGTAACATTCAAAAGAGTTCAAACAGGATCAGCTGGATCAAGAAGGGAGCTCAGCTGGCCCCATGCTTCCATTTGTTTCAGCTTCCCATCATGGGCATTCCTTGTGTCGTTTCTTCAACTGAAAGTGGCTTAGTCCTGGTGGTCCCTGGAATATGTCCAACCCTGGCTTGTGTCCAAAAGCTAGACTATCTCAGGGACTAGCAATTCTCTCACTCCCACTCCCACAGCCCCCAGAGTGCTGTTATGCAAAATAAACTGCTTGAGTCAACACAGGCCAAATTCAGGTACTGCTACCTTCTTGTCATTTGAGGTCTTCTGCCATAGCATTAGCATTCAGAGAAAACAACTGAGCCAACTGTGATTCCCCAATGCTTGATGCTTTAATGAAAATGCACTAGAAAATATATTCCGTATGAAATAGTCCTGCAGTAGGACCTCAGGGGATGGGCAAGATGACCTAATGAAAGGTCCTTTCAATCTCAGTACTGTGTTCTTCACATCTGCAATTCTCTGCTTCTTATAAGCAATGCATATCAACTCAGTAGGTAATAGAGGAGGCCCATCTTGAGGGTCAAAAAAAAGTGGGATAAACAGTTTTATACAGAGGAAAACAGGGAATTTACGGGCCACTTATAAGTACCATTATGCAAACAAAGGAATGAAAACATTGAACAATCGAAGAATGCAATCACCTTGGACAATTGCTTAGGTCAGAAACACACAAGAATATTGGAAAACAATGGTCTGATCATGGGAAGTACTTATAGGAATATTCAAACCAGCATCAAATATGATGATAATGAAAATACTAATTATATGGCTTTGAAAGAAATGGTGGTGAGAATGATAATGATAATGCAGTAATTAATAATGTATGATTTTTAAAAATCTAGTTTGATGAAACTGATGAATCAAGAGGGGGGAATAACCAGAACGGCACAGCAGTAGACTTTTCTTTTCAGGGATAAAGTTACCAGATCTCTTTAATAAATTTTATGTTTTATTTTGTTTACCAATCCTTATTTAACTTGACAGATAGCACCTGTGTAAGGACCTGATTTGGGAGGTGGGGTGGAGGTACTAAGAACAATAAACTGTGGACCTGTCTTCAAGAAGTTTACAGTCTAGTAGGGGATATAAGACATATATACAAGTATCTGAAATACAAAGCAGAGTATGGATGTGCATGATTGACCAAAAAATGCCACAAGAGTTCAGAAAGGAATGAATTATTTCTGGCTGTGATTATCAAAGAAGGTCACATTGAAAAAGTAGCATTTGAGCTGAGCCTTGTAATGTTAAGAAACATAAAGCACAAAGCAAGGAATTCTTGACTACCAAAGTTAATAAGAACTGATGTTATTATACACAAGGAAGGAGCTAATCCATGGCATTGATCACCTATTCATTGTGTTGTGTCATAATCAATTCATGATCATGTTCAGGATTCATGATCAAGACCAAGTACTAGGACTGTACCAATTGAGCAGCAATAAACCCAGGTCATAAAAAAGACTAATGATGTGAATCACAATTGGAAGTAGGGTGGATGGGGGAGTCAGACATCAGCACCTAGAATCTCTGCCTCATTTTGTTTCCCCACTGGTTGATTAAAAAAAAAAAAGTAAGGGAGTAGGGATGAAAAAAAGACAAAGGTCCAAAAACTGAGAGTTATATATCAATGAATCAAAGTCCAAATCTTCCTGACAAGCTAAAAAATAGAAATAGAAATAGAAAATTTGAAATAGAAAGCTAAAATATTCATTCAAAAAAATTCCTACTGGGGCGGCTAGGTGGCGCAGTGAGTAAGAGCGCCAGCCTCAGAGTTGGGATGACCCGGGATCGAAACTGGCCTCAGAAAATGAGCACCCACACATAAATAATGACTAGCCGTGTGACCTTGAGCAAGTTACTTAATCCCAATTGCTTTAAAAAAAAAATTCCTACCACTTGGGACATATTCCTTGCCAATATGCCATGTGTGACAAGGATCACTGAAAAACTCAATGTATTAAAGGGCCACAGAGAATGCTATATGCAGCAAAGACAAAAAAAAACCTCTTCCAATCGAGAAGAAAAATAGCTGCACACATAGCAAAAATACATTATTCAAGACATATTCTGTTCTATCCATCCCAGGGTCTAGCCTAGAGATGTAGTCAAGTTGGCCATCTTACTGAATGGTAGTATTAGGTGGCATTGAAATAAATGCAGGTTGAGGCAGCTAAGTGGTTCAGTGAATAGAGCACCAGCCCTGGATTCAGCAGGACCTGAGTTCAAATCGGGGCTCAGACACTTAACACTTAGAGCTTTGTGGCCTTGGGCAAATCACTTAACCCCAATTGCCCTGCATTCCCCCCTCCAAAAAGCAGAAAGAAAGAGAGAAAGAAAGGAAGGAAGGAAGAGAGAGAGAGAGAAAGAAAGAAGGAAGGAAGGAAGGAAGGAAGGAAGGAAGGAAGGAAGGAAGGAAGGAAGAAGGAAAGAAAGAAAGAAAGAAAGAAAGAAAGAAAGAAAGAAAGAAAGAAAGAAAGAAAGAAAGAAAGAAAGAAAAGGAAAGAAAGAAGGAAAGAAGGAAAGGAAGGAAGGAAGAAAAAGGAAGGAAGAAAGGAAGGGAGGGAGGAAGGAAGGAAGGGAGGGAGGGAGGAAGGGAGGGAGGAAGGAAGGAAGGAAGGAAGAAAGAAAAATGCAGGCCAAGGGCTACTAACTGATGAAAAAAATGCAAGGGGTTGTAGTAGCAGCCTACACACAAAGCAAAGCTACAGATCGAATAAAAATAATAAGTTGGATCTTTGGGGTTTCCCTCTAAAAATCTATGATGGTGGGAAGATGAGTACAAAGGTTAGAATTTAAATCAACTAAAATGTGTATTAAGAATTTAAAATGTCTGGGGGAGAAAAGCTGCTGAGGGTGGGGGCAGAGCCAAGATGGCGGAGTAGAAACAGCACTTCCGAGGTGCTCTGCCCCACAAAACTTCCAAATAATGTAAAAGGGGACTCTGAACAACTTCTGGAGCCCCAGCACCCACAGAACTACACAGAGAAACTAACCTCCCGCTGAGGAGAACCCAGCAGCCCTGAAGGGAGCGGCCAGCGCAGCGCTCTGAGAGCAGGCAGCACAGCATGCTGGAAACTGACATTGCAGCACTCTGGGAGCTGAGCCCAGGCCCATCTGAGCCTCGGTTTTAGCCCTAGGGCAGCCGGGCCAGCAGCCAGCTGGAGGGACCCCAGAACACCAGCAGCTGTGGTGATTCCAGAATTATCAGCACAGATATGCCTAGGACAAAGTGAGAGGTTAGTACCCTATGGACTTTGGAACCAGTATTTGGGGAACGCATTGGCTTCCTCCCCTGGGGGCTAAAACGTGCTGAGGAAACACAGCACAGAAGCCATTTTGCAGTGTCAGTAGTGGCTCTAGCTCCTGGTCTACGAACTGTAGGGAGATCCAGCAATCAGTCTGGGTGTTAATCACTCTTGCTTTAAACTGCCCGGATCTGGATTGTGGTCAGGGGAAGGGGAGGGAAGTGTGGGATGGGTGTCCAATTTGCCAGAGCGGGTGGAGGCTTTACAGAGGCCACCCAACCAGTGGAAGTTGTGAATACCCCATGTTTGGGACGGAAGCTCTCCTGTATGGTGGCAGAGTCCTACTGTGGCAACAAGCCCCAAAATCAAGTAATTAAGTGGCAACATGCCTAGGCAAAAGAAACAAAATAAATAGAAAAATTCAACATTGGACTCCTATTTTAGGGGCAAAGAGGCTCAAAGCATGGAGGAGGACTGTGAGGTCAGAACTCTTGCACCAAAAGCCCCAAATACAAATACAAGCTGGCTACAGGCCATACAGGACCTTAAGAAGCAGATAAGAGAAGTGGGGGAAAAATTGGGAAGAGAAATGAGAAAGATGCAAGAAAAGTATGAAATGACAGACAACAGCCTGACTGAGGAAAATAACACCTTAAAAATAGACTAACTCAAATGGCAAAAGAGGCTCAGAAAGGCAATGAGGAGAAGAATGCCTTAAAAAGCCGAATTTGCCAGATGGAAAAAGAATCTCAAAAGCTCAATGAGTAGATTCATTCCCTCAGAGTTAGGCTGGAGCAAATGGAAGCTAGTGACTTTATGAGAAATCAAGATGCTGTTAAACAGATCCAAACAAATGAAAGAATAGGAGGCAATGTGAAATATCTCATGGGAAAAACCACTGACCTGGAAAATAGATCCAGGAGAGATAATTTAAAATTTATTGGACTACCTGAAAGCCATGATCAAAGAAAGAACCTAGAAATCATCCTTCAAGAAATTCTCAAGGAAAATTGCCCTGATGTGTTAGACCCGGAGGGGGAAATAGAGGTTGAAAGAATCCGCAGATCGCCTCCTGAAAAAGATCCCAAAAAGAAAACTCCTAGGAATATTATAGCCAGGTTCCAGAACTCCCAGATCAAGGAGAAAATACTACAAGCAGCCAGGAAGAAACAATTTCAATATTGTGGAAACACAATCAGAATAGCACAGGACCTACTTCCCAGCTTCTACACTGAGGAATTGAAGCGAATGGAATATGATATTTCAGAGGGCAAAAGAGCTGGGATTGAAGCCAAGGGTCACCTACCCAGCAAAACTGAGTATCTTGTTTCAGGGGAAAATATGGTCATTCAGTGGAACATGGGACTTTCAAGCATTCTTGAGGAAAAAACCAGAGTTGAATAGAAAATTTGACATTCAGACACAAGAAGCAAGAGATGCTTGAGAAGGTAATCAAGGAAAAGAAATCAAAATGAACTTATCAAAGTTGAACTATTTACATTCCTACATGGAAAAACAATAACTGTGTCTGATGAAACCTTTCTCATTATGAAAATAATTGAAGAAGGGTATATGGGCATATGTTTACAGGTATACATGGATAGAGGGCACAGGTTGGATTTGATGTGAAGGGATGATTCTTAAGGGGTGAAGTCAAGAGGTGAGACAGGAAAGTGGCAAGAGGAGATGGGGAGAGATAGGGTAGGGTAAACTATCTCATGTAGAAGAGGCAAGGGGAAGTAGTTTCAGGGGAGGGGAAGAACAGGAAGGCAAAAAGGCAAAACCATATTCTCATTGAAGTTGGCTCAAGGAGAGAACCACATACATACTAAATGGGATATATCTCACCCTGCAGGAGAGTAGGGGAAAGGGGGGGGGTGAGAGTGGGGAGGATGGAGGGGAGGAAATTCTGGGGGGAGGGGATGTTGGAAGTACCCACTATCAAAGAGGGACAGGATCAACGTAGGGAATGGACCAGGTGGGAGGTGAGAAGGGTGGGAGGGAAATATAAGCAGTCTTTTACAATATATCTACTATGGTAATGTTTTGCATAGCTATACATGTACAACACTTACTGAATTGCTTATCTTCTCAGAGGGAGTTGGTGACAAGGGAGAAAGGGAATGGATCTGAACATCGAAGTTTTAAAATTAAATGTTTCATAAGATGTCCAGGCATTGGGGCTCAGACATTCACCTTGCCCTAATGGCAAAGTCGAAGGGGGTATGGGAGAAGATATGGGAGAGAGCAGATTGGATGAGGGGATATTTAGTGGGACTGCTATTCTGGGGTGGTGGGTAGGGAAAAAATGGGGGGAAAATTGTAACTTAAAATTTGGTGGAAATGAATTATGTAAACCAGAAGTTAATAAAGTATTTGTTTAATTAAAAAAAAAGAAGCTTTGGATTCTACCAGTTTGAGGAGGAAAAGAGGAACATTCTGGATATCAGGAACTACTTCATGCAAAAACACAGAGATAAAAAGATGGAATAACATGTATAAGCAACAGCTGATAATTACTTAGATTAGTATAAATGTATGAAAAGGAGTAAAATGAAATAGAACTAGAAAAAATAGAAGGGAGCTAGATTGCAAAGAAAGTCAAAAGCCAGACTGATAATTTTATAATTTATCCAAAAGTCAATGAGGAGCCAGTAAAGATGTTTGAGTAGGAGGAATGACAGATCTTTATTTTAAGAATATGGGTTGGGGCAGCTAGGTGGCGCAGTGAGTAGAGCGTCGGCCCTGGAGTCAAAAGGACCTGAGTTCGGATCCAGTCTCAGACACTTAACGCACACACAAACAAAAAAACCTAGCCGCATGACCTTGGGCAAGTTACTTAATCCCAATTGCCCTTCAAAAAGCAAAAAAAAAAAAAAAAAAAAAAAAGAATATGGGTTTGACCGCAGTCAGGATTACAAAAGACCTTGTAGCTTCAACATTCAAAGATCAGAGGGCATGGAATAAGATATTCCATAAGGCAAAGGAACTTGGATTACAACCAAGGATCAACTACCCAGCAAAGCTGAACATAATCTTGTAGGGGAGGAGATGGATATTCAACTAAATAGGGGACTTACAAACCTTCCCAATGAAAAGAACAGAACTCAACTGAAAATCTGATCTTCAAATACAAGACTAAAAAGAGATATAAAAAGGGAAACAAAAAAGAAACAAAAAACATTTTATTAATAAGGACAAACTCTTTATATCCCTACAAGAGAAGATGATACTTGTAACTCTTGAAAATTGTATTTTTCTTACACCATTTAAAGGGGGTATACATAGAGAGAGGATGTGAGTATAAGTTGACCTTAATGTGACAATTAAAAAAAAATCTAAGTGGTGAAAATGGATTGTAGTGGGAGAAGACAAAAGAAGGAGACAAACAAGGATAAATTGCATTACATGAAAAGGCTCAAAAACCTATTATAGTAGAGGGAAAGAAGGGAGGGAGATGAGCATTATTTGAACCCTACTTTCATCAGATTTAGCTTAAACAGGGAATAACATCATCAGTTAGGTATAGAAATCTAACCTACCCTATAGGAAGTAGAAGAAAAGGGGAAGAAAAGGGAGGGGGCTGATATAAGGGAGAGCAGACTGAGGGAAGTGGTGGCTAAAGCAAAACTCTAGTGAGGAGGGAAAAGGAGAAAGGAGAGATAAGAGCATAAACAGGGGCAAAAATAGGGTGGAGGGGAAAACATAGATAGTAATCATAACTGTGAATGTGAGGGGGATGAACTCTCCCATAAAATGGAATCAGAGAGCACAGTGGATTAAGAACCATAATCCTATAATATGTTTTTTACAAGAAACACATTTGAAGCAGAGGGATACTCACAGAGTAAAGATAAAAGGCTGGAGTAGATATTTCAAGATTGAATGTTATAATGGTAATGGGGACTTGAAGATATTCCCTGCCTCTTGGATTGGCAACCAAACAGGTATTTAGCACTTTGTTTCAGTTCATGATTGTATCAGGTATTAAGATCCAGAACTTGTGAATTTCACATTGGGAGGAAGTTGCTGCTGTAACAGGAAGGGGCAGAACAGGAAGGAGCTAATACCATACATAAAGAAAAGTCCAAGCTAGAGAGCCAGAATTGCTGAGAAAAGAGAACTGCTAGGATCCTGAGAACTGCTATGAATTGAGAACAAAATGGAAAACAGAACTTGTGGTGTCAGAATGGAGAACTGAGAACTGAGAACTGAACCAAGAAGAGAGAAGAACTGAGAAGAGAACTGAGAAGAACTGAGAAATGAGAAGAGAAGAGAACTGGGAAAAAGCAAGGCTGTGGTGCTGGTACTTTGTCTGTCTGTTTTGATGTTACTTTGTCAGATTCGTCTGTTGATAGAGGATGTTGCTATTGTTACAGAAGCCCTGGGACCCTACTGCTGGTTCAGAAGCCCTGAAAGAGGATTTTCTTGTTGTATGTTTACAGAAATCCTGGAGGAGGGTCTTACTGACATTTTCAGAGGTCCTGGGACTATACTGTTGATTTCTCAGACTTTGTTGTTGGATCTATGTTGATTTCACAGGCAGAAAGTGAATTGATGAGGATGCTGGCAATGTTTATGAATGTTGTTGTGGCTTTGTTAAGCTTTGTCTTCCCAGGAACAGAATCTGTGAAGGACTTGAGGTGGACTAGACACTGTGAGCTTCAATATGGAACAGGAACTGCACAAGGAGCTGGACAAGGAACTGAAAGATGTCTGCCTTTGAACTCAGGTGACAGTTCGATAGATTTGGACAGGAGCTGGGACCATGGAAGAGCAACCATGGAAGCTGAGAGCCTGCCTTGAGTCAAAATGAAAAGACCTCTCCTTGGGTATTTAATGCAAACTGAGAATATTACTTTTTACTGTGGCCTAGGAGTGGAGAACTTTGACCTTTACATTTAGATGATTGAGTTAAGGACTTCTCCAATTAAGAAGAAAGAAGACTTGGGGAGGCTAGGTGGCACAGTGAATAGAGCACTGGCCCTGGAATCAGGAGGACCTGAGTTCAAATCTGGCCTCAGACATTTAACACTTACTTAGCTGTGTGACCTTGGGCAACAACTTTATCCCAATTACCTTGCCTTCCCCCCTCTTAAAAGCAAAATGAAAGAAGAAGATGACTTTTTGTTCAGAGAGATTAAGACAGTAAGAACTTTGACCTTTGTACTTTGTGTCCATTAAGGAGACAAGCCTCCTTAAGGATGATTGAATTAAGGACTTACTAAATGAATGTACTTTGTTTAGAACTATATGACCACTTTGGTGAAAACTATTTGGCCATTTTAGTGATAAGTTGTTATGTCATAACATTGTGAATGATGTACTTGATTTCTGTGAATGTTATGTCTTAGTTTGTTACTGAATAAATAGAGAGTTCACTATACTGTGTAATCAAAACCTTGAAGCTGCTCACAGAAGCAGTCCTCTGGAAAGCTGCTTGTGCTTGGCTTTACAATATGTAAAAGAAAAAAAAATTGCATGTGAAACTATTAATCTACTATTTATAGATTAGTTTTATTTACATATATATTAACTCTGACATGAAAACACCACTACTGTCCTTGTCTATGGCCCCTTTTAAATATCCTTTGGTGCCTTCTGTTTATTTTTCTATGTATTTCACTGAAGCTCTTTTTCTTTCTCTAATTTTTCATTACTAACTCTATTCCTCCCTCCATTTCCATCCATATCAAAATCTCATTTAATGGAGGCTACCATAAACTAGGTTCATTTGTGTAGTTCTCTATCAATCAATCAGTCAATCAACAAGCACTTATTAAAAATCTACTATGTCCCAGGCACTAGGAAAACAAAGACAAAAATGAAACAATCCCTACCCCCAAGTCCAATTAGAAAGCTACGGCAAATGTCCAGGTATGAGGAAATGAAAGCCTCAATTAGGGTAGAGGCTGTATGAGTGCAGAGAAAGGAACAAATGTGAAAGGTTTTATGAAGGTAGAACTCCCTCTGCCAAGTCATTTTGTCATCTGCTCTGCAACTTAAAGTCTTAAAGAGTTGCCAGGGTCCTACAGCCTGTCTTGGAGGTAGAACTTGAACCAAAGTCTTTCAGACACTGAAGCCAACTCTCCATCCATATACCATGCTGCCTCTTTAAATTGGGACCTTTCTGAAAGGTTTATTCAACTGTATCCTAGAATCCCAGAATTACGGAATTACAGAGGTTATTCAATATTCGTTCATTTCTTCATTCACCAAACACTCACTTAAATACCTACTATGTACTATAGTAGTGAGTTAGGCTTTTAGGGAGATGAAAAGGTTCTCTAATCACACTTTCTTAAGATTTAGAATAGGAAGGTACCTTAAGAATCATCAGTCCTTTCACTTTATGGCTGAGTAAACTGAAAGTCAGAGAAATGAGATTAAAGTAGCCAAGGTTATGCTGGAAGAAATGATAACAGATAGGACTTAAACCTATCCTCTTCAAATGAGATACAATACCTATGCTAAGATTGTTTCTTGCTCCTGAGTGTTTGCAAGGCAAGCCAATAATTTGCCTCTATGATGCTACTAAAGGCCACATAAGCTCCAGATTTACACACTTGAGCCCTATTAATACTGTTGGCCCAGTTCACCAGAGTTACTGCTAGAACCCTAAAGGGAATATAGAATTTTCTCTAATTCTTTCAGCTTGAACCCCTATTTTGGTGTATTTTCTCCAATATCATTTGCTAGTGCCAATTACTATCTCTTCTATATTATCAATACCAGTGATTAGTGCCCTTCTATCAATTTAATCCATTGATTTCTAAATATTGATTATAACAAATATCAGTTAGCTTTTAGAAAAGTATATTTATTGAAAGATAACAAGAATCAAAGTACAAAGACATTCCCTCGCTCCCTCCACCTTCACCAAAATAGAGTCTGCTCTCTCCTCTATACGTTGGTCCCTGGGACAGTGGCCCAGACTTAAAGTAGCAACCTCAAGCATTCTTCCCACTATAGAGTTTACTTCTGAATGCAATATAAGTCAGTCCCTTATGTCTAGGACATCTTAGCTGCCTGATCAATACATCTCTGGACTGTATTAAACTGGTTGGTCTTCAGGGCTGGCTCCCTTTTGGGCTTAGCTACTGGTAGCTCTTCCATCCTTTGGAAGTTTCACAAGGCCCTGTTCCAAAAGAAAAAAAGATACAAACTGAAGGTGGTCCCATCTCAGACACAAGCTTGTATAGGAGCATAGGCATTCACAGGCCAGTCTAGTAGGGGAAGGGCACCCCCATCTCCCACCAGTAGACTCAGAGAGTTACACTTACACCTCATGGACTTAAGGAAGGAAAGAGTTTCTCTATTGAAATCTTCTATATTCACTCAGTCTAGCTCAGCATCCAATGAGAAAGAATTTCACCATGTAGCAAGTAGACAGGAAATAGTCATAGAATATCTGTATATACTCTGAATCAAAGGCAGGGTCCCATAGCTACATATCATGATACACTTCCAGAAGAAGCTTCACCAGTCCTTCTGGTGAAGTTATCTGGGTTATCAGCATGTGCTCTGAAAATTGGACTTCCAGGTGGCCAGTCTCCCCATATCATTATTATCATCCCCATTTTACAGAAGAGGAAAACAAGACAGAAGTTGAGTTGTCCATGGACATACAGATAATAAATGTCTGAGGAAGGATCCAAATTCATCTTCCTGATTCCAAATATGTTCTTCCCTTGTTTTCAATCGTGTCTTATTCTTCGTGGCTCCATTTAAGGTTTTCGTGGTAAGGACACTACATTTCCTTCTCCAACCCATTTTACAAATGAGGCAAACAGAGTTAAGAGACTTGTCCAGAATCAAACAGCCAGTAAGTATCTGAAGTCAGATTTGTATTTTTAAAGGATTTTTATAATTTTATTTATATAGTTCCTAGGTTTATTTTGGCAAGCGTACTCCCAGGTGTTTTATACTCAAGTTATTTTAAATGGAGTATTTTCTACTAACTTCTTGCAGAGTTTTGTATGTGACATACAGGAATGCTGATGATTCGTGTGGATGTACTGTAAATCCTGCTATTTTGCTAAAATTATTAATTGTTTCAAGTAACTTTTTAGTTGATACAAATCTGACTTCAGATACTTGAATATCCTTTCAAGTAACTTTTAAATCTTTGGGATTTTCCAAATATATCATCATATCATCCACAAAAAGAGATAGTTTTATTACCTCATTCTCCATTCTGATTCCTTCTATTTCATTTTCTTATTGCTATTGCTAGGATTTCTAATACAATATTGGATAATATTACTGACATTGGGTATCCTTCTTTCACAACTGATCTTACTGGGAAGTGTTCTAGTTTATCCTCATTACAAATAACATTTGCTGATGGTTTTAGATAAATGTGGTTTTTTTTTATCAATTTAAGGAAAAATCCATTTATACCAATATTTTCAAGTGTTTTTAATAAAAATGAGTGCTGAACTTTATCAAAAGCTTTTTGTGTATCTATTGATATAATCATGATTTTTTACTTTTATTATTGATATAATCAGTTATGTTTATACTTTTCCTTATGTTAAACCATCCCTGTATTCCTGGTATAAATCCCACTTGATCATAATGTATATAATCTTTGTAATATATTGTTTTAATCTTTTAGCTAGAATTTTAAGATTTGAACCCAGATCTTCCTGACTCCAGGCCCAGCACTCTATCCTCTTTACCACTTAGTTGCCCTGATTCCAAATCTAGTCTTTTACTAACAATGTCATTTACCTGCCTGTCCTCAAGAGGCTTACATTCTTTCAGGGAAGATAACATGTACATATACAGATGGGTTTAAAGATTGGACCTATGATTTCATGTGGTGTAAGGAATTCCTAGATGAGATCCCTCTCCAAGGCAGGTTAGCACTTTCTAGTAGTAGTAGTAGTAGTAGTAGTAGTGGTGGTGGTGGTGGTGGTGGAGGTGGTTGTGGTGGTGGTGGTGGTGGTGTTAAGTAGTAGTAATGTTAGCAGAAGCAGTGGTTAATAGTAGTAGTAGAATTAGTAGTAATAACTAGCACTTAAAGCATTTTAAGGTTTACAGAGTGCTTTACCTTTGTTTTCTCATTGATCCTCACAATAGCCCAGAGAGGAAGATGCCATTGTTATCCCCATTATACAGATAAAGAAGCTGAGAGAGACATTAATATAGCAAGCCTCTTAATAAAAGCTTATTGCTTGAATAAATAAGTAACCACAAGTCACCAGTGTGGAACTGGCTAGTAGAAGTTACACAACTAGTATGTGGTAGAGTTGGAACTAGAACCCAGACCTTTCTGGCTCTCAGAGAGTCAGCTCTCTATCAGTGATATCACTGGTTTTCTGTATATATATTTGCTGTTATTCAGTCATCTCTGTCATGCCCCGTTCTTCATGAGTCTATTTGGTGTTTTCTTGACAAAGATACTGGAGTGATTTGCCACTTACAGGTATGCATAAAAGAGTTATGATGTGATTAGTGGGCAGTGATGAGATATCATGGGCATATGACTCCTGCAGCTCAGTCCAATTTGTTGTTTTATCCCCGGTCAAAATAATTGTCCCCTCCTTGTTGCCAGATGCATTTATCCAAACAACAATGACTCTGTATTTGACTGCTATGCCCTGGAGTTGATGTGTTAACCTAGATGTAAGTGCAAGAGGCAGTCATCAACCTGCCTCTGGAACTATCTGACACCTAATGGAAAGATATTATTCTTAATTAAGCATTTGTTGTTCCTCCTGTCACTAATGAGTTACCATGGTACCCTCTAATGTGTCCATACTAGTGCTTTTATATATTTCTGTAAATGAAATTATCTAGAAGAGAAAAGAAAGATCACTTTAGCAACAACATTCTTTTTAATTCAACTCAAATTCATTCCATGGAGCCTAAAGGAGACATGAGGTCATCTAGGCTGATGCTCTGCCTTCAGGAAGGAGAGTGGCTAATGCCTACCAGACAGAAATGTATTTCTCCAATTTTGATACACACACCTAGAAAATAAGCAACTTGAGGGCAAAGAAGCTGTCTCTTCATATTCAGCAAGTGTCCAATATGTGAGACACTTTAAAAGCAGGATTTAATGATGTAAACTCATCAACATTAGACTATAATTGCTAATAATTAAAAATAATAATAATACCTCAAACTAAATGAGCAATTATGGCAATGAGAGTCCATTTACTGAGCTCTTGAGGGAAAACATAAAACAAAAGGTCACAAAATGAGGAATGAGGACTTGAATTTAGCAGCTTTCTTCACCTCAGAGTTGTGCTGCCTGTAACTAGGAAAATTGAGCCATTGAAAAGCATAAAACATAAAGGAACAGATTTAAAAGATTGGTGTATACAAATAGAAAAAGTCATCACTGTGGCTTAATGGCTCTTGCCCAATGTATTCTTACCCTGTGTCCCTAAAATATGCCTGCATTATCATCCAACATACTAAAAAAAAATAGAGATTGCCTGTTGGTCCCCAAAAAGTAATCTATCTTTTTCTTCTCAAGACAGATGATCATTTGATATGTAGGCTGACAGCCTCCACAGATGAACCTGATGGCCTCCTTGTTGTTCTAAACAGATAAGAATCAAGATGTTACATAATCATAAGTTTAAAAATTCATTCAAAATACCCTAAAGTTACAGATATTCTAGATGATTAAGGTCATATATAAAGGGTAATATGAGGAAATAACATCAATAGAGGTAGTGGCAAAAAGCAGAACATTTTATTGCACAAATTCTTTAATACCCCACACTTGTGCCAAAACAGATTCTAGAACCATGTCTCAGTTCCATGCTCTTCTAGACTTTACTTCCTTATGTAGCACCTGGAGGATTTATGGCCACCTCTATTTCTGGGCTGGCTCACTCAATCAATCTGCCCTCAATTTGGCAATTCTGGGGTTCCCAAAGAAGAGGTACCAGTATAACTCAAATTCTCTCAGGATCCTGGGAATTAACCTCTTATATGTTTGTATCTGTTTGGTTCAGGGGAGCTGGTGGTATATACTTCTACTACTGACCATTATAGTTCCTGAATCCCCATTAATGTATTTCCCAAATACATAAAATCTGTGTAGCAGCAAGCACCCCAACATCCCCAACATGGCTGCCAACACAGGTTCTTAGATCTGCTTTTCTAAAGGAAAGCAACTCAAAATGGGTTAACAAGCTTACTTTAATCAATCAAACTATATATCGTTTACCTAGTTCAGGGGGAAAAGGTCAGCACCCCGAACTTCAGAGTATACAGACAGAAGTTACAAGACAGAGAAACAGATCAAGCAGACAGGCTTCCAAACTGACCAACCATTGCATCTATACCAAATCACAGTTACCAGAGAGGGAAGCATCAACATCTGGGTTTTCAAAGCCAGGGACTCTCAATGGCTGCCCAGAGTCTCATCTGGTCAAATCACACAACACTTGTCAAAATGAGCCCCAAAGCAAAGCCTCACATCAGGGATTATATAGCCTTGTCCTGGGTCAGAGAATGTAACCACCCTCTTGATCCACTGCCCAATCACACAGGATCTAGGTGTGGGCATTCCTGAAAACCAAGCCTCCTGTCACAGACTCCATGTGACCACATTCAGCCTATTAGGGGACAGAGTATATTTTCAAATCAAGGAAGGTTCTCAGAGTCTCTTAAGCCTACCAAAGGGCCTAGGTGCAGGGAAGATCTTTAAATTTGCATTTCCATTATAATCTGCCAGTCATGTTAATTCTTAAATATAAAACATTTACTTAATAATAAAATAAAAGGAAGAATAATCTTTAAATCACAGCCCACCTTTATGGTGAGTCACTTCTTACACACACACACACACACACACACACACACACACATCTCCAATATCTATTAGGGTAAAGTGCTATTTGTTATTCAGACATTGAGTCATGTCTAACTATTCATGACCCCATGGACCATAGCACTCCAGGTCCTTCTATCCTCCACTATCTCTCAAAGTCTTTCCAAGTACATGGTTTTTTAATTTCCACGACACTATCTATCCATCTCATCCTCAGCATACACTTATAGAAAGATAAGTAGAAGGGGCGGCTAGATGGTGCAGTGAGTAGAACGACGGCCCTGGAGTCAGAAGGACCTGAGTTCGGATCAGGCCTCAGACACTTAACACTCACAAACAAAAACCTAGTCGTGTAACCTTGGGCAAGTTACTTAACCCCAATTTCCCTCCAAAAAAAAGAAAGAAAGATAAGTAGGTAGTGAAATCAATGGGCTTAAGGCAACTCACAATTCTGTACTGTAGACTTTGAATATCCTTGGTCCCATCAGAAACAATCTGAACTACATAAAGTCACCTCTCTGCCAGCTGTTCATCTGGTTCTCACTGCAAATCCTCTCCTTTTCTGCTCTTGAACTGATTAAGCAGACAAGTTCTTTCATTTTACAAGCACCCTTGTCAGGGTGCTGATAGCATTATTCTATAAAAATACCAATTCTTTAATAATAAAAATTCTGTTATCTTAAGCCAGCAAACTACAAAGTTCCTCCAGTTGGCTCCCTGAAGAATTCAGGCCCAGCTAGCCCTTCACCCAATGGGATTTTGAATTATCCAATCATCTCTCAATACCTTGCTATAGCAAAACAAATGCAAAATAAGCATTTCTCCTGAAGTTTCTCTTTCTCATACCAGAGGAGGAAATAAACATCAATAGCTCCAATTGCAATAGTAGTCTCCAGGTACAAAAATTGAAGTCATCTCATCAACTGACTCTCCTGCTATGTTCAGGAGAACATATGTTCTGGGCTTGTTAACTTGGCTCCATCACAGCTGACTTTTTTCACCTTCTGATTTTTTCACTATTCTCCATGACCCAAAAAGAGTCTCCTGGTAGTCATCTTTCATCTATGAGATTAAACTCAAGAAACATGCCTTTCTGTCAGTTATGAAACCAAAGTCTCATTTAATCTCCCCATAGTTTCCAAATAATTATTTATTTACTAGTTTTAACCTCTCACATGCAAATGAGCCAAGAGATAACAATGCCCTACAGCCTCAATTATTTCCTCCTGCTCAAACAGGTCCTCATAGTTCATTCATCTGAGAAGATGCTCTCATCATGATCCTCTCAGAAATATGCATCTCTCCTCAAATTTTAATGGAAAAGCTATGCTTCTTCACATATGGATTTTTAAGTTTTAGTGCACAAAACTTATTGTTCTCCGCCTTTCAGAAATCAAACTATTCACGTACAAAAGGGCCAATATCTTATACTTGGAAAAACAAAAGAGGCTGACTCTTCAGATAACATAAGGCAAAGAGTTGGACATGACTGAAAATGACTAAACAACATCAACAGCCTTTCCCTGCAGGTGAGAGGCTTACTAACTACATCACCCATTGTTGATGGTAGGTAAGTATTAGGTGACCCTGAAGATAACTGGATTACAAAGACAAATTGTAGCAGCTGGGTGACACAATGGATAGAGTGCTGGAACTGGAGACAAGAAGAATCATTTTCCTAAATTCAAATCTAGCCCTAGACACTCACTAACTATGACTTTGAATAAGTCACTTAACCCTGTTTGCCTCAGTTCCTCATCTGTAAAATGAACTCAAGATGAAAATGTCAAACCACTCCAGTGTCTTTGCCAAGAAAACCCCAAAGAGGATCATAAAGAGTTGGACCCACTAAACAATAATAATGACAGATATGACATCTGTTGAAGAACAGCAAAGACACAATGTGCATGAGAAAACAAACCCATCCGTAAGCAGAATGATGACATCATCACGTCAGCATCTCTGTAATAATGAAGATGTATGTTGCCTATAAACATGTATACCCTAGCCATATATGTTCACCATCTATGTATATTACATGTGATTCCTTTGTATATACACTTTTCTTGAGAGTATACATATTTGTTGGAGAGTATGCTCTAGATTTATGAGGGTGGGGGGAACATTGTATTTTTATTTTTATTACTATACTATTTCATTGAATGCCTTTGCTTTGACCTAAGTGTATCTTCTGATTGACAAGTAAAAGTAAACACATTTGTGGGGACTCATGATCTATGGTTCAGAGAGGTTTCTGATCTAGAAAATAGCTGGAAACTGGGGTAGTATTCTGGGGGTTCATGAGTGGAGAAGGCAGGGTATCTAACATAAGTGGAATGATAGCCAGCTTCAAGATATTACTTAAGTGGCACCAAGAAAAGTCTGTCTATCTAAATAGCCCTGTCTGCAATTACAATTATCCCTGTTTTGATTTAAGGCATTAAAGGCAATTGCAAAAATACAAAGTTACCTGGAAAGTAAGATACATTAAGTCATTATTGGAAATTAAGACATTGGCTCAAATTTATCAGGTTAGTTAGCCTGCCACCCAGTTGGGCTTAAAATAAATGAGACCCAAGACAAGTTTTGACACAGAAAGGGAAAAGTACAGAGCATGAAAGACTGACTGAGGCTTTCCTAGATCCATAGTGAAAAAGTTCAGTATAGACAGGGCAGCATGGAGGCACTGGGCAAAGTAATCAGGGAGTAAGAAAATCAAAAATGACATGGGAGAACTGATGATTTAAAGAATAGAGAAGGAGCGGCTAGGTAGAACAGTGAATAGAGCACCGGTCCTGGAGTCAGGAGGACCCGTGTTCAAATCTGGCCTTAGACACTTAACACAAAAACTACCCATGTGACCTTGGGGAAGTCACTTAACCTCAATTGCCCTCCAAAGAGAAAAAAAAATTATAAATAAAAAAAGAATAGAGGAACAACAAAAGCAAACTTTACCTACTTCATAGTTGTCCCAAGACTAGTCCTGCATGCTTAAGTATACTGATTTTTTTTTTGTCATTGTTCTTTATGTTTCTCAACACTGAGCTTCCATAGTTGCTGGAATAACCATCTCTGGCTCTTTTGACCTAAGGAACTTTGTCTGCAGCCCTTGGGTGCTTTTGAATTGTGAGGTAAGGATTTCTGGATATCTGCTTTTTCCTGGCATTGAACCCTGCAAATGACCCTTCAGGAAAAAAAATAGGAATAATATCCAAACTAATGCCTCTAAAATTATTAATGTCCAGCCTGATTTGGAAAGCATTCAATTTTTTTTTAATATACAACAACTCATTGCCATAGATCACAGCTCATCTATCTACTGTTGTCCATTGTCATCAAAGTCACATGTTAGCTAAGCTATATTGTAAGAAACAGAGCCAGCCCACATGAATTTTAATGGCCATGAGTCAAACTTGTATTGATTTAGGAACTTTTGAGTAATTTTTAATTGAGGGAAAAGTTGGTTCCTACTTTTTCTGTCATTATGCTGATCCCAGAACTTTCTTCTCTCCAGTTGTATGAAAACTAATTTCAAAGCAGATATTGCCTTGACCAGATAGCAAATATGGTCTGAATCTTCCGTGCAGAAGTCTCATCAACTATTAATAGGTGAGAGTTAAGAATTAAATGCCAGAACCACAAATTTATCCATGTGTATTACTTTGAATCTTAGGTCTCATCATTATAGTATTCTGTATCATTTTATCCCCTTGGCTAATGTTAAGTAGTAATGGTCTTCTCTTCAAATAACTGGACACCCCTGAGAAAGAAATTCCCAACAGATGTCATATGCTCATGAGTTTGCCCTTAAAAGCTCAGTAAATATTTTAATAGAATTCCCTACATTAAAATGTGTTTGAGAGGGCTGGAAATACAAAGCCCATTTGGGGCATTACAGTATTTTTTCCTATAATATGTCTGACTTGGTAAGGCTATGGTATAGTGCTGGGAAGGGGTAACCTGTGGCCTTGAGGCCACATGTAGCCCTTTAATAAAAAGATTTGTTCTGTGAAACTTGGACTCAGTCAAAAGAGCAGGTTCCCCACCCCTGGACAACATGAATTTTCACACTGCTGAAGCACTGTTATAATATCACCTTGTACTTTTGTGCCTTTCCTTAGGCAGATAAGAAGTAAACACAGACAAGAAGTGCAGGGACTTGGGTTTTATTCCAGGATTTGCCACTGAGTAACTGGCATAACATTAGATCAGTCACTTTACTTCTCTGAGCTAGAGTATGCTCAGTTGCAAAATTAGGATGCTGTATTAGATTATCCTCTTCAATTCCTACATTCCACAAATGATTTATTGTATAACCTCATGGCTTACTATTTGGAGACAATCACATAATTTTTTTTATTGGAAAGAAGATTAAAGCTTATCATTAAATAGTGATCCTGCTACAACATTCCATCTAGCCTCCACTTAAAGACCTCCTTTAAAATGGAAAAAAAAATACTATCTCTAGAGGCAGCCCATTCTACTTTGGGATAATTCTATTAGGAAGATCTTCCTGACATGAAGTCAAAATAGAATTCACTTCAATTCATTCATTCATTCATTTCATTCAATTCATTTTAATAGAAATTGATTAAGCACCAACTATTGTGTAAAAGCATTATGCTAAGTCTCGGGACACAAAGACAGGAAACATGGGCCCTTAAAGAAGGGCAGTTAAATAGTAATAAATATGAAATATGCAGACACACAAATAAATATGATACAAGATAGAATGGAATAAGCAAAGGAAAGATCCTGATGAAGGTCCTACAAAAATCTGAGCCGGGAGAGTTCGTCCATTAGTATTAATTCTGCCTTTTGCGACCATTCAGAACAGATTGATATGTCAACCCTCCCAATAATGGAAAACTGATATCACTTTCCACCCAAGTCTTTTCTCTTCTAGACTTATTGTTGTTTTCATTCATCCTTCATTCTCAAAGAGGACCTCAAAGAGGGTGATGTTTTGACTTACAAGTGAATTGGAGTTAAGTGAGGCAGAGCTGTGCAAAGTCACCAGCCTCACTCTCTCCTCCAGAGTCATCAGAGTCCAGTGGCAAGAAATAGGTCAGGACAACTGGTGATGGACCAGGATGCAGTGGGAGACCTTTGCCTTTTTAAGCTTAGGTCTTTAAGCTTATCTGAGGCAACACCCATTCAGTAGTTAAAGGCTACGTAGAAACTGAGGCAGAAGATAGCTTAGTTTGCCTTCACGAAAGAATCAATCTGGGAGGGGAAGATCCCCAGAGTTTCTGGACAGAACAGAAACAATTGCTATTTACACTCATTCTGAACCATCATAACCCAAACTGAGCAAGTAAGGCAGTGACATTGTCTCAGATGACCACAACATCCTGAAAACCCCCTTCTTGGACATTAAATTTACCAGTATCTTTCCTAAAATGTGATGCCCCTAAGTGAAAACAATGCTCCAGGTGTGATCTAACTAGAACTGACTGTATCTTTTTCAATTTTGCAGAGTTAAGCCTTCTAAGAAAATTACAGCATAGCTTTTCATAGTAAAACTGCTCAAGGGTCCCTAGCAACATAGCTTTCAGTGCAAAAAAACAGGTTTGGCCACAGTAGTTTGCCCTGGAAATTTGCCATAAGAGTTCAACATGAGAACTAGCAGTCTGAGCAATAGAAAACTGAGCACTTGCATTCCAGCAAGTAGAGAGAGCAAGGAAAATTTGCAAGTGATCCTTACAGAGTTTACTGCAGTTGTATTTCTGTTGGCAGCATGTGGCAAATAAAATAACTTTGAGAGACAAAGTTTTGGGGTAAATTATACTCAATTTTATCGATCACTGCCATTGACATATCATCCTCTCAATGGTCAAACAGGAAGCATGGCCACTTCTTAAGGTTTATATGCCTTTGCATGAGAGGTGATTCAGAAGACTGAGATCACCTCTGGTTAACAAGTAGTGAGAGGTGGACTTTACAAAGAAAAGTAATCTCATTCCAGGGAGGAGCAGAGAGTGATCATAAAAGTGAGCTCACTCCAATGAGGGGCTGAAAGTGACATCATGTTACTATTTGGATAGACTATCCCTACACCCAGACAATACCCAACCTTGAGCAATCTAGACAAAAAACGATCTATCTCCACCCAACCTTGATAGAGTGGAATTCACCTTAGCCTAGAGTTTCCTTATAAGGTTGGGTGGGATCAGACAGAGGAAAAATTAGGTCAACCTTCAGAGCCTGAGGTTCTGAAATGAGTATAACAGAAAAGGGGGAATCTCTGGACCTCCCCAGGTCATTGGTTATTAATAATCATCTCTCAGCAAGTAATAGCTGTGTTTGTACAAAATTCGGGTTAGCCTCTTAACTATAAGAGGAAGTGACTTTACTTGTTAAAATGATTTTTGAACCCAAGTGTAAGGCTTTGCAATTGTTCACATTCAATTTTAACAGATGCAGTTTATTTTTATAGTTTGTTGAGACCTTTGTGGAGCCCAACAGTATCATCTAATGTATTAACTATCTTTCCTAGATCTCAGATTGAACAAGCATGCTATTTGTGCCTTCATCCAAGGGATTGACAAAGATGCTGAAGAGAATAGGGCAAAGGACTGATCCCCAAGGGCTCTCTGTAGAAGACATTCAACTAATTCAGAATCTTCCTAACTATACTGTCATCTATCTGCTCCTGTAATTTCTGATGCAGGAGGATCTTGAAAAAACTTGATAAATACAATGACAAATACATCACACACCAACACATTAGTTTGAAGTATGGGTTTGGAACATAGTTATTTTTCAGTTACGTCTGACTCTTCATGATCATGTTTAGGGTTTTCTTGGCAGAGATAGTGGAGTGGTTTGCCATTTTCTTTTCCAGCTTATTTACAGATGAGGAAACTCAGGCAAACAGTGTTAAGTGACTTGCCCAGAGTTACACAGCTCATAAGCATCTGAAGCCAAATTTGAACTCAGGTCTTCCTGACTCCAGAACTAGCACTCTATCACTGCCACTTGGAACATGAACAACAACAACAACATCCCAAAGCTATGAGAAGGCAAGTTGAATCAGACAAGTAGTCAGCTCTAGAAAATACCCTGCCTCCTCACTCTATGAGTTCAACAGTCCTTTTTCTTTCCTTCCTACTCTGTTTGACATTCTTTTACTTCCTAGCCTCCTGACATGAATTAGGATATCTCTCTGCTTCTTCAGATTTTATTTCCCTCCATTTTTCTTTTGAAGTACATCTTCCATTCTTTCAAGGAGCAATTCATTTTCCCTATAACTTGAAAGCTGAGGGTTGTTTCTCTAGTCTTTTCACCTCCCTTTCTAGTTGAGAGACCAACCTGGATTTTGCACAAACATAGTTGTTACTACTTGCTACCAACAGAAATATGAACGTTGTACATTCTGTCAAGGTCATTGGCAAATTTCTCTTGCTCTCCATATCTGCTGGAACTCAAATCCTCAGATTTCTGTTGCTCTTATTACTAACTTTCATGTTCAACTCTTGGGACTAAATTCTAGGGCAAACCACCTGCAGGCCATGGCCACACCAGGAGCCCGTGAGCAAAGTTTTACTGCAAATGGCTTTTTGGCCATTTTCTGGGATTTTCCCTACCTCTTCTTGCCATATGATGCTACTTGTTCCTTCAGGTGTGGCTATTAGATCCTTCTCATGAAAATACTCTTTTTGTCTACAAGATGAGTCCTAATATTTCTGACTTCTTCCTTTCTCTTCGTTCCTCTTACTATTGATCATATATCTGTTGATCAGATCACTCATATTTTTATTTTGCCTTTTTTCTGTCTCAGTATCTTCTGAGCCAAAATCTACTTTTTCTCTAACTTTTCATTTATTGATCCTAGAATTCTATCCAGGGAGAAGCAAAACAAATGTATTCTCTTTTCATGATGTTTGTCTACCCTAAGTCATCTTCTCTGGGACAAATATTCCCATTACCTCATATAGGATGTCTTTATACTTAAGCTTACTTAAGTAAGTTTAAGCTTTAATAGCTTAAGCTTACTTCCTTAGGTAAGTTTACTTAAGTAAGCTTAGTTAAGTAAGCTTGAGTTAAGTTTAAAACTAAGACTTTGGGGATACTCTGTATGAAATCTTCTTCAATTCCCTCACCATCTTGATTACCTTTCTCTGGATTTATTTCAACTTGTCAATAACCTTCCCAAAATTCGGTGTTCAGAACTAGACACATCTATACAGATTTAATATGACCAGGACAGAGTACAGCAGGACAACTGATTCCTTCATTCTAAATATTGACTTTCTATTAATATATCCTAAGATAACATTAATATTTTCAGCGCCACATCATGCTGTTGGCTCACATTGTAATTTCAGTCCACTAAAATCCCTGATTGTTTTTCCTTCCCCCAAACAACTATCTAAACATACCACATACACATAATGTACTTGAGCAGGTTTTTTCATTTTTTAATCCAAGCATGGAACAATGACCCTTGTTCAAGTTCCTCTTATTAGATTCAATTCACCACTCTAGCTGATTGAGACATAGTTAAGTCTTAATTCTCTTATCCAACAAATTATCTCTCCCTCCTACCTTCTTGTCATCTGCAAATTTGATTTTAAAAAACGACCAAGGAGCCCACACTTGCTCCTGACCTTTTGTATCTGGGAAGAAAGTAGAAACATGACCTACTACACAGAGAGAGTAGAAAACTCTCTCTGTCTACCTTTCTCAAATATTCTCCTTTAAATGTAAGTTGCTAGGGTGGCTAGGTGGTGCAGTTAAAACAGCACCAGCCTTGGAGTCAGGAGGATCTGAGTTCAAATGCGGCCTCAGACACTTAACACTAACTATGTGACCTTGGGCAAGTCACTTAACTCCAATTTCCCTGCCTTCCCTACTCCAAAAAGTAAAAAAAAAAAAAATTTAAATAAATGTAAGCTCCTTAATGTCAGGGCTTATCATTTTGTCACTGTATCCCAGTATTTAGGAGATCTTTTTCCAATTCAATAAACATTTATTAAGTACTTACTATGTGCACCAAACATAGGGTATACAGACAAGAAAAAGAGACAGCCCCTGCCTGAAGGAGCTTACAATACAATTCGAGGAGACAACATATAAAAAGAAGTTGAAAAGTGGGAGAAGGGTGAGTCATGGTTAGAGGGTAGAGAGGGAATAATATTCCATGGAATCAAAACAAAACAGATCTGATGATGGAAAATGGAGATTAACTTAAAAAGTTCAGAAAGTTCTGAGCTCTCAATAAAGGAAGGTTTTAGGAGGAGTTTATTGCATTACCTCCTACTCTCCAATATGATGGGAGAAGCAATTGAGGGAAAGTGTTGGGTATCAAAAAACAAGTCATGCAACATTGGTGATGAGATTTTAGGTAATTACCTTATTAACCCCTGTCCCAAAGGCCATTGGTATGGACCCTCCTTATTGGTAGAGATGAATGTCCTGCCCTGTGTAAGAAATGGGGCAGAATTGGTGAGAGGTCAGAGAGCTCCAGTCCTTGCTCGTCTCCCTTAGGTGCTCTTCAAGGATCAATCAACTTTAAGCTTCCTCTTCAAGCCTTGAAGGGGGAGGCATACGGTTCTTGTGGAGTCAAAACCAAGCTAAGTATCTGTTGGAAAATGAAGAGTTACCTGGAAAACTTTGAAAACACTAGGTACGGGGCGGAGCCAAGATGGCGGAGTAGAAACAGCTCGTCCAAGCCTCTCTGCCCCCAGATTCTCCACAAACTATGTAAAGAAGGACTCTGAAAATCTTCTGGAGCCCCAGCACCCACAGAACGACACAGAGAAGCTAACCTCCCGCTGAGGACAGCCCAGCACCCTGCAGGAAGGACCAGCGCAGTGGTCTGGGAGCCGGCAGCGCGCAGAGCGCAGGAACCGAGCCGAGCCCAGGTCCACGTGAGCCGAGGTTTTAGCCCCAGGGCGGCAGGGCCAGCAGCCGGCTGGAGGAACCCCAGAACACCAGGAACTGTGGAGATTCCAGAATTATCAACATAGACTTGCCTAGGACAAAGTAAGAGGTTAGTGTCCTATGGACTTTGGGACCTGTATTTGGGGAATGCGTCAGCTCCCTCCCCTGGGGGCTAGAAGCTGCTGAGGAGACACACCACTGTGTAGTTTTCAGAGGCATTTCCGGCTCCCAGCCTACAAATCGTGGGGAGATCCAGCGATCAGTCTTGGGGGGTAATCGCTCTTGCTTTAACCTCCCTGGATCTGGATTGTGATCTAGGGTGGAAGTTGTGGGTGGGTTTATAGCTTGCCAGAAACGGAAGTTGCCCCCCACACGTTCGGGACGAAAATTCCTCTATCTGGCCTTAAAGCCATAGTGTGGCAACAAGCCCAAAAGTCAAGCAATTAAGTGGCAACATGCCAAGGCAAAGGAAACAGAAAAATGCAACCCTAGACTCCTATTTTGGGGGCATAGAGCGGGAAAAGGACTGTGAGGTCAGAAGTCCTGCTCCAAAAGCCCCAGGGGAAAACATGAGTGGGTTGCAGGCCATAGAGGACCTTAAGAAGGACTTTAAAAATCAAATAAGAGAAGTGGAGGAAAAATTAGAAAGAGAAATGAGAAGGATGCAGGAAAAGTATGAAATGAGGGTCAACAGCCTGACTGAGGAAAACAACACCTTAAAAAATAGACTAGCTCAAATGGCAAAGGAGGCCCAAAAGGGCAATGAGGAGAAGAATGCCTTAAAAAGTCGAATTTGCCAGATGGAAAAAGAATCTCAAAAGTTCACTGAGGAGATTCATTCCTTCAGAGTTAGACTGGAGCAAATGGAAGCTAGTGACTTTATGAGAAATCAAGATGCTGTTAAGCAGATCCAAACAAACGAAAGATTAGAAGGCAATGTGAAATATCTCATGGGAAAAACCACTGACCTGGAGAATAGATCCAGGAGAGACAATTTAAAAATTATTGGACTACCTGAAAGCCATGATCAAGGAAAGAACCTAGAAATCACCCTTCAAGAAATTCTCAAGGAAAACTGCCCTGATGTTTTAGATCCAGAGGGCAAAATAGAGGTTGAAAGAATCCACCGATCACCTCCTGAAAAAGATCCCAAAAAGAAAACTCCCAGGAATATTATAGCCAGGTTCCAGAATCCCCAGATCAAGGAGAAAATACTACAAGCAGCCAGGAAGAAACAATTTCAATATTGTGGAAACACAATCAGAATAGCCCAGGACCTGGCAGCTTCTACACTGAGGGATCGAAGGGCATGGAATATGATATTCCAGAGGGCAAAAGAACTGGGAATGAACCCAAGGGTCACCTACCCAGCAAAACTGAGTATTTTGTTTCAGGGGAAAATATGGTCATTCAGTGGAATAGAGGACTTTCAAGCATTCTTGAGGAAAAAACCAGAATTGAATAGAAAATTTGACATCCAGACACAAGAAGGAAGAGATGCCTGAGAAGGTAATCAGGGAAAAGAAATCAAAAGGAACTTATCAAAGTTGAACTATTTACATTCCTATATGGAAAAGCAATAACTGTGACTGATGATATCTTTCTCACTATGAAAATAATGGAAGAAGGGGGTGTGGTCATATGAATACATATGTGAATGTGTGTGTATATGGATAGAGGGCATAGGTTGAATTTGTTGGGAAGGGAGAATACTCAAGGGATGAAATTATGAGGTGAGAGAGGAAAGTGGCAAGAGGAGATGGGGAGAGACATGGTAGGGTAAATTATCTCATGTAGCAGGGGAAGTGGTTTCAAAGGAGGGGGAGAATAAGGAAGGCTAAAAAGGCAAAACCACATTCACATTGAATTTGGTTCAGGGAGAAAATGACATACATACTAAATGGGATATCTCAACCTGCAGCAGGATAGGGGGAAGGGGGATGAGAGGAGGGATGATGGATGGGAGGGCATCCTTGGGGGGAGGGGAGGTTGGAAGTACCCACTATAGAAGAGGGACAGGATCATGTAGGGAATGGACCAGGTGGGGGGTGGGATGAGTGGGAGGGAATTATAAGCAGCCTTGTACAATATATCTACTATGATAATGTTTTGCATAGCTAGACATGTACAACATATACTGAATTACTTATATCCCAAGAAGGAATGGGTGACAAGGGAGGAAGGAAATGGATCTGAAATTCAAGGTAGTAACATTAAATGTTTCAAATATATATATATAAATACTATTATTAATACTCTTTTGCCTATAATTGGGAGATAAGATGTGCAGGCATTGGGACACAAAGATTCATCTTCCTCTAATGGAAAAGTCGATGGGGGTATGGGAGAAGGTATGGGAGAGAGCAGATTGGAGGAAGCGATATCTTGTGGGACTGCTATTCTGGGAGGTTGGGTAGGGGAATAATGGGGGGAAAATGATTGTAACTCAAAATCTGGCGGAAATGAATGATGTAAAACAGAAGTTAATAAAGTATTTGTTTAAAAAAAAACACTAGGTACTTAACAAATGTCTGATGAACTAAATTAAACTGAATAGAATTTACTGTACAAGTGGGAAGAAGGAGCAAAGAAATCATGTAGTTGTAGTGTTGAATTGTATTGTTGAATGAAAATGTCTCACTCAAAGAAAGAGATGAATCATATCCTCCAAGTTTATAAATTCAAGACACAGGGAGATTTTATATTGATTATGATATGATATAAATTTCAAAGAGTTTTGGTGCTAGCAGATATACATAATAAAGAGACAGGAATATTGACCAATGGAGGGGAAGGCAAAGGATGTGTCTTCTTTACTTAATTCAGCTTTTCTTTTGCCCTTAGTTTCATTTTCATATTAAATCAAAGAGGATCTTGGGTGTTCCTCTCAGTACCCCATCTATCTCCTATTCTTTTTAAAACATGATTAATGCATTTATTTTTAATAACAAAATAATTTCCCTACACACCATTTGTGCCCATCACCTCAAATCTTCCCTTTTTATACCAACTAAAAAAAGTCAAACAATATTGATCAATACAATATCTGTGCCTATCTATGTCTGCCGCATTCAAAGTCATAACTTCTGCATTTAATATTGCTCATTTGATTTATCCTGAATTTAATTAACTTGGGGGGGGTTAAATCTTTATTATTGTAGCCATTGTGCATGTAACCCCTGTCCCAAAGGCCATTGATATGGACCCTCCTTATTGGTAGAGATGAGTGCCCTGCCCTGTGTGAGAAATGGGGCAGAATTGGTAAGAGGTCAGAGAGCTCCAGTCCTTGCTAGTCTCCCTTAGGTGCTCTTCAAGGATCAATCAAATTCAAGCTTCCTCTTCAAGCCTTGAGCAACTTCAGGCACTCCTAGCTTCCAGATTTGAGAAAGAAGACAGAAGAGGCCAACCCCACTTCAGGTTGCTGAAGAAAAAGAATTTGGAAAGACGTGAAAGGAGTAGGCAATCTCCATCATGTCCCCATTCCAAGCTTGCTACTCTAGAGGTTGGGTGAGATTCAGCACCCTCTTTCTTGGTTGATCTTAGTTACCTCACTTCCAAGGAAAAAGCTCCTTCACTCCATATTTTCTGGTATACATTCCACTAAGGAATACTTTCTCTGATTTCTGCTTTGCTATAATTTGAATAGGGTTCTTTGCTATTTGCTGTGTGTGTTCACTGTGGAACTGGTTAGGTGGGGAAGGGTTCAAGTCTTAAATATAGAGCTTGGGGTTCCCTTCCCCACCCTGCCCAAATGTCAAAGCCATCACAACACTTGAACAATATTTAAGGGAGCACATAGAGATATTTGTAGCCTAGCATCCTCCCTCTATCAGGAGGACAGAGTGGTGTCCTCCAGCCTCAACCACTTGTTTCTCCTGGAAGGAATGAAAGTCTCCCTTGGAAAAGGGTTGGGAAAGAGGAGGCTAGAGATATCTATTCTACCTTCCTTTGATACACATATGCACAAGGACAAATCCCTTACCACAAGTGGATCTCTCTGTACACGTAGGGCCCCCTCTTTCCCTACATGTATTCCCTTCTTCTGTTTCTGCTTACTTCACTATCACTTCACAGAAGTCTTTCTATGTTTCTCTGAATTCCTCAAATTATAGCACAAGAATATCCTGTTACTTTCAAAATCATTTCACAGTGTGTTCAATCAATGGGCACCCACTTTGTTTCTAGGTTTTTGCTGCCACAGATATTGCTGCTACAGATATTTTTGGATATATATGACTTTTATTTTTACATTTTTCTTTCTTGGCATACATGATGCACTGAGGGATTACAACGTCAAAAGTTATTTTGGACCAATCCACAAGTGTATTAACATTATATTTGTGTGTCAGACTTTCCAAAGCCCTTCGAGCATTGACTCTTCTGTCCAAAGCTCATTTGAGCAATGACATCATTTCTCATTTTTGCTAATTTCATTGAGAGGTAAAATCTCGGAGTTGTTTTAATTTTTACTTCATTAATTGTTAGCATTTCAGGAGCATATTTTCACCTGAATTTCTTCTTTTTGAAAGCATTTGTTTCTATTCTTTGAC
Organism: Gymnobelideus leadbeateri; assembly: GCA_011680675.1. Lineage (NCBI taxonomy): Eukaryota > Metazoa > Chordata > Mammalia > Diprotodontia > Petauridae > Gymnobelideus > Gymnobelideus leadbeateri. Next base: position 149,839 of record WOXC01008366.1, read on the forward strand.
CATTTAACTCTTGGGGAAGGCTCTTTGATGTATATTTGTGGCAATTCTTTATTTTAGAAATTAGGTTTTTATCAGTAAAATCAGTAAATTAGATTTTTATTAGTTAGGCTTGATACTCTACAACTTTTTTTTCTAAATGTATTCATTCGTGCAGATGCTTTTTAATTTTGTTATAGAAATTTTTTTTATCTTTTTTTATTTTCTCTGTACACTACTTGCTTAAGAATCCTTCACTTGGTCATAATTGGACAAGATGCAGCCTCCTCTTTTTTATGACTTGACCTTTAATGTTTAATAATAATAATAACTATTATTATTATTATATTATGCTTATTATGTTCCAGACACTGTTATAAACATTTTCCAATTATTATCTCATTTGATTTTTGCAACAACACAGGGAGGTAGTGCTATTATTATCCCCATTTTACAGATGAGGAAACTGAGGCAGACATAATGTAAGTGACTTTGAACAAGGTCACGAAGTCAGTATTGGTCTTGAAATCAGGTCTTCCTGACTCTACGTCTGACACTCCACTCACTGAGCCACTTAGCTGCCTAAACTGTTTAGGTTAATTTTACATTTATATCCAGGTAGAACTTAGTGCATATGATGAGATTTTCTGCCAAATTGCCTTCCAGTTTTCCCAATAGTTCCTCTTGAATAGAAATTATTTACATTAGTCATTTTTATTCTTAGGTTCATCAAACACCAGGCTACTATGTTCCATTTCTCCTGGATCATGTTGGTCTATTATGTTCTACTGATCTACTTTTTAAAAAACAATACCAAATTGCTTTGACAACCACTGCTTTGTTGGATAATTTGTGATCTGATAATAATTTATCTTCTTCATTCTCACATTTTTAGCATATTTTCCTTGAGACTTTTTACTTCTTCCTCCAGATGAATTTTTTTTCCTAGTTTTGTAGCCCTTTGGTGATTTGGTCAGTATAGCACTCAACTTATAAATTAATTTGAGCAGTATCATTTTTATTATATAGTTGCATTGGCACAGCCTAGCTATAAATAATTAATATCTCTTCAATTGTTTTAATTTATTTCAGTAAAGACTGCCTTATTTAAAGCTTCATTGTATTTCAGTTCCCGTGGGATTTTCTGGAATAGTCGATAGAATGGGACGCAGAATTCCAATTAGCAATGGACCAGAAGTTTAAAAAGGAATTTTCAGATTCTGGGGAATTCGATTGCCTGCCTGGCTGGGTATGATGGCTCATAGTCCTCGTTTGTGCAGCCCAGAAGATGGCAGTAGAGAGTAGCAGCTAGCTTTGAAAAAGCCAGGTTTCTTAAGCCCAGCAGACAGAATTCAGCAACCACAAGACCAATGGACCCACCAAGTACAAAGACATCATAACCATCTGAAATCATTCACTCAGTAGAAATAATATGCCCAGCAGAGAGTAGAGACAAAAGGCAGGACAGCAGGAGAGAAAAGTATGAACCTTAGAACCTCAGGACCCCAAGTAAACCATAGACACCCTATTTGTGCAGAGGGGCACAGAAGCAAGAAAATACGGTTAATATGCCACAATATGAGCAAATGTAAGGGGAACCTATGTAGAAGCTCCTCTGATTCTCCTGGCCCAGGAAAAAATTTGGTTTTGTTTAGCTTCGTTTTGTTTTTAAACATAAGCACTTTGGCATAATAAAGATGTTAGATACTTTAGGAAACATACATTTGAGCATTGTATGGCAGTATTGGAGATTTAAGTTGCCTTGGCCATGGATGTGTATTGACCAGACATAGCCTTGTATGTGTGCCCTCCATCTGTTTATCCTTAATCACACAATCTCTTGACTGTTCCTTCCACATGTTTAATCCTTCACACATGCTCTCTGGACCTCTATATGTGTTCCTTGCATATGTAACTTCTCCCAATGGTCATAGTAAGGCAACCTGTGGGAGACCATGTGTGCACGAGAAAAAGGGACAATCTTTGCATTTTGGTGCTGTTTGTTTAAATGTCTTTTAAATTAATATGTCCTTTGGGGTGGCTAGGTGGCACATTGAATAGAGCACTGACCCTGGAGTCAGGAGGACCTGAGTTCAAATGTGACCTCAGACACTTAACACTTACTAGCCATGTGACCTTGGGCAAATCACTTAACCCCAATTGCCCTGCCTTCCCCCACCCAAAAAAAAATAATTAATTAATTAACATGTCCTTTTTGGCAGGCTCTTGAACTATGATTTTAGGTGAGTGCTGACCCCATAGTGTCCCTTAAATGTTCTAACACTCAAACATGGGAGACCTTTCTTGGGGACCACATATGAAGGAATGCCCAGATGCTGCCACTATAAGGCCTCCAACTTTTAGACTGTAAAGTCAGGTTTTATATTTTAGTCTCATTCTAGGTAGTTTGTACCCTGTGTTCACAATCCAATAAAGACTGGTTTATCTAAGAATTTATGCCTAAAACATGAAAGAGAAATGGTAGAGAGACAGTAGAATGATTGATGGGATAAGCCCCTATTCTGTGTTCAATATTGCAAATAGCATAGAGATATGGTCTCTGCCCAAACACTTCAGAACATAAACCCCAAGTAAACCACAGACATCCTAAGTGGTACAGAGGACTAAATAAAAGGAAAGAAAGTTAATGTGCCACAATATAAGTGTGGGAGGGCCTATGTAGAAGTTCTTCTTACTCCCCTGGCCCAGAAAAGAATCGTTTTGCTTTTTTTAAACAAAAACACTCTGACATAGGAATAAAGACGCTATTTATTTTAGGAGACATGCATTTCATGAACAATATTTTTCCTAAGAGCAAGAGCTATTTGCTTTCTCAGTATTCAAAGGATTCTAAATAAAGACCACAGACTTTGTCTGTCAGGAATATAGTGATTTAACAGGATTTATTGTGTTTGTATAGCACTCTTCAAAGATGGCATAATTTAAAGTGGCAATAAGAGTAGGGAGGGAAGATGACTGATTGAGCCCATCTGGTGCTCTGGTCTCCACACAACGTTTGGTGGAAATTACAGCAGAATTGCTGAAGCCATTGTTATTTCCCTCAGACTCTAAAAGTGAATAGATAGTAAAGTGAAATATAGTTAGTTCTCTTTTAATCAATAGTTGGTTATTCATTTTGTAGATTAATTTTTCTTCATCTTACCTACCTTTTGGACTTTCCTTGTGAAAAACTCCACCAGAGAAGAGATAAAACTCAAAGTGGCCAAAATTATTACTGGTTTGATACTATCCATCTATAATCTCACGGCTACAATTAATTGTATTAAGCAAATGTGAGTTTAGTAGCTACTGTGTACAGATAATTGGGCTCGTTGGTTTATATAGATGGAGGTGTCTATGACATGTTTATCAAACATGTATTTGACAGGAAGCTAGCAGGAATAAACGTGTTGGATAAAAGAACTGAGATCCAAAAATATTACAATAAACTGGAGGGATGACTTGAATCTAGTAAAATGAATTTAAATAAGTATAATTGCAAAGTCCTGCATTTATATTAAAAAGCAACAACCAATGGACTTATATTAAAATTTAACATGCATTCTTAGGCCTATACTGTGTGCAGGGCACTTTGCTAGACAAAATAAGATAACATCTCATGGAGCTCACATTCCAGAAGGAAGCTATTACAAACACAATATAAGCTCATACACATGCCTGACCATAGTCATAAATACTATAAAATATAATAATACACCATTAGTACATAAATGGGAAGCAACCAAAGTGTTTCATAAAATTCAACAAGGTGAGGTCTTTGCCAGTTGGGAAGGAAGTTAGAGGAGGGTCGGGGATGGCTTCCTGGAAAAGATAACATTTGATTCAGGCTTTAAACAACAGGTAGAAAGTAAGAGATGGTAGAAAGTCTATAGAGGGAAGAAGGGAAGGTTTTCCAGGCATAGAAGAAAACACAGGGCATGGATAAGGTATGATAAGTGGCTCGGAGATAAAGTAAGAAAGGTAGGGTACTCAACCAAGAGTTTTAACTTTACTCAGTAGGCAGTGAGAAACCATCAAAAAGTTTTGAGCAATGACTTCTGTGCATAAGGAGCATTAGTCTGGCACTAAAGTGAGGGAAGTAGTGAAGAATGGGGAGAGAGCACAGTCACAACAGTCTATTAGGAGGTGATTTAAATAGTCTAGTCAGGAATCAAGGTTGGGGGTGTAGAAGAAAGATATTGTTTGAAAGTATAATTCACAACTTTGTAAAGGACTGGATATGAGAGGTAAGGGAAAATTGAGTTCATAGACTTTGGGCAACACAAGGACAAAGAAAGAACAAAGCATCAGCTAAGTGATTAGAGAAGTAGAAGAAATGTGTTTTGTCATAGAACCCAAAAGAATATACAGGAAAAAGAAGAATTGTGGAGATGGAAACTAGATTTCAAGGGTTTGAATAAGGAATGGATGATAGTAAAGCAAAGGAATTTGGGGCAAATACCTTCCAAAATTTTGGTATTAAGGGTAAAAAGACACTTATAGACAAATAGGAGACAGTGCAGAGGGATAAATCTAAGTTGATGAAAGTGTGAGAGGCTATAGAGGGCTGGAGATTTCTGGAACAAGATCCTAGAGGAGGATGGGATGAAATCAGTTTGTAGAAATAAAAGCGTTAGTCTCTGAAAATAGGAATATGTCTGCCCCAGAGACATGAAAGAACTAAAAGAAAATGGAAAAGGATGCTAACAAATTTGGAGTAAGAGAAGGCTGGATTGGAGGAGGCATGAGCTTAAAGGAGTTCCCTCAAATTCAGTCTTAAACACTTGTTAGCCATGTGGCTCTAAGTCACAACTTCTGCCTCAGTTTCCTCAATTGCAAAATGGAGATAATAAAAGCACCTACCTCCCCAAGTTGTTACAAGGATGAAATGAGATATTTTTAAATCACTTAGCGCAGCCTGCACACAAGTGCTTACTTAATAAATACTTGTTTCCTTCCTTCCTCTTAGTCTCAGTTTCCTCATCTTTAAATGAGTGAGAGGGAAGGGATAGATTCATTGGTCTCAGAGTTTCATTCCAGACCTAATATTATAATCCTATGATTCTATGATCTGGCCTCAGTTTTCTCAGTCAAGTATGAAGGTTGGATATGGCAGGGCAGGGCAGGATAGAAGGGAACAGAGTTGGGGTATTAAGGAGAGTGAGCGAGCAAAGTTTGGGATGCCAAAAAGCTTCCAAGTGAGCCCTGCCAAGTAGAAGAAAGCAACTTAATATTTGAATGGCAGCTATTGTCTTCAACAGCCTTCAAGTGGATGGTTTGCTCACTAGTGGGTTGGTCAGAGAAGTATGAATTTCTGAAGCTAAAGCCCAGGAAGTCAGAAGGGAAATTTGGTTTGAATACTGTTGTGGTGATTTTAGTCACTTTCTTCTCAAACCCAGCTATTAGGAAAACTCTGGGATCTATTTTTGTGTTGATGCCCAGGAGAATTTATTCAGAATTAATTTAAAACACTTCTATCCTTGGGGGAAGGGTTCGTTCCCTGTGTCAGACACAGCCCTCAGCATTCTATGGGCACTTAATAAAGGATAAATAATAGGGCTCCATTCAGAGGCTGCTAGTCACACTCAGGAAATACTGACAAGCAATCAGGGCACAAAGAGCAATTGCAGGAAAGGCCAAAAATAGGTTCAGAATATTTCTCTGTGTGTGTGTGGTTTTTTTTTTTTAATTTCACCTGTCCATATAAAAATTTTACCAGTCCACCCATACTTACCAGTGATGCCCCTATACACATACATACAAACATACACTTCTATCCCACCCATCCCCTCTTCTTTCTCTCACATCCCTTGACAAGGAAAACATTAGCATCTGTCTACAGTGAAGTATGCTCACAGTATATCCACAGATGCATATCTCCTTGAAAAGCTAATAGAACAGTGCTAAGAGAGAAAAGAAGATGTGAGATTAGCCAAATGCATTTCCAATTGATATACTTCAACATGAAGAGGAAGAGTGGCAAAGACAGGGCTTGTGAAAAAAAAAAGAAAAAGTTAAGTAAGCAAAGTGATAGGTACAGTTTATTAAAAATTATTTTAGTGACACTGCCCAATATATTTTAGTCTCACTGCCTACATTTTTTTCAAACGTAGTCCAATTTTTTTAAAATCCCCAGGCATGCTCATTTTCACTGTTGAAATAAATAACAAGAATTAAATAGCATTCTTCAGACAGATGGGTCAAATTTCATTTATTTTGTTGTGGCCATATAATTACTTGCAGCCAAATACTTTGGACAATTCTAAAACTACTTATTTGACTTGAGGTCCATATGAATCTTCCCTACCTGCGTTGCTCGATTTAGGAATGAAAATCAATTAGAGAAAATTGGTTATCTCTTTTATCTGTGCCTCATATTACCCCTGTGTTAATTTAAATTCTCCAGCATCTTAGGTAATATAAACCTTACTTAGTTTTTGTTGTAAGGACATGCACCAAATAATGTACCTTAGTCCAGTAAATTAAAAACAGGTAAAATGAATGCATTTTTCAACATTTGCAACTTCTTGCAATCTAATGGGAGAAATTAATTTTAGAAGGATTTTTTCAATAGCCATGTTAATTGCTGGACAATTAATAATGAAATGGTACCATAGATATTGTGTTTCCTTTGGGCCACACTGTTCTTAATTTTTTAAAAAGTAAATAAAAGGGGGAAAAAATATATCCCCAGAAGTGTCATTATACTTTTAAAATGCTAGGTACATCAATAAATAAATAAATATACAAAAGGAGAAAACGATTTGTTGAATTCAGAAACAGGATAGGAAAAGGAATGAAGATTAAGACATGATTTACAGTTAAATTATATGGGAATCAATGGGTCATGATAATACTTATTAAGCCACTGTTAATTATATTACATTAAGTAATGTAACCATGGGCAACCCCAAAGCAATTGTAACTGCAGATTAAAAAGTTAATACAAAGGGGTTTCTTGATTTTTAAATTGTAAATTTCCTTAGTTATAGAATGACTGGTAGGAAATTGTCTTAAATAGAAAAATGATTATAAAGCACATTTAAACTATTCTTGAATGTAAGAGGAAGAAATGTGTAATTCATAAACCAAAATCAATAGAAACCCATTGGAGTTCTTTACTTCATTTACATTTGTTTTTAACCAAAAGTATCATTTTTTGTAGTCTCTTAATTATTGACTATATGTCAAATACTATCACAGACAAGTTGAGGAGAAATAACAGTGAATCAAAGATCACGAAAATAATGCTGTTTCCTGAATGAATATCACTCAGGTGTTACTTCATTATAATATAATTCCACAATAAAAATTAAGATTTTTAAAGGATTTTGCATTTTTCCTTAGCTAACAAAAATAACAAATACTGATCAATGTTAGTCAGAATTCCAAACATGGTCATATTGTATAATTTTGTCAACTCATCATTTTCACAATTATTGACAATGTACACAACAAGGTTAACTTGGTGGCATCCTCCTCCCTTCCCCCAAAAAAGATATTTTGTTGCATACACAATGAATTTCTGATTTTGCAAACACAGGTAAGTATAAGTTTAGACATTTCACTTAATTTGCTTATTTTTCACATTTATATTATATCATAACATATATTTTGTAACTAAAAATTCTATTCTCTTGTAGTAAAAAAAAAATTGTAGGAATAGAGGGAAGAAGAATCTAGTGAGAAAACAGTCGATCAGAGAAAAATGTATTTGCCATCTCTTTTTTTGGATGGGGGAGAAGTGGAATTGCCTGACCTATCCTATGGGCACCAATGCAGATTGGATTATAATTTAAGAGCTTTAGAGGACTGCCTAGGGCACTGAGAGATAAAGTGACCATTCCATGGTAACACCATCAGTATGTGTCAGAGAAAGCCTTTGAATTCAGGTCTTCCTGACTCCTGAATCCAAGACTTTCTGTCTTTTATGCAGTATTTGATTCTAAGACTAGCCTTCTATCTACTTCTCCATGCTGTCTCTCATCCTATGATTTGTTATTTAGGCATTTCATGTCCAATTCTTCGTGACCCCAATTGGGGTTTTTCTTGTCAAAGATACTAGAGTAATTTGCCATTTCCTTCTTCAGTTCATTCATAGATGAGGAAATTGAGCCAAACAGGGTTAAGTGACTTGCTCAGGATCACCCAGCCAGTAAGTGTCTAAGGCCAAATTTAAACTCAGGAAGATGACTTCAAGCCCAGCACTGTTCCACCTACCTATCCCTTTTCAGACTTAGATAAAAAATTCATCTTTATTTCAGGAAGCTCAGAAGTTCTGAGACTGTTGAAAACATAAAGGAGAGTTGCCATGATATTTAATTCTATTCTCTCAGGAGGAATAAAAAAATAATTTCCAAGCCACTTGGTTTAAAACTATTGTTTGGCCTTCACTACTTGTGCAAAAAGGAATGGTTGTGGCTAAAGTCAAAGAGAATACAGTACCCTTTGCAAATATCCTTACATTGTTGTTGTTTATTTAAAAGGAACTTCACTATAAAGTATCTCTAAGGTTTGACTTGCTCTGGGACTCTCTTAAAACAGAATGGTAAAGCAGAAGCGGCAATTGAGAAAAGTGGAGAAAAAATGCACTTAACGATGACGATCACTGCCTCTCAGGGAAGAAGCCTGAATTGTTCTCAGGTTTGCATCATAAAGCAGAGAGTACAATGTGACCACATCATTAACAAACGTATATCAAAGATAATGCATCTTGAATGACCCCTCTATGCAATGTCCCTGTCAAAGTGTTAATGAATTTCTCAGAGGACATATTGAAAACACTCTCTATACAAAGTGGCAATCTTGTGCTCAGATGCACCCTTCGAATACTATAGTCATGAGGACCAAATTGATAAGCCCAGGAACCACATTTATACCATAGATTCTCATCACATTGCCTCAATCTTTCGGAGATGAGAAATTCTTCTCAATATGGTTATATATCTTAAAAGCCAATGCTCACGGTCGATTTAGTAAGTAGTTAATGGATTCTGAGAATGAGTAGGGGAAGGTAGCTCAATGTTTCTTTCTCTGAGCTCTTGGTGAGACGAAGTATCTTTCTGAGCGGTTTTATGGTCCAATAAAATATTAGTAAGTTTCCAGTACATACTCAAGCTTATACAGAGAAAGCTACAAACATTTATTAGCATGTGAGCAGCTAACTACCTAACTTTTATTATAGCATTTAGAGTGGCATAATAATTATTATTTTGCAACTGCAAGGGGACTGGGTTATTGGTCAAATTTATTATATTTAACTGCATGGCTTTTCATAAGGAAAAGAAATAGGCCTGTGATTTCATTACCATAGGCAACTGCCAGGTAAGGAAACTCCCTTTACCAACATAAGTCAATATCTTCTCTGCAAACTCTTCTTAGAGAACTACCAAGAGACTAAGTGATTTGTCCAGAGGCAGAGGACCTACACCCAGGCCTCTCTGGATGAATGCCAGCTCTCTCCTCACTCAATCAGACCTCCTCTCTATGGTTCTTTATACTCAAACACAAAATTGTAGGAAACAGAGTTTAGACTGAGCTCCTAGAACTTGAGTAATCTTTTTTGTCCCTTGGGCCCCTCTGGCAATCTGGTGAAGCCTTTTAAAAAAAAATCTTTAATACATATAGACTATGTAAAATGTATAATATACATGTAAAATATTTGGAATGACAAAGGAAACCAATTGCATTGATACATGGTTATTAAAATATTTTTTAAATAAGTCCATGGACCTTAAATGAAGAATTTCTACTCTAGAATCTCTGGCACCAAAAGTTAAACCTTTCCCCACTGACCAGAGGAAAGCCACAGAGAAGAGTAAAAGAGAGAGAGAGAGAGACAGACAGAGAGACAGAGACAGAGAGAGAGACAGAGAGAGATAGTATATAGTGTAGATATAGATATATTCTACTCTTCTCTGTGGTTTTCATCATACACACACACACACACACACACACACACACTATATATATATATATATATATATATATATATATATATATATATATATATATATATTTCCCATATTTCTATGAGGTCATAGAAAGTAGCACCCCACATTCTCCATCAGCAAGTCATTACCAGGATTCTCAGTAGTGGAAGGGACTTTGAAACCATGTACCCCACAACATGAGCACTATTCAGGAAATACTTCATAGTCACTTCTAACAAGTCATCTACAGTAGCCAGAGGAGACTCACTACATTCTAAAGAAGCCCCTTCCAACTTTGAACAGTTCTTACATGTCTGGAAGTTTTCCCTAATATGAAAACTAACTCTGCCTCTCTAAAACTTCCACCATTTCTTCTAACACTTGACCCCTCTAGGTCCAAGTAGGGCAAATCAGTCTCTCTTACATTATGATAATCCTTCAAATACTTGAAGACAAATATCACATTTCCTTCCCTGTCCCATAAGAATTTACTTCTTCAGGCTAAACAGCTTCAATTTCCTAGATTGATCCCCATATTGTTGTTTGTCCTTCCTTCTTGAAAAAGACCAATAACATCTGGAGGGTGATGTCTTGACTTGCAAGTGAATTGTATTTAAGTGAGGAAAAGCTGTACAAAATCATCATCCTCACTCTCTCCTCTAGAGTTATCTGAGTCCAGTGGCAAGACAGAGGTCAGGACAAGTGGTGATGATTCCCATATGACTTGATCAGCTAGGTAGCACAGTGAATAGAGCACCAGCCCTGGAGTCAGGAGGACCTTTGTTCAAATCCAACCTCAGACACTAGCTGTGTGAACTCAGACAAGTCACTTAACCCCAATTGTCCTGCTTTACCCCCTCCAAAAAAAAAAAAAGACAAAAAACCTCAACCATATGACTTGATCTCAAGGACTTTCATTATCCCGGCATATAGGATATCCTAGGATAATCTTTCAATGTTCTTGCTAAGAGGTGGTGCCCAGAATGCAATACTTCAGATGTAATGTTGTGGCAGAGTACAGAGGGGATGTCATTCCATGTTTTCTGGGCACTGTGTCTCTGAAAAGAGTAGCTTCATAGTCCCAAAGCAGAGTTAGGATGGGATTAAATAGGATAAGAGTAGAAATTGCAAAGTTCTGGAGTGCTAGGAGTACTGGGAAAGTGAAGGGGAATCTCAATCTATAAACAATTCTCTACCCTCTTCCTATCAGCAGAGTATAGCATTTGAGTCCATACATTCAATAAGCATTCATTATGCAACCTACCATGCACATAGCACCATTAGGGAACTTTGTTTAAATATAGGATATATTGAAAACTGAAGTAAACAGAGCCAAGAAAACAATATACACAATAACATTTTTTTTCAGTTATGTCTGACTCTGTGACGGCATCTGGGGTTTTCTTAGCAAAGATACTGGAGTGGTTTGACATTTCCTTCTACAGTTCATTTTGCAGATGAGGAAACTGAGGCAAACACGGTTCAGTGACTTGCCCAGGGTCACATAACTAGTGTCTGAGGCCAAATTTGAACTCAGGAATATAAGTCTTCCTAAATGTAGGCCTGGTGAACTATCTACTGGGCCACCTAGCTGCCCTATATGATGATTACAATAATTCAAATGGAAAGAACAAAAGTAAATCAATAAATATAACTGAATATTTTGGAAAATTACAAAGAATAGATATGAGAAGATACCTCTACCACTACCCCATCCCTTTGCAGAGGCAAGAGGTCCACAAATTCATTACATGGCACATATTTTCCAATTTTTTCAATGTAATGGCCAGTTTTGATTATTTTTTCCTTTTTTAATCATTAAAAATATTACTTGTTAAATGGGATAGCTCTCTAGCTTTCGGAAGAGGGGAAACTGAGGGAAATGGTGGTGATATGAAAAAAAGACATTAATTTAAACTGGTCTTTTTTAAAAGAAAGAAATATGAAGCATCTTTTTGTTTCTTTGTTTTGTTTTTTCCCTCCAGATAAATAGAACCATTTCAGGGAGATAAGACATAGACACATGAAGCAGTTAAATAATAATGCAAGGCAGAAAATACAATCAAATTCCAAAATATTTGAAGCAATGTGATATAGTAGAAAAAACACTGGACTTGAATGACCTGCATATGAACACCAGCTCTTCAACTTACTAATTATATGAATTTAGCAAGTTATTTTACCTCTTTGGCCCTCAATTCCATCACCCATAAAATGAGGATATGGGACTAAATTATAACTATAGTAAGTTCCCTCCCAGTCCACAGGGCCACCTTACTCTGGCCTTGCTGTCCAGTTTTCTATCCCATGTTCTAGGTATTTTGTGAGAAAAAATTCACTCTAAAACATATTTCTACTGATGTTTTAATTTTTTTAACCAATCAACCAGAAGACAAACAGTTCATAACAAAGGCATTTTAATTAAAAAGCAATGTAAATAAAGAACAGAACAACACTCTACCATAAAACTTGAAATTACTCTCCCACCACTATATACACACTCAATGGGAAGAGTAGATCATCATAGATGTTATGTTAGGGGGTATCCATGCATGGGCAATACCTTGTGGCCAGGGCACACACAATGAAGGAGTAATTCATGTCTCTGCACTGCAAAATACCCTCTGTCTTCTACTGGTATCATCAGATCTCCCCCAACAGATGCTGCTCTGTGGCCCAGCTGGTCATCAACTTCAGCTATCTTCAGTATCACTTAATACCCCAATCAACATCACTATGGATAAAGTGGTTACAGTTCTTTCATCAGCTCTATATATAGAAGATGGCAGCAAAGACAAGTAATGAAGGATGAAGACAAAAGCTTAGCATGGTCCTGTAAGAATAGTGTCGGAAATGGCAGAGGTCAGAACGAACTGAGATTGACAAGCAAAGCTAAATTCACTAAATGGGGAATTTTAAAGCCATAATCAGGAAAAGAGGATGGTCAAAGAAAGGATTGGACAATGACCATAGATGACAGTTATTCAATTCTATTTTTTTTCTCTGCTAAAAATGATTGTTGGACTTGAAAGAACAAAAAATGGTTAATAGGGAGTTAAAATACAAAAGTATGGGGAAATAAGCAAGAAAGCACTTAATTAGATGTGATGAGTTCAAGTAACTAGGATTAGATAAGCTAAATCTCAATACCTTAAGACTTAGAAGGTATATTTACTAAGCCACTCTCAGATATATTTGCAAGATTATACAGAATGGAACTAATGACATAGAACTAAAACAGGGTAAAGGATTTTCTAATTTTCAAAAGTGAAAAAAAGAGTAGTCTACAGACTAAAAGCCAACTTGACTTCTATTTCTGGTAAAACTATATTATTAAAATCTAGAATGTTTTAGTGAAAATTCAGAAAAGGAAGCAGTGATAATAAAAAGAAGCCATGCTGCAAAAATCAGTGTCAAGAGGCGGCTAGGTATCGCAATGAGTAGAGTGCCGGCCCTGGAGTCAGAAGGACCTGAGTTCGGATCCGGCCTCAGACACTTAAGGCACATAAACAAAAACCTAGTCGTGTGACCTTGGGCAAGTTACTTAATCCCAACTGCCCTCCAAAAAGCCAAAAAAAAAAAAATCAGTGTCAAATGCTCAAAGTTAAAACACAAATCTTTCCTTTCTGTTAGAAATAATGAACTGCAAAAATGGAAATTGATGTGTATTATCAACTATGACCACTGTTTTAAACTATTTTCTTAGCTGCTTTTGTATATGTTGATTGAGATGTGTCTATTATATTCAAATTTTTATATCAAATTTTTTTTAAATAATGTACTTTAAAATCTTTTAAAGTGACAGATTAACCTCAATTTCTTTTTTTGACATGAAGTTATTTTTTTTTTGGAGGGGGGGAAGGTAGGGCAATTGGGGTTAAGTGATTTGCCTAAGGTCAGAAAGCTAGTTTTTGTGTTAAGTGTCTGAGGCCACATTTGAACTCAGGTCCTCCTGACTCCAGGGCCCGTGCTCTATTCACTGTGCCACCTAGCTGCCCTGACATGAAGTTTTAAGGAATACAGTAGATAAAGCTTAACTAGGTTTTAGCAAAAGATTTAAAATTTTCTCTCTTGCAATTTTCTTCCAAATAAAATTTTATTAAAATTTCTTAATATCACTAGAATTTTTCCCAGTTCCCTTCCCCTTTTCCTCCCAAAGAGCCATCCTATATAATAAATGACAATTTTTAAAGAAAAAAATAAGAAAATCAGCAAAGCCAATCATTATTTTGAAAAAATCTGAAGGCATAGAAAACGTGCCTCATCTATGAGCCCTTCATGTCTGCAAAAGAGTTAAGTGGGGGTGTCTTCTTATATGTCTTCTTTGGGGCCATGCTTGTTCTTGGGAATTTTGCAACATTAACTTTGGTTTGTTTCATAGTTGTCCTTTACGTGTGCACTGTTTTTGTCATTAAGTATATTTTTCTTGGTTCTGCTTACTTCTCTCTTCATCGGATCGTGTAAATCTTTCCATGCTTCTTCATATTCATCATATTTGGTTTGTTTTTCTTACAGAGCAGTAATACTCCATTATATTCATGTGCCACAGTTTGTTTAGCCATTACCCAATCAACAGGCCTCTATTTTATTTTTAGTCCTTTGCTCCCACAAAAAAAATGTTGTTATAAATATTCCAGTGTATGTAGTTCTCTCTTACAATTCTTGTGGACAAGATGGAAAGATAGGCTGCTATGGGGGGTTGTGATTAGAGAATAGGATTTGGAATTAGGAAAACCTGAGTTCACAAGTGTAATGCCAATGCAATATTTACAGTGCCCATGATCACAATAAAGACCATGACTATAAAATATCATATGATAGTCATTTGTAAAATATACCAAACTCTCCATATAGAGGACAGAACTGAAGCATTTATTTAGACACCAGAAAACCAAATCCCAGAACCAGTAAGTCGATTCCATCATAGTACCAAAGATATTAAGAAGCCATAATAACACTAAGAGCCATTCTTCAGCCTTCCCACAAACCAACACAAGATCAATCAATATTTACTCACTCTCTTTGCTTGTGCATCTCTCTCTCCCACCATCTCTCTGGCTCTGACTACCAGCTTCCTATGGGCTCTGCTTCCCTTCAGCAAACTACTCCCATAACAGGTTCCATGTCACTACATTCAGCCTATAAGGGGGGCAGAGTTTATCTTCACAGCAAGGAAGCTTCCTGTGGCCTCTGCTCCACTCTTTAACAAATTCCCTCCATCACAGGCTCCTTGTGATTACATTCAGCCTATTAGGGGGCAGAGTTTATTTTCAAAGCAAAGAAGGTTTTCAAATTCCCCCCTAGGTCTATTAAGGGACAGGGAAGATCTTTAAATTCCCATTCCCATTACAACAACCTACCTCAAACATTTATTAGCTATAGTACTCTAGGGGCTTTGTGCTATTTAACATTTTCATCACTTACTTGAATAAAGATAGAGGTGGCATACTCAGCAGATTTGCAGATGACACAAAGCTGAAAGGGTTAGCCAATGAGTTGAAATGACAGAGTCAAATTCCAAACATTTTTGATGATATAGAATTGATTAATTGAAATTTAATAGAGACAAAGGTATAACATTATATTCATACTTTTTTTAAAAAATCAGTTCTAAAAAAATCAGTTCTAGGAGTTCAGGATTTCTTAAATCTAGCTAGTCTACCTGGAGGAGAAGTAGGGACTACAAACCCAGTATGAGTCAATGTTGTATGGTGGTCCAAAAGCTTATACAATCTTGAGCTAAATCAGTAGAGACATAGGTGATTGTACTATTGCACTCTTTTCTGTTCAGGCCACACATAGAGAATTCGATAATATTCTTGGTATACCACTTTTGAAATGACATTGACAAACATTGAAGAGCATCCAGAGGAAGAAAAATAGTGTGATTAAGGACCCTCCATGAGAACTGTTTAGAGAAATTGGAGGTATTTAATCCAGAAAAGAGAAGAATGAAAAGTGGGTTTGGAATGGAAAGGAAGAAAATACTTTTAAGTCTAAGTTTTCAAAGGGTTCCCTTGGGGAAGAGAGATCAGATTCTTGGAAGAGTTATTGTGGAAGAGGGATTAAGCTGTGTGTGGCCCCAGAGGGAAGAACTGGGAGCTACTGGGTAGAAGTTACAAGGAACATGGTTTGGAACCAAGGTGAAGACAAATAATTAGAACTATTTAAAGTGGAATATATTGCATCAGTTTCTCTTCAAGAAAAGGCCAAATGTCCGTTTGTGAGCTGTGTCAGAGATATTTTGTCTGAGTTCACATTGGACAAGATAGTCTATGAGGTACATTTTAATTTGGGGATTTGGGGGATTCTGGGAATGTATAGAGTAGCCATTGGTTTGTTTGTTTGTTTGTTTTTTGTCACCCTAATAATTTCCACTGAATTTGTGGCCTTTTATCCAGTGCATTTATTCATTTTTCCCATGACCAACTATTTAGCCATGACTCACTCATCTTGTTCTTGAACAATCGATTCTTTGAACTCAAGTAGCGAACTTTATATTTATATTTATATTTTCCCCTATTAAATTTCATCTTCCTAGATTCAACCACATAATTTGGAGTCTGATTCTTTCATTTCACAAGCTAACTATCCCTCTCACTCAATGACATCTATAAGTATGTCATCTATGTTTTCATTCAAATAACTGAAAAAGTATTGAATGCTATTGTCCTCTACTTTCTTGAATAGTTATTGGTTATTAGAATAGTTTATCCACCATCTGGACCAAATGGCTTAACTGAAGATACTAAAATCTCCCAGAACATTGTATTCAATTCTCCGAGGGCCCCATTCAAAAGTAAAATATGGTTTTCTGTATTGTGTTGATTTAGTAAGCTGCCAGAAATTTAATGAGACTTTGCCAATTCTATTACTATTTCTTTTTTAAAATTGATAAATCACTTGAATAGTTCTTTAGTTTTTACTTATGAATACATTCTTATAATTAGTCATTTAATGCCCTTCAGAAAATATTTTATATTTGGAGCAACCTGAATACTACTATTTATCACCATAATGTCCCATCCCATCTCATCAAGAAAATAGTTCAGAGCTAATCAAAGTTGTTTTTATACCCAGATTAACAAAAGAAGAAATAAAATATTTAAGTAATCCAATCTTAGAAAAAGAAACTGAACAAGTCATCAATGAACTCCCTAAGAAAAAATCCTCAGAACCAGATAGATTCACAAGCAAATTATAAACTATTAGAAAAAAAGTTTTACCAACTACTTTTTGTGACACATATGGTGCTGATACCCAAACCAGGAAGAGCCAAAACATAGAAAGAAAATTATATACCAATTCCCCTAATGAATATTGATGGAAAATTTTGAAATAAAATATTAGCAAAGAGATTACAGCAATATATCACAAGGATCATAAACCACAACCAGGTGGGATTTATACCAGGAATGCAGAGCTGGCTCAGTATTAGGAAAACTATCAGCATAATTGAACATATCAATAACAAAACCAACAAAAATCATATGATTATCTCAATAGATGCAGAAAAAGATTTCAACAAAGTATAGCACCCATTCATATTTAAAAAAAACACTAGAGAACATAAGAATAAATGGAGCTCACCTTAAAATTATAAGTAATAATTATCTAAAATCATCAGCAAGCATTATATGTAATGGAGATAAAACAGAAGCCTTCCCAGTACAAGGGGTGAAGCAAGGATGCCCATTATCATCACTATTATTTAATATTGTACTATAACTGTTAGCTATAATAAGAGAAGAAAAGGAAATTAAAGGAATTAGAAAAGGCAACGAGGAAACAAAACTCTTAGCAGGTGATATGATGGCATACCTAGAAAATCCTAGAGAATCAAATAAAAACTACATTAAATAATTAACAACTTTAACAAAGTTGCAGGATACAAACATAAATCATTAGCATTTCTATATATTACAACAATGTCCAGTAGCAAGAGATAAAAAGAGAAATTCCATTTAAAATAGCTACAGACAATATAAAATACTTGCAAGTCTACCTGCCAAGACAAACCCAGGAACACAACTATAAAACACTTTTCACTTTTCACTATCTGAACACAACTATAAAACACTTTTCACACAAATAAAGTCATATCTGAACAATTGGAAAAATATTAATTGCTCATGGGTAGGCCAAGACAGTATAATAAAAATTACAATTCTACCTAAATTAATCTATTTATTCAGTGCTGTACCAATCAAACTGCCAAAAATTACTTTATATATCTAGAAAAAACTAATAATAAAATTCATCTAGAAGAATAAAAGCTTAAGGCTATCAAGGGAATCAATGAAAAAAAATTTAAAGAAGGTGGTCTAGCCATACCTGATCTGAAACTATATTATAAAGTGGTGATTATCAAAACAATTTGATACTGGCTAAGAATTAGAGTGGTAGATCAGTGGAATAGGTTAGGGCCAAAATAAATTTTAGTAAATGATCATAGAAATCTAGTATATGATAAACCCAAATATCCAAACTTTTGGAACAAAAACTCATTATTTGACGAAAACTGCTGGGAAAACTAGGAAAAAGTGTGGCAGAACTAGCTATAGACCAACATTTCACACAATATACCAAGAAGAGATCAAAATGGGTACATGATTTACACATAAAGGGTGATACCTTAAGGAAATTAAAAGAGCATGGAATAGTTTAGAATTTTGGACCAAAGAAGACATAGAGAACATTACAAAATGCAAAATAAATAATTTTTATTATATAAAATTTAAAAGGTTTTGTACAAACAAAACCAGTACAACCAAAATTATAAGGAAAGCAGAAAACTGGGAGGAAATTTTGTAACAAGTATGTCTGATAAAGGCTTCATTTCTCAAATATATAGAGAATTCAGTCAAGTTTATAAAAATTCAAGTCATTCTCCAATTGATAAATGGTCAAAGGATATGAACAGGAAGTTTTCAGACAAAGAAATCAAAGTTATCTATAGTCATGTGAAAATATGCTCTGTATTAATCAGAGAAATGAAAATTAAAACAAATCTGAGGTACTACCTCATATTACTACTTCCTATCTATTACAGTGGCTAATATGACAAAGAAAAGAAAATGTTGGATGTGGGAAAACTGGGACACTAATGCACCATTGGTGGAATTGTGAACTGATCCAACCATTCTGGGGAGCAACTTGGAGCTATGGCCAAAGGACTAAAAAACTGTGTACAGCCTTTGATCCAGCAATACCAATGCTAGGTCTATACCTCAAAGACATCACCCCCCCCCCCAAAAAAAAAAAAAAGAGAAAAGACTTATTTGTACAAAAATACTTACAGTGGCTCTTTTTGTGGTGGCTAAGAATTGGAAATCAAAGGGATGGCTATCAGTTGGGGAATGGTTAAACAAGCTGTGGTATATGATTGTAATGGAATATTATTATACTATAAGGAATTACAAGCAGGATGATTTCAGAAAAACTGGAAAGACTTACATGAAGTGATGCATAGTGAAGTGAACAGAACCAGGTGAATGTTGTACATAGTAACTTAGTAACATAGTAACATAGAACATATTGTTCAATGAAGAACTGTGAAAGACTTAGCTATTCTTATCAATACAATGATCCAAGACAATCCCAAAGGACTAATGATGAAGTGTTCTATCTGCCTCCAGACAAAGAACTGATATTGATTGTATATAAATTTAAGCATGCTATTTTTTTTATTTTCTTTAATTTTTTTTCTTTTATTTGAGTCTTCTTGTACAAAATTACTTACATGGAAATGTTTTACATAATTACACATGTATAAACTATATCTGATTGCTTACCTTCTCAGGGAAGGAGGGAAGAAGAAAAGTAGGAAGGGAGGAATAGATAGAATTTGGAACTCAAAACTTTACATAAAAATGTTTTTTAAAAATTGGTGGGGAAAGCTATTTTGTAATGTTTATTAATTTATCATCAGCTTTTGAATCAATAAACAAAGTGTAAAGCCCTGGTATAGACTCTAGAATATTAATAATTCTTTACAGAATAAATCAAAATGCCAATGGAAAAACTTAGTTATCAAGAATAGTCTCATGACGGACCAGTTTTAAATGATGTCAAAGAGAGCAATGTCTGGGCAGTCCTCCCCTTTAGTCCTTGTTTTAACAACTTAGCACATTTGGTAAGAGAATTAGAGGCTCATCTTCCTGTTATAGGAAATAAGATCATTATTATGCTCCTTTTTTAGGCAGATGATAGGATCTATTCCTTTTGCTAGAAGCATTTTGAAAATACAGCTAGATATTTTTTGGTTAGCTCTTGCTAGAAAGAACAACTTAACATTAATTACACCAATACTTTTGGTAGGTCTTTATCCAATAGGTTAAATCAAAACAAAAAAAACTATTTTAAGATACACTTTTTGGTGCAATAGGGAAAGCATTTGGAGCCAAAAGACCAAGATTCAAATCCTAATATCTATCACTTAATATCTAATGATCTGGAGAAAATCATTTGCCCTACTAGTTTGGGCAAACAAACTATTAGTTTGTTCAATGTATAAAATAATATTGGATTGGATGATCTCTGAAGTCCTTTTCAGCTACAAACCTATGTTCTTATTGTCATAACAAATCAAATGGAATTTCCTTTTGTTAAAAAAAGGATTATTGATGCCCTTTGGTTTTGGATATATCATCCCTTCCTTCCACCCTGCAATGAATCTTCTCTTGTCACAAAGAAAAACAATTGATAAAAACAGTGACTTTTTATAACAACATATACAACATTGCACACTCCATCTCTTCAACAAAAGGACCATAGAATTTGAGATTTGGAAGGGCTCCTCAGCAGCCATCTAGTCCAACCCACACACAAAGGAATCCTCACTATAAAATATTCAATAAGTAGTTGGCTAACCTCTCCTTGAAGACTTCAAAGAAGGGGTGAGGAAGACTTTCATCATTTTTAAGGCAAGCCATTCCCCTTTTGGACAACCCTAACTGTTTTTTTTTTTCCGGACAACAAACCTAAATGACCCCTTTGCAACTCCTACGCACTGTTCCTCATTCTGTATTCTGGATCTAAACATAATAAGTTTAATTTTTCCTTCCATGATAGTTTTTCAAATTTTTGAACACAGATTTCATATCCTTTCTGAATCTTCTTTTGTCCAGGCTAACTATTCTTAGTTCTTTCCATAAACTCAAGGCTCTTCACTATCCTAGGTACCCTCCTAGGTGACCTCCAGCTTGTTAATGCCCGTCTTAAATCATGATGTCTAGAATTAAATATAGGACTTCAAAAGGAAGTATGAGATTATCACCTCTTTTACAATTGAATTTCATCTTATTAGATTCAGATCAATGCTCTAGTCTGTCAAAATCCTTTTGAATCATGACTGTCATACACTGTGTTAACAATCCTACCCTGCTTTATATAAATTTAATGATCTTACCATATATGACTTTATCCAAGTCATTGAGAAAAATATTAGCCAGCATAGGGCAAGCACAGATCTCTGGGGTACTCCAATGAATGCCTCATACCACATCAATACTCAATCATTCAGGAACAACTACTACTTACCAGCCAGCCAACTATTTCTGAATCCATTTAATTTTATTTTCATTTAATCCATATTTTTCCTCTTCTCACAAGAATAGTGTGAGATACATTATCAAAAGTTTTGATAAAAATCAAGGTAAACTATATCCACAGTATTTCCTTGACTAGTTTAGTAATCTTGTCAAAAAAAGAAAAAGGAAATAAAGTTAGTCTGGCATGGCTTGTTAATGATAACCTATTGGGGGGGGGGGGAATCACCTCTAGCCCCCTCTCAGATAAAAATCTTCCATTGGGGGGAGGAGTCAAGATGGTAGAGTAGAAACAGGACTTCTGCAGGGCTCTGGCTTCCACCTTCCCCAATTCATGTAAAAGGAGACTCTGAACAAACTTTGGAGCTACAGAACCCACAAAATGACACAGAGAAGCTAACATCCCGCTGAGGACAGCCCAGCAGTCTGGCAAGGAGCAGCCACCTCAGCACTCTGGGAGCAGACCCAGGCCTGTGTGAGCCAGAGGTTTTAGTCCCAGGGCAGGCCTGACCAGCTGCTGGCTAGAAGGACTCCAAAACCCCAGCAGCAGTCGCAAGTTTCCAGAATTATCAACACATAGATTCTAAGGACAAAGTGAGAGGTCAGTGCAGTGTGGACTTTGGGAACCGGTAGTTGGGAGTGCATTGGCTTTTGCACCCAGGGCAAGAAGGGCTGAAACACTGCAGCCATGTAGTCTCAGCCACACATGCCTGCTTCAGCTCCTGGCCTGCACTGTAGAGGGACCAAGCATCCAGTCTGAGGGGCAATAGCTCTTGCTTTAACCTTCTTGGATCTGTACTGTGGTCTGGGGTGGAGGTCCCGGGGTGTGTGACCACCTTGCCAGAGTGTGTGGAGGCTTCAGAGAGGGCACCCAACTAACACCTCTGGCAGCTGAGAAAATCCCAGCATTTGGAATGAAGCTCCCCTATCTGGTGGCAGAGTCCTACTGTGGCAAAAAGTGCAGGGGTCAAGTGACTGACTGGCAACATGACCAGGCAAAGGAAGCAAAATAAACAAAAGAATCCAACATTAGACTTCTATTTTGGGGACAAAAAGGATCAAAGCATGGAACAGGAGGAAGACAGTGAAGTCAGAACATTCAAAGGAAAATACAAGCTGGTTACAGGCCATAAAGAACCTTAAGAAGCAGATAAGAGAAGTGGGGGGAAATTGGGAAGAGAAATGAGAACGATGCAAGAAAAATATGAAATGAGAGTCAACAGCCTGACTGAGGAAAATAACACCTTAAAAAATAGACTAACTCAAATGGCAAAAGAGGCTCAAAAAGCCAATGAGGAGAAGAATGCCTTAAAAAGCCAAATTTGCCAGATGGAAAAAGAATCTCAAAAGCTCACTGAGGAGAATCATGCCTTCAGAATTAGATTGGAGCAAATAGAAGCTAGTGACTTTATGAGAAATCAAGATGCTGTTAAACAGATCCAAACAAATGAAAGAGTAGAAGGCAATATGAAATATCTCATGGGAAAAACCACTGACCTGGAAAATAGATCCAGGAGAGAGAATTTAAAAATTATTGGACTACCTGAAAGCCATGATCAAAGAAAGAACCTAGAAATCATCCTCCAAGCAATTCTCAAGGAAAACTGCCCTGATGTTTTAGAACCAGAGGGCAAAATAGAGGTTGAAAGAATCCACAGATCACCTCCTGAAAAATATCCCCCCCCAAAAAAACTCCTAGGAATATTATAGCCAGGTTCCAAAAATCCCAGATCAAGGAGAGAATATTACAAGCATCCAAGAAGAAACAATTTTAATATTATGGAAACACAATCAGGATAACACAGAATCTGGCAGCTTCTACACTGAGGGATCAAAGGGCCCTTTGATATTCTGGAGGTCAAAGGAGCTGGGATTAAAACCAAGAATCACCTACCCAGCAAAACTGAGTATCATGTTTCAGGGGAAAATATGGTCATTGTTGTGAATCCTTTACTTTCATTTTTGATACAATTGGATTTTCCCTTTTCTTTAAATGACTAGCTAATTGTTCTAACAGTTCAGAGACCATCTAAGATTGCAGAATTGGAAGCAGTACAGCCCAATTTTGAAGTCTAAGATTCTAACAAAGATCTAAGAAGAATACCAGACCAAGTAGTGAATAAAAAGTCTAAGGAGAAACTGCAGTGGGTCTTCTTTTCATCTCAAGCTCACAAATTTAACCCACAGGTAAGTGACCCAAATAGGAATTGTGAGATAGAGGTGGGCCAAGAGTCGAAGTCAATGTCAAAATTTGCTTGAAGTCAGGTGGTGAAGAGCAAAGTCTGCTTCATTAGCTCACCAACCATGGTGGAGTAAACTATCTCATACAGAAGAGGCAAGGGAAAATGGTTAAATTGGAGGGGAAGAACAGGAAGGCAAAAGGGAATGGGTCAACCTTATTCTCATTGAATTTAGCTCAGGGAGGGAATGACATACACACTAAATAGGTTATCTCACCCTACAGGAGAGTAAGGGGGAAGGGGATGAGAGGGGGGATGATGGAAGGGAGGGCAGGCTATGGGGAAGGGAAGTTGGAAGCACCCACTTTTGAAAAGGGACAAGATCAAAGTAGAGAATAGAACAAGTGGGAGGTGGGATAGGAGGGAGGGAAATATAATCAGTCTTTTACAATATATCTACTATGGTAATGTTTTGCATTAGCTACACATGTACAACCTATATTGTATTGCTTATCTTCCCATAAGGGTGGATGACAAGGGAGGAAGGGAATGAATCTAGAATTCAAAGTTTTAAAACCAAATGTTTAAATATATTTATGTATATATATATATATATATATATATATATATATGTGTGTGTGTGTGTGTGTGTGTGTGTGTGTGTGTGTGTGTGTGTGTACATATACATACAAACATATATATATATATATATATATTATTATCAATACTATTTTACATGTAATTGGGAAATAACATATACAGGCACTGAGGCATAGAGATCCACCATACCCTACTGGAAAAGTCGAATGGAGTATGGGGGAAGATATGGGAAAGTGCAGATTGGAGGAGGGGATATGCTGTGGGACCGCTATTTTGGGGAGGTGGGTAGGGGGAAAACAGGGAAAACAAAGAGTTCTAAAAGAGTTCTTTGTATACCCTTTGACCCAGCAATAGCACTATTAGATCCATTTCCCAAAGTGATTAGGGAAAAAGGAAAAGAACATATATGTTCTAAAATATTATAGCAGCTCTCTTTGTGGTGGCAAGGAACAGGAAATTGGTGGGAATGGGTAAACAAGGTGTGATATATGATTGTGATGGAATACTACTGCAATATAAGAAATGACAAGCAGGCTGATTTTAGAAAAATATGGAAAGATTAGCATGAAATAACGAAGAGTAAAATGAGCAGAACCAAGACAACATCATATATAGTAAAAGCAAAATTATTCAAAGAATGACTTTGAACAATTAAGCTATTTTTAGTATTATAAATATTCAAATCAACTACAAAGGACCTATGAAGGAAGTTGATGTCCATTGGTAATGTTAATGGGATGAAAGATATTCCCTGCCCATTAGCAGGCCTCACATGGAGCCCATTAAGGGAAGCTTGCTTAGGGAAGGCTTGCTTGTAGGAAGGCTTTCACACCTTTTGCTAATTTCTGATAGGCACTGAGTCATAAGGGTTGTGATGCCTTCTGGCTCTGAGAAGTGTATATATACTCTGAGTTGGTATTTTGCTTTGGGAGCTAACTCATGAGAAGGATCTTGTGGTCAAGACTTTGAGTGGCCATATGTTCAGACCCCCCAACTGCTCAGAGGTAAAAGCTCTCTCAGGCCAGTGGTGCATGTAAAGTGTATAGCAATATTGCTTTGATTCAGGCAGTAGAGCCTTGTCTGTCAGTCTTTATGTCTCTGCTTATATTTTCTCTGAAGTTCACCTGAATTAGTGAATGTAATTAATTATTGACAACTTTTTGAGCAGTCTTTCCTAGTAAAGCGGATCTAAGAACCTGTGCTAGCAGCCATCCTGGGTATGCCAGTGTGGTTATTGTTAGACCACTTTCAGAGAAAGAACTGATAAATAGAAGTATGCATAGTATGGTTTTACATATGTGTGTGTGAGAGACAGACAGAGAGAAATGATGGCTTTCTCTAGTGAGGGAGGGTGGAGAAGGAGGGAAAAGGAGACAACTTGGAACTTAAAATGTAACAAAAACATTAAATTTTTAAAAAAGAAAGCCATTTGGAACTATTCCCCCCAAGTTACTAAACTGTATATACTCCTTAATCCAGCTATATTACTACTGGGTCTATACCTCAAATATATACATATATTTTATTAATGGGGGAAGGTAGGGCAATTGGGCTTAAGTGACTTTCCCAAGGTCACACTGCTAGTTTTTGTGTTAAGTGTCTTAAGACCAGATTTGAACTCAGGTCCTCCTGACTCCAGGGCCAGTGCTCTATTAACTGTGCCACCTAGCTGCCCCAGCCCCCCAAATATATATTTTTTTAAATAGGAAAAGGAAAATATGTACAAAAATTATTTATACCAGCTTTTATTTTTTAGTGTCAAAAAACTAGAAAACAAAGAAGTGTCCATCAATTGGGAAGAGGCTAAGCAAATTAGACTGTGTGAATATAATGGAGTATTATTGTTCTATAAGAAATGAAGAAAAAAAAGATGGTTTCAAAAAAACCTGGGGAAACTTTTATGAATTTATGCAGAATGAAACAAACAGAAAGAGGAGGAAAATATACTACAATATTAATATTATAAAAAAGAATAATTCTGAAAGATATAAGAATTTTTATCAATGCAATTATATTCCATGATTCCATAAGACTATTGATGAAAATGTGACTGACACATATCCTAGGACACAAATATCCTGACAAATATGTAGATTGAGACATACATTTTTTAATTTGGCTTGTATAGAAATTTGTTTTGCTTGACTATGCTTATTTATAAAAGAGATTTTGTGTGTTTGTGTGTGGGTGTGGATGTGTGTGTGTGTGTGTGTGGGTGTGTGTGTGTATTTAAGGGGAGGGAGGAGGGAAAAATAAATTCTATAATTGAAAAAATAAAATTTAACCTAAAATATTTAGCTAATAAAGGAATTTGTTTCACTTGACTATGCATATTTGTTACAAAGGGTTTTTTTTAATTATGGGGGGGGAGAAAAGTCATTTTAATTTTTAAAAATACATTATTGAACCAGAGAGAAAAAAATAATAAACATGATAGCACTGAGTATTATTTCTTAATTAATTAATCATTTTGCTTTAACTTTGATTTTCAGAATTTCAATTTTGGTGTTAAGTTGGTGGTTTTTTATTTGATATTTTTCTAGACTCTCTTCTTTTAATTGCATACCCAATTCATTAATCTGTGCTTTTCTCTTTTCTTAATATAAGCATTTAGAGATACAAATTTTCCTCTACTTTACATACATTCCATATGTTACCTCAATGTCATTTTCTTTGATGAAATTCTTTTGTTTCCATGACTTGTTCTTTGTCCCACCAATTCTTCAGTATTAAATTATTTAGTCTCTAATTTTCAGCCCTTTCTCCAAAGGCCTTTTATTCAATATAATTTATTGCCTTGTGGTCAATAAATGTTTTCTTTGTTATTTCTGCTTTTCTGCCTTTATTTGTGAAATTTTTGTGCCCACGATCAATTTTGGTAAAGGTACCCTACCCATTTGAGAAATATATAAACTCCTTTTTGCTCTCATTCAGATATCACCAGAGATTTGTCATATCTAAGTTTTTTAAAGTTTTCTTCAGGACTTTAACTTCTCTGCTTATAAATTTGTCAAATTATTCCTAGGTCTAAAAGCGGTACATAGAGATCCTTTCCTTACAACATTATTATAATTTTACTTCTGCAATCCAATTAAGTTTTCTTTTAATATTTTCATACCAGCCATTCAGAGCAAATAGATTTAGTAACTATTTCTCTTATGATATGTTCTCAAGGCCCTTCTTGGTCACAATTGTCACTGATTTCCCAGAAACATGCCAACCAGAACTGAACATCAGGGTATTTTAATTTTATTTTGTTTTGTTTTGTTTTGTTTTTTTGGAGGGGGGGAAGCAGGGCAATTGGAGTTAAGTGACTTGCCTAAGATCACATGGCTAGTAAGTGTTAGATGTTTGAGGCCGGATTCAAACTCAGATCCTCCTGACACCAGGACCAGTGCTCTATTCACTGCACCACCTAGCTGCCCCAAAGTATTTTTCAATTGCACATTCTCCAAATGATATTATTGTTAATTATGATAATTAACATTTATATAGTATTGAGGTTTCCAAAGCACTTTCCTTACAACAGCCCTGTGAAGTAATGCAGGTATTATCCCCACTTCACAGAAGAGGAAACTGAAGAGTAGAAGTTAAGTGACTTGTCCATAGTTAGGCAACTAGTAATTAATCCTAATCCTAAAGCAGAGAACACTTTGATGTTCACTGCTAATTAAATGGCAAAAAGTTCAATATTTGAAAAAAGCTCTGACAAATTGTTTTCTTTTCCAATTTTTGTTTTATTTTTTCCCTTGACCTAGACTCCACTTTATTCAACATAGGGAACTCTGTATGTAGAAATATTCTTTGCCAACACAGATTGACAACTTCTCTATAATTTATTATCTTTAAAAGTTGCCCAGGCTCTCTTTCCCGTCTCTCAAGATGGCAGACCAAAAGCCATCCAAGGAAAAGAAGGTCAAAAAGGAAAAAAAGAGAAAAAAAAAGAAGATGTAGCTGAAAAGGCCAAAAAGTCTCGAAAGCATTGCAGTCGGAACCCCGTCCCGGCCCGAGGGATCGGTAGATACTCCAGGTCTGCCATGTATTCCCGGAGAGCCATGTACAAGCGGAAATATGCTGCCCCCAAAACCCGGATTGAAAGGAAAAAGAAAGACAAAGTGCCTGCTACTATCTCAAAGCCTGTTGGTGGTGATAAGAATGGAGGAACTCGAGTGGTAAAGATTTGCAAAATGCCTAGGTATTACCCTACTGAGGATGTGCCTAGAAAGCTGCTAAGTCATGGCAAAAAGCCCTTTAGCCAGCATGTGAGGAGACTTCGAGCTAGCATCAAGCCCGGTACGGTTCTGATCATGCTCACTGGCTGCCACAGAGGCAAGCGTGTGGTTTTCCTAAAGCAACTGGCTAGTGGCTTGCTACTGGTGACTGGACCTCTGACCATCCACCGTGTTCCTCTGAGAAGGACTCATCAGAAATTTGTCATTGCCACTTCTACCCGAGTTAACCTTTCAGGTGTGAAAATTCCAAATCATCTTACTGATGCTTACTTCAAGAAGAAGAGGCTCTGTAAACCTAGACACCAAGAAGGAGAGATTTTTGACACAGAAAAAGAGAAATACGAGAGCAGCGCAAGGCTGATCAGAAAACAGTAGACTCTCAGATCCTACCCCAAATCAAGAAAATTCCTCAGCTCCATGGCTACCTGCGTTCTGTCTTCTCTCTCTCCAATGGAGTTTATCCTCACACACTGGTGTTTTAAATGCCTTGCAGAGAACACTTATTAAAATATTTGCAATAGTTAAAAAAGTTGCCCAGTAAATCATGAGAGTAAGTTACTTGCCCATGATCACAGAGTTAATATGCATCAGATGGAGAAATCTTCCTGCCTTCAAGGTCAGTTCTCTATCAATCAACACATTGTTAACCCTTGTCTGACTATTATGAGGTGTTGCTTTTCTTCCCATCAGACATTTTATTTTTTCAAATTTTTATTTTCTTATTCAGTACTTTGCCAACACTAAATAAAATGAAAATGTCCATATTATATAAAGCAGTACAGAAAAGGATTCTGTACTTGAAGCTGCAAGTCTCCATTAAGTGCAGAATGCTTTTCCTTTTAAATATGTAATGAATTCAACATGTGACTAGCAAAAAATCAATACATTGAACAGAAGCATTTATGAAGCATTTACTACATATGAGGCAATGTACTAGGCACAGAGGATAGACAGGCAGGATTCACTATGTCAGGCTTCCTCTTAAATCCTTTTGAAATTCCAAAATGAACTGAAAGTATTTTATTTACCTCTAGAACAGTGTATTTGCTTGTCATAAAATGCATTTGAAACCTAAATTGTTAGTTTAAAGATCAATTTGTAAGTGGCATGGTCCTTTAGGACCAATTAGGAGAAAATTATCTAAGCTGCAACAACACAGATGAACATCAATCTCCCCACTTTTCTGCAAAAAAAAATTTCTCTCCCAAGAAGAAACACCAAGAGCTAATACATATGTAATTCAGAAGAGAAATTCAGTGAGATATAAATAAGAAACTTTATAAAAATCATTTTCAATTTAACCAACTCTTCTACCAAACTTTTTTATAATAAATTTAGACCAAAGAATTGAATAAAAGTTATTTGCTCTAGAAATGAAAAGTAAATTGGTCACTGGGAAAGAAAGCATGATACGATGGATATGATGACTGTCTTAGAGTCAGATGATCTGAATTCAAATCCTGACTCTGATATGTCCTACCTTTAGGAACTTAGGCAAGTTACAACTTCTGGAAGCATCACTTTCCTCAGTTGTCAAATGAGAGGCTAGGGCTAGATGACCTCTAAGGTCCCTTCAAGCTTTCAATTTATTAGACTATGTCCACATTTTTTCATATCCTTTACTGCTACAGAGTATAAAGCTCTCTAAAATTTTCTAGTATGATAGCCATTTTGTTGTGATTATTATTAAATGTTGTGTTTATTGCTTACATTATTGAATTTCTCAGAAAAGTTAGAGAACATCCCATTTTGAAACCATTTTCCATGATAATACAGAGTCTATCCTATGCAGCAGGAAAGGGTAAGGTGTTGCTGTTTACATGAAAGAGCTACCTTGATTTCTCGAGAGTTGATTTGCATCTGCTCCCTATTTTTTTCTTCAAGCTATACTCTCCTATTTATGATTTTATAAGTATATCCATAGCAACAATAGCACAAACAGACAATTACCATAACAGATGAGGAACAAAAAAGTGAGTACAGACAGATTCTTAAAAACATGTTTCTTCTTTTTATCAAGATATGTCCAGGAACTAAGAATTAAGGGCCCAAAATAGAGCAAGAACCTGTTATTCCAGCAGCATGTCTAATGAGGATGTTATGCTAACTTTTCTAGGAGACTCCTCAAGTCTCGAACCAAAAGCATACAGCTTTCCTCTGGCTGATATTCAGCTGCCAATGGACACAGCCATCAACAGACTGAATGAGCAGCAACTGTGGCGGAAGCGGGGAGAGGCTTTTTCTGTAGGTGGGATCCAATTCCATTCTAAATCTGAGAGTGATACATTCTCCTGGGACTGAGACAAAGGTTGGCCTGTGATAAGAGAAGTCATTCACAGATCTTCAATGTCCTCTGCTGGAGAGGTCATCCTTTGACAAGACTATCCTAATGGCATAGCCTTCAGGGCAGCTGGGAATTATAAAAGAGAAAGAAACTTGGCTTCCAGTTTTCACTTTTAATAATCTGGTTCAAACTGAAGAAGAAAAATATTTCATTCTTACTTGAAGTGCCACCAAGCAAGTGTACCGAAGTGTGCAGGGCATCACCTCTGCCTTTAAAATATGTCAAAATACGTAACATTTAAAGAGCAAACAGCTATACCAAAAGCTCCCTAATTTGACTTGGTGCTGTCCTCATTTCTTCTCCTCATCTTCAACATTGTTCAATCCTTTTTAAAATATTAATCTCCTATATTTTTAAATTGTAAAAAATTGCACTTACCAGGGAAACTAAGTTCATTCCTCTTCATATTTCACTCCCCCAAAGCTATTCTTATCCATTGCCCTTTTTAAAATAAAGACGGCATATCTATATATTTTACTCCCCCAAATCTATCCCTACCCATTGCCATTTTTCAGGGTTCCAACATATCTATACCTGCCCTCCCCCTTAAAAAATTGTACTAGCCTATAAAATTTTCCCCAGATCATTCTACACTCACCAGAATAATAGTAATGAAATTTCTGATACTGATAAGCCATCCGCAATTGAAAGAAGCAGAGGTCTAGTGCTATTCAATGTATTTTTCCATTTTTATTAAATTCTTACTTGCTAGCAGTCTTTTTTTTCCTTCTAATTAGAATATAATCTCAGTCCCTAAACCTATAGATCTATGCTAATATATAGCATAACTGTGTTTTATATAATATTATATGTATTTATATACTATACATTATTATAATATATACTATATATTTATAATATAATTATTTTATATAATATAGTACTATTATATATAGCATACAGTTATATATACTATATAAAGTATGTAGTTTTCATATATATACATATATATATATATAAAATATGCACTATATATTTATAGCATAATTGTCCTTTGTATCTCTTTCCCCCTTGCTAGGGACTTCCCCCTGAGACTGCCTTCCATTTATACTGTATATATAGCTTATATGTACAATTTTTTCACACTTTGTCTCCCCCATTAAAATGTAAGCTACTTGAGGACAGGCAATATGTTTTTGCCATTCTTTATAACTCTAGCACTTAGCAAAGTTTCTAGCACACAGTATATACCCAATAATCGCTTGATGACTGACTTCCAATTCCCTCCTTCCACCCCTCTTTCTTTATCTAAAATACTCTCTTCTCTTCAATATTGCAAAAACTGCTCTACAGAGTATTTCCTTCAGCAAATAGTGCTCTCACCACAGTTTCCCCATAAGCAAAGGGAAGAGAAGGAAAATAAAACGGAGAATGAAAGGAAAAACTGGGGGAAGGGACATTATCAAAAATGTCACTGGGCAGAGCCAGTTTCTAAGGTGGTCCATTTCTAGTCCAGTGACTTGGATGCAGACTTGAGGCTTTTTTTTTCTGAAGTTATGTACAAGACTGAGAAGAGTCGCTCTCAGAAATTAGAAAGGTGCCATGGGAGATCTCTTCTGCAGCCAGAAGTCTGCTTCGAAGCCTGCTGGTTGAGATAATTGCCTTGCCACTTACTAGAGGCAACCTTGGAGAGCCCCCCAGGTAGAAATTGTTCAAGGTTGTGATAGCTTTAGTTAGGACAGACCTCATTTCCCTCTCTTAATGGGGTATGTCTATGATTGAGACTTTCTAGTATTTATCCACAATCCTGACTATATCCTTCTTTCCTGAGTTCTGAGGGCAAAAGGGATAAGATGGTTTCAGCTCATTATGCAAAATCCAAGGCATAATAATAGTGGTCTGAAAGACAATTTGGTTTGTTGGCTTGTTTTTTCAGTTAACTACTTCATGATACTCTGGTTACCTCTGTGAAATTTATAGTCAGAAAAAGATAGAACTTCATAAAAAAATTACCCAGAATAAAGTGAACAATAAAAGAATTAATAATAGGCAGGCTAGGTAGTCAATCGGACAATAGATTGGGAATTAAACACCTGGTATCTAATCCTTCATCTGCCACTAATTGAATGGGTGACCATGGGCAAATGACCAATTCTCTGGAGCCTCAGTTTTTTTTTATCTCTAAAATGAGGATTGGACTAGCTAATTATCAAGATCCTTCCCATTTCAGAATTGTGTTTCAGTGAGTATTCTGATGCTTTCCATCTTAAATCATTTATCTGAGGCTACAGCTTCCAAACTTTTAAATATGCCAATTCACTGAGGGCTCCTTTGACCTCTTCCTATCCTGTACTACTCCTTCCTAAAACAAATACACTGCAACAGGATTTCCATATCTGAAGATGAACAGATAGTAACCACCTTTCTTTTTTTAGCTCAGGAAAGTAGCAGGGCTTGAAGGGGGAAAAGGCAGTCCATAACAGGTGACAAAAAGGGGAGATGATAAACAACTCTACACAGAGA
This sequence comes from Gymnobelideus leadbeateri, assembly GCA_011680675.1. Lineage (NCBI taxonomy): Eukaryota > Metazoa > Chordata > Mammalia > Diprotodontia > Petauridae > Gymnobelideus > Gymnobelideus leadbeateri. Next base: position 183,115 of record WOXC01008366.1, read on the forward strand.
GGAATAAATGTTGTTGACTGACTGTTGACAAGAGGGAGGAGAGCAGAGGCCATCACTATTGGGGGGAAAGTTTGCTAAGAAAATTTTGAGAACAGCTGCCACTGTCCCTGAACAGCTGTTCAGAGATATCCTTTGGAACTTACCGACAATCTTTCCAATCCCACTGGGGGTCATGACCCATACTTTAAGAAAAGCTACTTTAAGGTCTATCTTAGGTTAGTATCCCATTTTTCTTACAATCAATTTGATATTTTAAAAAATAAGTATTTGTCGGGCATTCATGATAGCAAAGCCATTTGGCCATCAAGTCAAATTGAGATCCGATAAAATATAAGTGCCATAAGGACAGGTACTGCCTCACTTTTTGTATTTATATTCCCAATGTCTGATACATATAGGCACTTAATAAATGCTTATTGAATAGTTGAATGAAAATAAATGTTTGAGGTTGATTATTTCACTGAAATAATTTCAGTTTTAACATAGATGATCAAATGTGAAAACAAGCTTTGGTGTTCATGGAAAATACCCCCCAGGAAAAAAATCCTTTAAAAGTTTTTAAACTATAAGGTATAATAAGTCCCAGTTGTCAGAAGAAAAATCACAATTTATTAGTATACCTAGTCTCAGCTATTTATTTTCCTCTTGTCCACTAGGTGGCACCTACTACATGCAATGATCTTTCCTTTTGCTGCAACTAAAATGTTTTATGGGATAGAGTTGTCTTCAGTGTCTAAGAATGTATTATCATGCATTTATGTGTGTGTACATATATATACATACATATTCCTGTATGAATTTCAACTGTTTCATATGATTATACATAATAATCAGATTCTTCTACCACCCCATCAATGTCTTTTAAAAGACTTGGAAGATACTGATGCTTTCACATAGAAAGGAGAGGCACTCTGACCATGTAAATTTATCAAGCAACTACTCTCAGATTACCACACATGTCTTGGCATTTACTTCAGATTGAGCATAAAAGAAAATGCAGGTTTCCCTCAAAAGTAAAGAGGAATTACTTTAAAAGAGTCAGGAAAAGTGGAGTTAATTTCTGTTACCTGTCTTTCTGGACTTGCTGTGCCTGAATCCCACAAAGAAGCTATTCCTCAGACATTTCCAATTCAAAGCAAGGATGTGGGAGAGAAAGAAGCTACCTTGAAACTTCTGGCCCAGTTTTGTGAATCCAGATCTACTGGCTAACTTTTAAAAGATGTCCAAGGAAATCTAGAAAGTGATATGCAATCAAGGAGCTTATTTTCCCAAAACTCCACTTAGTTATTCATTCTTCTCAAGATAAGTTTTTCTGTACTTGACTTGATAGGGCACACTGGAAAAAGTCTGTAAGAACCTTAATTTGGGGGGCGGCTAGGTGGCACAGTGAGTAGAGTGCCGGCCCTGGAGTGGGAAGGACCTGAGTTCAGATCCGACCTCAGACACTTAACACACACAAACAAAAAAAAAACCTAGCCGTGTGACCTTGGGCAAGTTACTTAACCCCAATCGCCCTCCAAAAAAAAAGAACCTTGATTTGGAGGGGCTAGATGTAGCAGACAGAGCTATCCCCTGACCTATGAAGGATCTATCAATCCAGACCAGCAATTCAGATGTAATTTGAATTTTGGGAGAGTTGCTTGACTAAGGTTAAGTAATCATCCACAGTCAGACAGAAAGTACGATATCAGAAGAAGGAGTATTCCTGACTCCAAGTCTGGCCTTCTAAACATTATTCTACATTGCTTCTCCTGAGATACTTTTCTAAAGCCTAAGGTTTTTCCAAATAGCTTTAACTGCAGAAAGAAAGTTGAAAAAAAAAGTGTTTACTCTTTAATTTTCTGAATCATCCTATAACATTCAAATCTACTCCAAATCTAGGCTTATTCATTCTCACTTAATGATGGAATTATTCCTAAATATCTACAGATATCTAATTATTCCTAGATATCTATATCTATAATCAGTAAGACAATTTTTTCAGCAAATTCTCAGCAACACTGTAAATATAAATCTTGGTGGCTCATGATAATTATTCAAGAGCATTTATTAAATATACCTGTGTATGTAGATGGTCCCTGCTGTCTGGCAGCTTCTAGTCAGAGACACTGATGCAAGCAGTTATAAAGGGTATAAAAGTGACTAAACAACCATTAAATATAAGCTGTTCAGTCTAATTTATATGTGGTAACTCCATATGGCATAATAAAATATTGTGTGACTCCTTAGAGTAGGACCTTAATCCAGGAATTGGTAATAAGAGTAATCGGTGATAAGCTATTGGTAAAAGAGTCTAAAATTTTTTTATTATCTTGACATTTTGAATTGATCATAAGCTATATCAAATTCCAATTTGCCTTTTAAGAAAAATTAAAACCTTAATGGGAGAAGCAGTCATTTTTGCTTAGTCACTCTGTCATGCAAGTGACAACTTCATATGTCAGGTAACAGCAGGAGATATTACAGATGGAAATTCTGGAAATCCACATATTTGGAAATTAGTGTATTGAGAGGAAGCCAGATTCATCCAATGAACAGGAATGGATCAGATCCTATTTTCTGCCTCTGAGGGCTATCAGGCATGACCAACAGGATTAATGTCTATGAATGGTTAAGCTTCCATGCCTTGTAGTTGGGCCTACCCTACCTTCAATAGCACCCCTGCAGACTTTTCCCCCCTTTCTGTATTAGACTACAAATTTCTGTTTAGCCAGTCAATCAACAAGCATTTATTAGGGGTATACTATATGCTAAGCACTGGAGAAACAAAGGAAAGAAAAAACTTGATCCTTGCCCTCAAGGTACTCATGTTCTAATTGGGGAAACAACATTCAGAAAATTATATAAGACTTATACTGGGTAAATGGGAGGTATTTCAAAAGGAAGACACCAGCAATAGGGGAGGTTATGAAAGGATTTTTGCAGAAGGTGGAAGTTGAGTGAATCTAAAAGGAAACTGATGAAGTAAACAGCCAAAGGTGTGAAGGGAGAGTATACCAACCATTGGGTCAGTCAATGAAATGGCACAGAGTCGGGAGACAGAGTGTAGTTAGTGTACAAGTGACCATAAGAAAGCCACTATTGCTGGAAAAGAGAATTTGGAGGTGAGGGGTGGAATGAAAGGAAGGAGTCAGGCTGTAAAGCACTTTAAACTTTAAGATCAGAGGATTTAAAAGCAAAGAAACTTTGTTCCTGTCCCATACTGAGAGTTCTTTGTCCCACTCTTCCTTTAATTACCATGTGATCACAACAAAGATCAACAGTAGATATGAAGTACTACATGGAACTTGGCATAGCAAACTGATAATAATAATAATAATAAATAATAATAACTGACATTTGGATAGCACTTTGCAAAATGCTTTACATATGTTTTCTCATTTTATCCTCACAATAAACATGTACTATACTATAAGTATCATGCTCCCCATTTTGCAAGGAAGGGAAACCAAGGCCCAGAAAAGTGAAGTAAATTAATTACCTGGTGTTATACAACTAGCAAGAATCTGAGGTAAGATTGGAACTCAAATTTTCTTGGCTTTGAGTCCACAGCCATATCCACTTTACACATTGACCCTAATACCAATAATCATATAAAAGAATTATTTCCCCATAACATACCCTATATCTAGAATTCCTTCCTCCCCTCCTCATTTCTCTCACCCTTCCCCTAATCACAATAGTAGAATTCTACCTGTCTTTAAAGATCAAGTGCCATGACACTCTGCCTGATCCCCTAGTCATCTCTTTCTCCTCAGCAATCTTGGGGTACTTTGTATATGTTCTAGTTACTTATCCTACTCTCGATTATATTAGAATTATCTGTTTACCTTTCTTAACCCCTGTACCATATTGCTTATTGCTTGAGGTCAGGGCCATTGACATATTTATTCCTGTATTACTCAGTGCTTAACACAGTACCATGTGCTTAATAAAAATTTGTTGAGTAGGATAGTTTGTAATTTCACAGGACAGAGAAGAAAGATTTGTATTTCTTTCCTTGCCCAGAATATAAGCCCAAATACCAGGAGTTTAACGTTTCACCGACTCCTGTGATATTAGAGCTGGAACAGACCTTTAAGATAATCTTTGACCACTTTCTAGATGAAGAAACTGAGACCCAGAGAGGTGACAAGACTTGTTCAGCTTATTTAACTAGTTATTGGGAAATCTGGGCTAGCATTGAATTTTTCAGATTGCTTGGCTGATGCTACTCCACCACACTGCCATGCTGGATGCCAACATTCCAGATCAATGCTAGGACAATGAAATATTTCATCCAGTAGAGTCCAAAGAAGATTTGTATAAATGTATCATAACTGGCATTTGAAAAGGACTAAATATAGATGGCTAACAAAATCCTTAGGACAATGTCTTGTTTATAAAGTCTCTCCTTCTCTTTCCTCAGGATGATTTTTTTCTTTACCAGCATTTGGCATTATGCTTCTCTAATTGTTTTCACATCAATTTTTCTTGAATGAACCACCTTTGTGTTACTTTTTGTTCAAATTCCTTTCTTCTCATTCATGAAGGTTCAGATAGTTAAAGTGAAAAGCTCCTCTCCTTGCCTTCTTTTGGGTTCTTTCAGAAAAAAAAGAAAATCAATCAGATATATTGATTTAGGAAGACCTGGACATGTTTGAACCTGGCATTGAACTCTTGGCTTTAAAATCTGTGACTCTAAGAATCATGAAGGACTTCTTTTTCCTCTGGAAAACAGAAAAGGGAGTTGAGGTTTTTTGGGGGATTTGGGGGTTTTTGTTTGGTTTGGTTTGGCTTTTTGCTTTTTGGAGGGCAATTAGGGTTAAGTGACTTGCCTGAGGTCACATGGCTAGGTTTTTTTGTGTGTGTGTTAAGTGTCTGAGGTCAGATTTTAATTCAGGTCCTCCTGACTCCAAGACCAGTGCTCTATTCACTGCACCACCTAGCCACCCCAAGAAAAGGGAGTTGTGAAGTTCATTTTAGGTAGGAAATCAGAAAATAAAAGGAAAGGAGAAGGACTGAGTTATGTGAAAAGTGTTCTCATTGAAAAAAAGCATATTTCTAAGACTGAGCTCACTTCAGAGAAGATATTAGTATAGTATATGTTGTTTTCCCTGGCATAGCCAGATTGCGAAGTGAATTGGCCATGATGTTTCTATAGTGTTACCTCAATGAGAAAGGGCACTGGGTCTACACTCTAAAAAAAACAGATCCTGCAGGACAACATACCTGTTCAGCTCACCCAGCCAGATTCTCTCCAGATGACAAGTACTCAAGACACTCTATCACTATCAAAAAGAGATTCAAGGATCTCATGACCCAACAAGCCCAATTGGTCCTATGAATTACCAACCCACCAAACAATGGCAGCCACCAAGACATCTGGCCGAAGAACCTTTTCCTACATCTAGGAGACCTCATTCAGAAAGAGTTCAAATCTTTGACTCTCTTAACCCATTCTCACAACTTTAGAATTATTCCTTTTACACACTTGGCTTCTTAGAATCCGGTCTCAATTTGCCTGTGTTCCTCTCTGTACTTGGTAGCTACCAACCTTAAATTAAAAAGCCTAAAGTTCTCACACCTTTTCAATCAATGTTGTAGGCTATTAAAGCTGAAATGATTTAGGGGAAAAAAAGAATAGTATGTGTTACACTTTGATTTATTTGGACAACTTTTATTTAGTGGCTATTTTGAGAATTTAATTGTCTATCATGAACAATAGATTATTAGCAAGGACCTTTTACAATAAATAAATCCTAAATACTTAAAGTGGCACCTGTCACTGTTACCCCCTGTGTTGTTAATGTATTATTAATTGAATAGGAAGATCTTTCTTGCCTATTAATCGGCCTATGTGACCTGCTTTGAGCATGAGTCACATGGAAGCTGAGTCACATGGAACCTGGGGTGTGAGGAGCTTGCCCAAATGAGTGAAACAGGAAGGGGTGGAGAAGGAAGTGGGAGAGGGAGGTGGAATTGAGAGAGAGAGGAGGCAGAGGGAGGCAGGGCAGGTAGCTCAGGTGAGAGAAGGGCATTTGACCTAAGGGAGTTTATTTGTGGGGAGACCTGATGGAAGGAAGGTTTGGGGATGATAGTGCTTCCTGCATTGGTAATGTGTACCAACTTCTTTATTACCATAGTGAATTTGGCTTTCTGGTATATGAATAAATGTCTTGGTTTTGTCTTTGAAGAAGAAAGTCTATTATATCTTGCAATTCAAACCTGGAAATACACCAGCATATTCATAGCAGCCACTGTGGATATCACATTGATGATATATCCCCTTGTCTTAAGATGTTTGTTCCACAGGAACAAGTTGTATTTCTTTGCCCTCAGTCAAACAGGCAAGGACCAAGGTAAAACATTTCTCTGTCAATAACCCTATAAAATGCCCTCTCATTAGAGAATTTTCCACTTCCAGTGGTGTAATTTGTTCGAGAATCATGGAGTCATAGATTTGGAGATGAAAATGACCTTAAAGATCATCTAATCTAACCCCTTACTTTCCTATATGAGGAAAGTGAGTCCCAGATTCAGTGAAGTGGTTTACCCAAAATCATACACCCAGCAAGTTGCAGAGTGAAGATATAAACACTTTTCCAGATCTCTTCCCACTGTAGTAGAAATTGCAAGCCCACTTCTTCCAACCAAATAATCCATAGAACAAAAAAAAAAAATCACTCTATACTTCCTAAATATCTACCTATCCCCTGGTTCTTACTCTTTAATCAGATTTAAATGAGGCAGGATTAAGCCAAAAAGGATATGCCCAAGGAGATTAGGTCAAACCAGTTGAATTGGCTCAATTCCCTGAATGAGGCAAATAAAAATACCACCTCTTGAATAATTTATGATCTCCCATTTATAAAATGAATACTCTTCAATCAAATTATCTCCATGGATTGAGTTATCCAAATTTTTCAAAATTTAGGTCTCTGATTTTATTCATATGGGAAACTCTTGGTAAGGAAGGAGCTGGGTGGCTCAGTGGACAGAGTCCTGAACCTGGAGTCAGGAAGACCCGAGTCCATAATCTGGCCTCAGACACTTACTACCTATGTGACCCTGGGCAAATTACTTAACTTTTGTTTGCCTCCATTTCCCCATCTGTAAAATGGGAATAATTATAGCATCTATATCACAGGATTGTTGTGAGGACCAAACTATGTATTTTTAAAGCACTTAGCACAGTGCCTGGCTCATAGTAGATGCTAAATAAATGTTTATTCCCTTATTTTCTTTACCCCCTTCCTATTAGCAATTCAGAACAACAACTGGTCTGTAATTTATAGTCTATGAGAGTTACCTAACTAACACTAAGAGGTTAATGATTTGCCAAGTCATGCAAGAGTAGGTGTCAAAGGTAGGGAATTAACCCAGGCTGTCCTGATTCCAAGGCCTGCATTCTATCCAATACACCAGACTGCATTCAAATAAAAATTGAGCCAATGGTTGAATTGTCCTCTTCTCATGACCCGAAATGTTGCTCTGTAAGTTAAGTCTGTGATGACAAGCTCACCCAAGATGCAGAGAGAACAGGAAATGAAGAGGAGACTTGTGATAACTAATAACAGTGAGTGTGAAGTACAGTATCCATGCCGTGGAAAAAGGTTTACAATTTACATTAAAATGCTTACTTTATTACATCCTACCTTTTTTGTGTCTTGAATGCCAGACTTTTTTCAGATGTTTTCTAAGTGGTTTAGTAGAACTACAAATTCAAAGGATTTATGATGAAGCATACTAGCCATACACCAGAATAAGACATATTTAGAAACAGGACTTCCATGAAGCTCCAGCTTCCACCTTCCCCAATTCATGTAAAAGGGGACTCTGAACAAATTTTGGAGCTACAAAACCCACAAAATGACACAGAGAAGCTAAGCTCCCATTGAGGACAGCCTGGCAGCCCAGCAGGGAGCGGCCAGCACAGTATTCTGGGAGATGAGCCCAGGCCCAAGTGAGCCTGAAGCCCCATGGTGACCTGATAAGCCACTGGGTGGAGGAACCAGCAGCTGTGGCAGTTTCCAGACTTATCATCACATAGATGCTAGGGACAAAGTTAGAGATCAGTGCTGTGTGGACTTTGGGATCCAGTAGTTGGGAGTGCATTGGCTTTTGACCCCAGGGTGAGAAGCAACTGAGATGCTGCAGCCATGCAGCCACAGCCACACATGGCTGCTTCAGCTCCTGGCCTGCAGACTGTAGGGGGACTAAGACACCAGTCTGAGGGGTAATTGCTCTTGCTTTACCCTTCTTGGATCTGGATTGTAGTCTAGGGTGGAGGTCCTGGGGTGTGTGACCAGCTTGCCAGAGCATGTGGAGGCTTCTGGGAGGACACCCAACTAATACCTCTGGCAGGTGAGAAAACCCCAGCATTTGGAATGAAGCTCCCCTATCTGGTGGCAGAGTCCTACTGTGGCAAAAAGCCCAAAAGTCAAGTAATTGACTGGCAACATGACCAGGCAAAGGAAGCAAAACAAACAGAAAAATCCAACATTAGACTCCTATTTTGGGGACAAAAAGGATCAAAGCATGGAACAGGAGGAAGACAGTGAAGACAGAATTCCTGCACCAAAAGCTTCAAAAGAAAATACGAGCTGGTTAGAGGCCATAGAGGACCTTAAGAAGCAGATAAGAGAAGTGGAGGAAAAATTGGGAGGAGAAATGAGAACAATGCAAGAAAATTATGAAATGAGAGTCAACAGCCTGACTGAGGAAAATAACACCTTAAAAAATAGACTAACTCAAATGGCAAAAGAGGCTCAAAAGGGCAATGAGGAGAAGAATGCCTTAAAAAGCCAAATTTGCCAGATGGAAAAAAAAATCTCAACAGCTCACTAAGGAGAATCATTCCTCCAGAATTAGATTGGAGCAAATGGAAGCTAGTGACTATGAGAAATCAAGATGCTGTTAAACAGATCCAAACAAATGAAAGAATAGAAGGCAATGTGAAATATCTCATGGGAAAAACCACTGACCTGGGGCGGCTAGGTGGCGCAGTGAATAGAGCGCCAGCCCTGGAATCAGAAGGACCTGAGTTCGGAGCCGGCTTCCGACACTTAATCCGCACAAACAAAAACCTAGCCGTGTAACCTTGGGCAAGTTACTTAACCCCAATTGCCCTAAAGGGGCGGCTAGGTGGCGCAGTGAGTAAGAGCACCGGCCTCGGAGTTTGGATGACCCGAGATCAGATCCGGCCTCAGAAAATGAGCACCCACGCATAAATCAAATGACTAGCCATGTAACCTTGAGCAAGTTACTTAACCCCAATTGCTTTAAAAAAAAAGAAAAAGAAAAACCACTGACCTGGAAAATAGATCCAGGAGAGACAATTTAAAAATTATTGGACTACCTGAAAGCCATGATCAAAGAAAGAACCTAGAAATCATCCTCCAAGCAATTCTCAAGGAAAACTGCCCTGATGTTTTAGAATCAGAGGGCAAAATTGAAGTTGAAAGAATCCACAGATCACCTCCTGAAAAATATCCCAAAAAGAAAACTCCTAGGAATATTATAGTCAGGTTCCAAAAATCCCAGATCAAGGAGAGAATATTATAAGCATCCAAGAAGAAACAATTTTAATATTATGGAAACACAATCAGGATAACACAGATTTTAGCAGCTTCTACACTGAGGGATCAAAGAGCCTGGAACATGGTATTCTGGAGGTCAAAGGAGCTGGGATTAAAACCAAGAATCACCTACCAATCAAAACTGAATATCATGTTTCAGGGGAAAATATGGTCATTCAGTGGAATAGAGGGCTTTCAAGCATTCTTTTTTTTTCTTTTTGGTTTTTGGTGGGCAATTGGGGTTAAGTAACTTGCCCAAGGCCACACGGCTAGGTTTTTATTTGTGTGTGCGTTAAGTGTCTGAGGTCGGATCCGAACTCAGGTCCTTCTGACTCCAGGGCCGATGCTCTACTCACTGCGCCACCTAGCTGCCCCACTTTCAAGCATTCTTGATGAAAAAACCAGACTTGAATAGAAAATTTGACATTCAGATACAAGAAGCAAGAGAAGCATGAGAAGGTAAACAGGGAAAAGAAATCAAAAGGAACTTATCAAGTTGAACTATTTATATTCCTACATGGAAAAGCAATAATTATAACTGATGAAACTTTTCTCAGTATGAAAATAGTTGAAGGGAAATATATATATATATATATATATATATATATATATATATATATATATATATATAGTCTATATCAGAGGATATATGGGCATATGAATACATATGTGAATGTGTGTGTGTGTGTGTGTGTGTGTGTGTGTGTATATATATGTATATATATATATATATATATATATATGTTTACAGATATACATAGATAGAGAGCATAGGAGCAATCTAATAGGAAGGGATGTTACTTAAAAGGTGAAATTAAGAGGTGAGAGAAGAATATAATGAACGGAGATGGGGAGAGACAGAATGGGGTAAACTATCCCATACAGAAGAGGCAAGGGAAAATGGTTAAATTGGAGGGGAAGAACAGGAAGGCAAAAGGAAATGGGTCAACCTTATTCTCATTGAATCTGGCTCAGGGAGGGAATGACATACACACTAAATAGGGTATCTCACCCTACAGGAGAGTAAGGGAGAAGGGGATGAGAGGGGGGATGATGGAAGGGAGGGCAGGCTTGGGGGGGAGGGAAGTTGGAAGCACCCACTTTTGAAAAGGGACAGGATCAAAGTAGAGAATAGAACAAGTGGAGGTGGGATAGGAGGGAGGGAAATATAATCAGCCTTTGACAATATATCTACTATGGTAATGTTTTGCATAAGCTACACATGTACAACCTATATTGAATTGCTTATCTTCTCAGTAAGGGTGGGTGACAAGGGAGGAAGGGAGTGAATCTGGAATTCAAAGTTTTAAAACCAAATGTTTAAATATATATTATTAATACTATTTTACATGTAATTGTGAAATAAGATATACAGGTACTGGGGCATGGAGATCTACCATGCCCTACTGGAAAAGTCAAAGGGGGTATAGGGGGCAGTGGGTAGGGGAAAAATGAGGAGAAAATTTGTAACTCAAAATCTGGTGGAAATTAATGATGCAAACCAGAAATTAATAAAGCATTTAAAAAAAAGAAAACAACATATTTTTGCAAATAGCTAATATGGACATCAGTCTTTATTGATTAGTTATATTTATTGCAAAGGCTTTATTTGTCTCTTCTTTTGTCAGTGTAGGGATAGGGAACAGGAATAAGATAGAAAAAAAGAGGAATAAAAGAAAAGAATGCTATTGAGAAGTCATTTAAAAAAATAGATAAGAAAACACAAGGAGGGCCTGAAATGACAGACAAGCACACAACTTTGAAAGCTATAGAGTGAATTTATTGTATGCTTTAAAAGAAAAGCAAGACATATATCATATAGGTATACATGTATACACATACATGTAGCTTCGTGTACAATCCCCTTTTTTGGTTGTTCTATCTAGAAATGTATCTAGAAATGTCCATTTTATTAAGTTTATTAAGTTCAGAATGAAAATTTAAATTTTTTAAAGGTTGTCAAACCCTGGGGATGGCACTTTATCAGGTACCTTGAGATTCCTGTTATACAGACCAAGGAAGGTGGAAAATTTTGTAATAATCTAATCAATACCATCAGCATAGTTTAGCTAAGGCAGAATCCATCAAGGAACTTATTGCCCTGTAAGGCAAATAAAATATCCTATATGATAATATTAGAAATTCCCAGAATAATATAAGATCCTATGCAGAAAGCCATTACTGCTAATTGGGTAGCAGGAAAAGTTTCTTAGAAAATCATTTCTATCCCATTTCAGTGTTATATACTTTCAAACCCATTCTTCACCTTGGTCTCTGCTGGTCTAGTGAGCAGTTGAATATCTAGCCCTGAAATAACTCCAGAAGTTCTCAGTTTTCAACTGAAAACTGGGGGGGTGGGGCTGGGGCAGTGAATCATTATGGATTCCTCAGAATTTAAACCTGAATCCCAGAGGTCTAGGGGTGATGGAAACTATGGGCTACAAAATGCAAACTTTAAGAATGCTACTTTGTTTACAGAGTCCTGGTTTTATTATTTCCAAAACTGACTATACTAACATGAAGTCCTCAAGTTTTAGATCAAAAAAGAAAATAAATGTCTGCTATAAGTTTTTGGTACAACTTTTTTTTTTCCAATAAAAACAATAAGGTTTGTCTAAAATTATTACCTGCTTGAACAAAAAGCACATTTTGTCTCAGGCAAACAATTATGCTATTCAATTTGTGGTCACAAAGATGTACTGTAATATAAAGTAATAAAAAGAAAAACAATATAAAGTAAGAGTTAGACATATTAAATTACCTAATAGAAACGCAAGAGAGAGAAGTAAATGTTGGTTGCTTTATTGAGAAATCTTTTATAAATCAATAATAAAGTTTATACTTCCTGTCTTGTGACTTGATTAAAAAATTCTTTTATTTATTAAATAACTTTACATTATTTTGAGAAAATAATGAAACAGCTGCAATAAATATAGTTGATCATTTTTCTTCTAGGGAACTGACAGTATTCTGGACAAACTCTTCTGCATGTAAGTACTCATTTTCCCACATACTGACCTTAAATATTAAGGTTAGTTAAAACTTATCCCAATGATACTATTACTTCATGGTCATTTATATCCCTGGGGGTGGGGGGTGAGAGAATCTGGAAATGGCATCAAGCATTTTTTTCAACTGTCTTTTTGAAACCACTACATACATGTAATTTTAAAAAACAAATCACAAAGTTATGTTTTGAGGAAATTTTCTACTCCAACTTGTAGCTCTGATAACAAAGGGCTTTAATATACACACAAATTCAATATCTGCTGTTTGAGCTATGTAGCCTCTAGGCCAGGCTTTTCCAAATAAGGTCCTAATTCACTATCCAAAAGATGCTCAACTTGTATTTTTTTTGAAGTGTGGCTAAAACCACTGAATCCTCCAGGATTAAGACATTATAGCAACATCAAGAACCTACTGCTTTATGTACTGCACTAATAATATCCAATTAACTTTGATAAAAGCAGTAAGCTTTTTACTTACCCAGAGCTCCTTAATTTCCAGTACATGACGTTCAGTCAGTTGCCAAGCTTTCTATCTCCCCAACATTGCTCACAATCATGTCTTTCTTTCCCTGCACCTAGTCTTCCCCTTTTTCACTCTGTCCTCAGATATGCCTAAGGAACAGATCTGATCATTTCACACTACCCTATTCAAAAAGATTCTATGCTGGTTCAGTCACGTCCAACTTTTCATGGAGTTTTCTTCATAGAGATACTAGAGTGGTTTGCCATTTCCTTCTCCAGATCATTTTACAGATGAGGAAACTGAGGCAAACAGTACAAGTGAGTTGCCCAGGATTGTATATCTAGTAAGTGTCTTAGGCCAGATTTGAGCTCAGAAAGATGCCAGACTTGTCTGGCACTCTATCCACTGTGCCATCTAGCCGTTCAATGGCTCTGTATTTCCTCTTAAGTAAAATACAGTTTTCTTTGCCATTTGGAGACCTTCAGAGCCAGGCTCCAGCTTAGTTAACAGACTAATTTCACCTTACCTACACTCACATACACTTCAACTGAAGTGGCTACTTAATGTAACATGTACTTAATATTCCCTCTCCCACCTCTATGCCTTTGCTTAGGCTGTGCCCCGTGCTTAAACTGCTCTTTTTTCTTCATTTTTACCCACATTGTGGAATCCCCACATTGAGTCAAGGCTCACCTCAACTCAAGGGCCATAACCCTTAGGCAGCCTTTCTTGATCCTACTCCAAGTTGTTAGTGTTCATCCTGCTCCCAGCAAAATTACTTTGTGTTTACTTTGTATACATTTTGTATTTACAAATCAATAGGCATGTACAATTCCATCAACATTTTCCTTGAAGGTTGGAAATTACTGACATTTTTGTCTTAATATGTTTCCCAAGTGTCTAGCATATAGATGGTCTGCTGACTGAAACTACAAAAGTCCAATGAACTTCAGAACATTTCTTGTTTTGACAGTCTTATCGTAGATAACAAATGCCTCTATTTATGAGCAGAACGTTCATAAATAAATTCTCCATGTTTATTTATTCCCTTTTTCACAGGTATCTGACTATTAAAATGTGCTTGGGGAGGACTTCTCATACAATGTTGCTGTCATTGCAAACCCTGGTAATCAGTCAAGCTGGAGACATAGTGCCCATTCCTCCCCAGGTGGTATTGTCCTCTAATCAGATAGGAATTTCAAAAGACACCGATTTCTCTATACATTGTAGTATACATGAAACTTCAATAAGTAAAATATTCCATATTTGTTAATCATGAATAGATCTTGCCCCATTGCTTCTCTTTTCCCAGTGACAGACTTTTAGCACCTCAATAAGTCACTAGTAATGTTTAATGTGAAGGTATTTGTAGATTCTATATTTGACTGCATGCCGCCATGGGGAAGGGCATAGGGAAGGAGAAAATTTGAAACTCAAGGGATTGTAGAACTAAAAGTTTTTTTCTTATTTACTAAATTTTTTATTTTATTTACTAGAAGTAAATAAAAAAATTAAATAAAAAATGTACTAAATACTGAATATGAAGTTTCCATCAAGCTATTATTGGAGAACTGTTGTTCATCCTTCATTTTCAAGAGGACCAATGACACCACAATGTGATGGGTGCCATCTTGACTTGCATGTGAACCCGATTTAAGTGAGGCAGAGTTGCACAGTCATCAGCCTCGCTCTTTCTTCCTGCGTCACTGAAGTCCAGTGGTAAAACAAAACTTAGGACACAGGATGCAGTGGATGACCTTAAATGCCTGACCAAGTTCTAAGCACTCCATAATGCCTGCTTCAGCTGCCTTCATGGCCATTGGAATAAATTGTTCTCATTCACTCATTGCACTGCGGAAACTATTCACATGTTTGGGGTAAACATTCCCAATACCAGCCATCTATATCTATCCTCTGGCTCCATTCAGAATCTCTATGATTAGGTGTAGGTTTCCAGGGCTTACCAGCTATTCCCTGGTCACCACCCCGACTCCCTGATACCCATCTGTTAACTTCAACCTGGTTTATCCTGTCTACCAAGACAGTTTACTTAGGTGTGGCCACCATACATGCTACAGGTTCCTTGGAGCCACAAGTGGTCAGGTAAATGTGTACTTATGCTAGAAAGGGAAAAGGTCTATTATAGTAACCTAGAAACAAAGTGAAAGTATAGTAAAAAAAAAAGTATAGTAACCAAGAAAAAGAAAATATTAGTAAAAAGAATTCAGCACAATCCTAGCACATAGTAAACACTATAAAATTCTTATTTAACCCCTATAGTGAGAAACTTCAATGAATGTTTGTTAGCTACTCTTCTTTGGAAGAGTATAACTCATTTTAATAAACTCATCTACCCATTGTAATGATACAGTGGGAAGACAAAGACAAAAGTGGAAAAGTTTCTGCCTTCTTATCTGGAAAGATAATGTGTAAGTATAAAATTATATACAAAATAAATACAAGGTGATAAGGGTGGGGGCAGGGGGATAAGGAGTCACTAGCAGCTGAGAGGATAAGGAAAGACCTCAAGCAGAAGGCTTGATCTGAGCCCTGATTGTAATGGCAGGCAACAAGAGCTATTGAAACCATCTCACAAAATAGGGCAAGCTCTTCTCTCTTATGGGAAGAAGCTTAGTGCAGTGGAAAGAGCCTTGGGTCCTGAGTCAGAAGACCTGTGTCCAAATTCTACTTCTGGCATCCACTACCTTGGATACATAGCTATGAGAAATAAATGACCTGGCTGAGGACTGAGGATGGGTATCTCAAACTCCCCTCATCTCCAGACCCCAAGAATCTATCATCTATTGCCTTGGCTCTTGGACAGGATCAATGACTCATCATCTATTCCATGGTTTCCTTAGCATTCTTGCCATTCCACCACTTACTCAGGGATTAATAATCAAACCAAATTACCATTGCTACTATGAAGAATGTGAACATCTATATTCATCCTCTGGCTCCATAATTACCATTGCTACTATGAAGAATGTAAACATCTATATTCATCCTCTGGCTCCATTCAGAATCTCTGTGATTAGGTATAGGCTTCCTGGGCTTACGGTCTCTTCCCTGACCATCACCACTGACTCCCTGATATCCATCTGTGCTCCCTCATCCTTCCTATATTCCTAGTCATTCTATCGTACCCTTCTATTGTTCCTTGTAGAAACCCCACTCCATTGCTAATACACTGTCCTTCTAATGACTACCTCTCCCTGGAAACTAACTTGTACATATTTTGTGTTTTTCTATATATATATTTGCCCTTCCAATAGAATGTAAATGCCATGTCAGCAAGAACTGTTATATTATTTCTCTGAAATCCCAATATCAAGCATATTGTGTGGCCCATAGGATGTTCTTGATTCACTCTCATGGAATTTAATTAGACTGAATTGAGAGCTAGGATAAAGTAATTGCTCTCCTTAGTCTCAAGAGAGTATCTTTCTCTTTATAGCTCTAAGGAGGCCTATAGACAGAGTTGTAAAGCAGAGAGAGTCCAAGCCTCTGGACTGGTAGGGTCTTACACTGTGTTACTGTGTTGATTAGAAGGAGAGCAAGAAAGATTGAGGAACCTTCATTTGGTAGGGTAGGGCAGCTATGAAGAGTGGTTACTTGGGGTGTCTTTCTTAGTTTGCTTGCTTGTCTTCCCCTGCTGCTTTCCCTGTGTTTCCCTGTTGCAGGCATCCCTGAGAAATGCCTATTGTATAGTAGTAATACACAAACACATATATATTACACACACACGCATATACATATATATACATACACACATATAAAATACATGTCTACTAATGCATATAATATGCAATACTTATGTAATGTAGCATATATAATACATATATGGTAATACATAGTCTTAATGTAGCTTGTTGTATGTATCCCTGGGAAACGTCTAATGCATACAGCAAACTGCCTGAGATCTTAGACACAGAATACAGCAAAGGGTTGGTTGATGATGACTCTACATCACAAAGATAGCAACAGCTGTTTCTGTGACACCTTCTGAGCCCTCCCCCATTCTGGGAGTGCCTGTGATAGAAGGAAAAGGACCTTCACATACCCTTCCTTTGATCTTTTTTTTTTCTGGCAATGATACTAGCTCCTTCATGATGACCCTCTAAATATTTAGAAGGAAAAGAGGTCCCATTTGCTAATATATAAGCAGACAGGCTTCTAATAGCATAGATAAGTGGTTCTCAGACTTTTTGTGACATAGCCCCTCTGACATTCTGATGAAGCCTATGAATACCTTCTCAAAATAATGTTTTTAACTGCATAAAATAAAATACATGGGATTACAAAGGAAATCATTTACATTGAAATATAAATGAAAATTAATATAATGATAATGAAATAATAATATAATAATAATGAAAATAATAATAATAAAAAAAACAAGTTCACAGATCTCAGGTTAAGAATCCCAGCATAGATAAATGAAAACCATAGACAATATAAAAAATTTAATTCAGATGTAATGAAATACTATTGTGCTATAAGAAATGAGGAGCAGACAGACTTCATAATAACCTGGAGAGACTTAAACAAACTGATGTTGAGTGAGAAGACCAGAACCACAAGAAATTTGTACACAATTACAGACACAATGTATGTGTGATGACCAACTTTGATAGACTGTGCTCTTCCTAGCAATGCAAGGTTATGACAACTCCAAAAGACTCATGAGGGAAAGAGATGTCCACATCCAGAGAAACAACTACAGAGTTTGAATGCAGATTGAAGCAAACTACTTGCTGTCTTTCTTTTCCTTGTTTTGTTTTGTTTCCTCTTTCCCATTGTTCGTTTCATCGGTTACAATCCTTCTTTACAACCTGACTAATGTTTAATGTGAAGGTATTTGCAGATCCTATATTTGACTGCATGCTGCCATGGGTAGGGGGGAGGAGAGGAAGGGGGAGAAAATTTGAAACTCAAGGGACTGTGGAACTGAATCTTGTAAACTAAAAGTAAACAAATAAATTAATTTTAAAAAATTTAATTCAGAGATCCAATCTCCTTCACACATCAAACCTATTAGCAGAATTGCATAGAGCTAATTATAATTTTCCCCTTTTTACTCCTTCAGGCTCCTTCTGTTGAGGAAGTAACAGTCAAATGCCCTCTCCCCTTAAAAAAAAACACAGCTCCTAGAGAAAAGCAAGGCAGAAATAATATCTAACATGGGCAGGCAGTCACTGAATAGCACAGAATTGGCTGAGCCCTAACTTTTGTTACCATAGGTTGCTTTCACATGGATTAACTGAAGTACTCAATGCTTAGCATAGTGCATAGCATAAAGCAGGTGCTTATTAATGTGTATTGATGTGATTGATGAACATCAGGAAAAACTCTAAAGAATCTGTTCAGCTTTCTGTTTTTCCACCAACACGTATCAGGAGCAATTTTTGCTTTTCTCTCCTCTTTACTCCTCTT
Organism: Gymnobelideus leadbeateri; assembly: GCA_011680675.1. Classification (NCBI taxonomy): domain Eukaryota; kingdom Metazoa; phylum Chordata; class Mammalia; order Diprotodontia; family Petauridae; genus Gymnobelideus; species Gymnobelideus leadbeateri. Next base: position 201,582 of record WOXC01008366.1, read on the forward strand.
CACATCTAGCTACATTTGGATGCAAAACAAAAACAGAAAAGCAGTGTCTAGAGCAAGGACCGCTAAACTCTGGGGTAGACACCCTTTGCTCATTTGATTTCATGACATATCCCTTCCCATGTCCTCTGATGGTGCTGTATGACATGTGTTTTCTTTCATCATATCCCAGGGTCCACAGTCATGCACCTCTTAGTGGTCACAGGCAAGTGAACTCAATTGTAAGAATAAGATTCAGACTTTAGGCTGAATATGTGACAGAAAAGTCAAAGTAACTCAACTGCCCAGAGAGGGGGGAATATTACCTCCCCACCCCCATTCAAAGGATCAGTTCATTAGAGCAGGTCTAATCCAAGTCCAAATGGGCTTTCTCTCCATACTGTCCCATGCCTTTACATTAGGATATATTGTGTCTTGGCTATGGAACAATTTAAACATACAAATATGGACCCAGAGAGATATCTAGAAAATACACACACACCACATATGCTTCTGATCACTTCTCCCAGAGGGTTAGTGTCCAGGCATGCACACAACAAAGAAAGAAGAGGAGGAAGCCAAGATAACAAAGAGACCACCGGTGAATCACTGGACCACTCCTAATGTACCTCCTCTGCTTTGTATGTTCCAGAATCTTCTCACACATGGGAACCTATATTCCAACAATGTTATAGCTAACTTGATGATTTACCATTGCTTCTTCCCATACTATCTGTGACTGACTACCTGTGAGCTCCTACTAGACAATAAGCATAATGGCAGAGACTAGCTAAATCTTGTCCAAAGTTTGCTTCTCCCCCAAAAGCCATCACATTTCTTTGAATGGTATTTGCATTTGTAAATACTCGGGGCAATGGTCTAGGTTAGGATGAATGAAATATTGAATGAATGGATGAAGCATTAAGTAACTACATTGTGCAAAGCAGTGTACTAAGCCTTGAGGATATGGATAGAAAAGTAAGACAGTCCTTGCTCTCAAAGAACTCACTTTCTAATGGTAGAGGCAACAAATATGGAAGGTTTCAGCTACAGGTCAGATGGAAAAGCCCCACGGTCCTTAGGATGCAGTGGCAAATCTCCTAATATTTCTTCTTTAACATCATTTCCATTGATAAAACCTGAGCCTTTCTTCCTTGGGTCTTCAGTAGCTGTGGTTGTAGCACTGTAGAAGCAATTGCCAGGCTACATAGCCACAGGAGTTGCTTTGTAGAGTGATGGCTGAGGGCACTGGGATAGAACCATGGTTGTTCCAAAGGTTCTTGGATTCAAGGACCTGAGCTTTCTCCATCAGAATCCAGTGGTCAAAGTGGTGGTGGTAGTTTGATTTAACTGGCGCATGTTGTCTGGTCTTTCCCTCAGGGTAACTTGCTGCTTCAACTAGCTTGATTTGCATGCTCTGTGAGTGGCAATTGGTTGGAAATTGGTAGGGATAATTGGCTGCTTGTCCACCAGAGTAGCCTCCCCAGATAATGGCTATGAGGGTTGGGCTAGAAGCAGGACTGGTGTTGGGGCAAGGGTGGGGGGAGGGGGGTGCGTTCCCAGGGCTCATTTGCTTATATTTGCTTATTGTTAAGGGAAGTTGCTCAGTAATCATCGCTGGTGGTAAAAGTGAGACCCTTGTCTATAATGATTTCTCCCCTCAATGATGGCTGTAATGAATGGTCTGGAAACAGCCCTAGGGGCTTGCGGGACAAGGCTATTCCCAAGACCCTTAGGTTCAGGGTCTTGGGCTGTTTCCACCAGGATCTGAGGGGACACGAGGGTTAAAGTGCTGATAGTGTTTTGACTTCCCAGGCACATTATGCCAATTGTCTCTAGCTTCAGCTAGACTGAAGTGGACAGAAGCATGGGGATTCATCTATGGCTCTCATCCTCCAGTTATGTTCATCTCCAAACTCCAATGCTCTATGCTAATTTTTTAATGAAATAAATTAGTATTGTCTAAAAATTAAATTGTCTAAAAATTAAGAATACCTCTGGAGAGACAAACACCAAAGAATATTGCAAAATTAGCATTGGGAACCACTATACTAGTGTAGGGGGTAACTGGTTCTGCTTAAATGACTACAAAGAATTTTGCAAACTTTCTGATTTTAAGTTAAACATCACCACCTTAAAATAAAAATCTGGATGACAACCATGCTCAAGCTTTTCAGGATCAGGGCATAAACCATTTTGGTACAAATATGTGCACATGTTTTTTGAAATATTACACCTTTTACAACTGTGGCTTCTGCTACACTTTTCCTAAAGACCAGGGGCAGTTCTATGAAATATGAGACCCAAATATACAATTTGCATGAAAACTGGTGTAAAATGCATACCTTATAAAATCAGTATGCAGTGTAGTTATGTATTAATAAACTTCATAATTTATTTTTGGGTACTTTTCCAGTTAAAATCTTAATTACGGCTATTCTCCAGTTTTCTTAAATATTTATTTTTTATTTCTTATCTGCTATCTCACTATCTTGGTCCAGATCCCCTACACAGAAATGTATGGCAAAGAGAAATTTAAAAACATAAAAAATCAGAAGAGGAAGTGAGAATAGAAATCCAACCAATATAGAATCACAGCAGTGCAAAATGTCAGTGCTAGAAGAAGCCTTAGAGTTCATCTAGAATAATCAATTCATTTTACTCATGAGGGTTAGGGAGATTAAATAACTTCACCAAGGTCACACTACTCTAAAAGTGTCAGAGACAAAACAGAAACCCACACTTCGGGAACCCCCAGTCAATGGTATACATGCCCAGGCTTCAATTTCTCTTCCTATGTAAGAAAAAGTTGAGATTAATTTGACCCAAAGTAGAGCTGTTCTACAAATCACCACCAGGTGATATAGTATGAGAAAGAATGTGGTCTAGAGGCCTGGGCGAGAAAGGAACAAAGCCAATTTTTGATGGTGCTAACAGCATTAGAGATACAATGAGTTATCTTGAACAAAGGAATACAAATTTCAGAAATTGTTCCTTTATGAAATATTGTCTTTTATAATTTGCAAGGTAGGTCTTTTCTGCTGTTTATGTGATCCTCTGTATATCCATTCCCCAATCCTCTCATAACTCCACACACACTTACCTGAACAGGGGTTCTTAACTTGGAGTCTTAACTTAACACACATGTAGCAGCAAAGGAACCCACTTATTCAAGTTGAGAACAAAACAGACATCAGAAACTTGGGGTTTTTTATGTTGATAACTATATTTCAGTATAACTGGTTTTCTTTGTAATTCTATGTATTTTATTTTATGCATTTAAGAACATTATTCTGAGTAGGGATGTGTAGATTTCACTAGACTGCCAAAATGATCCATGACACAAAAATGGTTAAGAACCTCTGGTCTAGGGAGAAATGAGGAACAAGCTTTTTGACTTTGGCTTGCTTTAAGTTGCCTTTTGTACTTTCTCATTTGAAGTCAAAATAATTCCCTCCCCAGCTCTCCAAACCTAGCTAGAGTTTGTGTAGCTCTTGGATTCTGTGGTCCCAGATCAGGTATCTTTATTAGCCAGATAAGAGACTCCCATAGTTCACCAGATGGTGAGATCTTAAGAACTTAGATTACTAGGAATGTGCTTTTTTGGCTTAGCAACCAATCAAAAATTCATTTCTGGGGTAGCTAGGTAGTGTAGTGAATAGAGCACCAGCCCTGGAGTCAGGAGAACCTGAGTTCAAATCCAGCCTCAGACACTTAACACTTACTAGTCATGTGACCTTGGGCAAGTCACTTAATCCCAATTACCCTGCCTTATCCCTCAAAAAAAAAGGAAAAAAAAGTTCATTTCTTCATCACCCAATTAACAGTAGTACTACTTAACCTATTTACTTCTTCAGTTAATATTACTAGTTTTGTTGAATATATTAAACACAAACAACTCTTGAAATGATGAGTGCTAAATTAATTTAAAAGTATTGTAGTATTACAGAAGTAGAAATATATAGAATTCTCCTGGTATTGAGAATAGATAGAGTGTACGAGGCTACTGACATTTTGAAAACATTGAAAAGAAAGAAGTTAGACAATTACAAAGTTATGTTTAGTAAAGCTAAGCCAAGGGAGACAACTTTGGGAAGTACTCTGTAAATTACCAAACTCATTTGAGCATTCAAATAAATGACAATAAGTCATTATACCTGAGAATTAATCTTCAGTCCATTCTCTGAGGAAGAGGAGGAACTGCTTTGAAAAAAAATAGAAGCTTTTATAAGAAAAGAACATTTGCCCATAGAGAAATTGAGAGCCATACTTAACTCTTAACATCAGTTTGTAAAATCACATCCCCCCACGCCTCAGAGCATTAACTCTGCCCCTTCCCCCTGCCAACACTCTGCCCAGCAACAACTCAAGAACTGTTTATCTCCCCTTAGTATAATGGCCAGCTGCACCTATGAATCCTTCAATGCACTATCTGTAAGTTAACTCCTCAGCCAATTAGGCACATCCTGAATCCCCATTAGCCTTGGTTCCCAACATCCATCTTGTCAAACAGGACACTGATGAGTGGCAGACTAGGCACTTCTCAGTCAGCCCTGACCACTAGCTGACTTAGTGACATTTCAAGCCTAAGACCACACCTCCAGATAGCCCCTCCCCCCCAACTTGGGCTGTTTCCCAGTGAATTATGGGCAATACAACTGCACAGTAGATGATAAAAGTGCATGTTTCTTTAAGCACTGACCACTCCTTAACTCCTCCCTAATCCCACCCTTACTCACCTAGTTAGCATAATTGACACCTGATTTACCATTGTAACTCTTTATAAACTATACCTATGACTTCTTTAAGTTTGCAGGTTCCCTAAGACCTCCTGCCTGCTGTAAAGTGTAACAATAAACTTTTATAATCCTGACTTGAAAGATTGCTTGGGCCTGTGAATTCCTTCCAGACTGCCCTGCAGGGACTCTGGTAATTGGAGTCCCTGTAACACCTATCACCCCCCTCATCAATTCCATGCCTTTCTCCTGCCCCCACATGCTTTTTGACCCCAGAATTCCCAACTCCCCCTTTTCTGAGATAGGGTAAATAGTATTTTCAAAGCAATAAACCCCTCAGATGACACCCAACACAAGGTCTCCTTCTCCTTTCACAGAACATCCCTCCTTACCCATAGTAGCATCATTGGTGGAACCTCCTTTTATCACCAAACCAAGGTTTCCCTCTCTCTTTCTTCCCCATCCTCCTCTCCCACTCACATTCAGAGTTTTCTCTTCCTGAGAAACCACAGGAGACACGTCCCCTCATTGCTAATCCTCAGTTTGACCTGCCACATCACACAGGACCCAAAGTCCTCCTGCTCCCCTCCAGCTTTTCATTCACCTTTCACTTTTGTAACATATTCTCCTTCCTCCTCCCCCCGCAAAACCCCCCACGCTGATTCGCCTGCAGGTAGGGTCTCTCAAGGTTCTGGTTATGACACCCCAGGCACTTCTTTCCACTATGATCTCTGACTTCCAACCTCACCCCTGTTTCCTTGTGTACATTTAGAAAGAATCTATTCCTGGTCTCTCTGCTGTCATCCTGTTGCTATTGCTCTCCTTCATTTCTATTGTCTGGAATGCTAGAGAGACAAATAATCTTTTCAGATCTGGTTTTCTTTCTAAAAATATTTTCAAGTATCTCTTTGTTACTGAATTTCCACTTTTTTCATTCATATTGGCATCCTGAACCCCATTGTTCTTCAAACTATTATTCCCATTCTCACAGGCAGGTACAATTTCTGGCAGGTACAATTATTCAAATTTCTAAAAAGATTCCTTTAACTATGAAAGAATGCCTCAGAAACAACCTGAAAGAAGTGTTGGTCAATGGCATCATCACAGAATCCAAAAGCCGCAAACTGTACGTGTTTATTGATTCACACGTCATTGTCTGAATATTTGCTGTGCTATTTTTATTTATTAAATTTGCTATTTAACTCTTTTAGGTTTTTTTTATGTAGTTATACTATGCCTGTGGTATCATAAGATCTGTTATCTATGCATTGTTTTGTTCATTTTTTGCATATATGCTAATGATTATACTTCTATTTTTATAGGTCCATTAATACTGTTTTAGTTGCTTAACATTGATTTTAGGTTTATGATGATTTGTTTGAATAGCATGGATATGCATGTGCCTTTAAGGCATGCAAGACATGTCTTGCATACAATCTAGATAATTACTGAAGCAGTCTATCAAATGATGCTTTGTATAGTGCTACATCTATTTTACATGCTGTTAATGAACATTTGTTCCCAAAGTACTATTGGATGGTACCTAGGATACTAGGATAATTACTCCTGTAATTTTTAAGTCTTAATGGTTATCATGATGCTTGAACTATATTTCCCAGATTTCAACTATACCCTGACTAAATTTTGCAAGGAACTAAACAATATCTGGTCTAGAGGAGGAATGTAGTCCTGGGTTTCCAGACTCCCAGACTGGATAGTACTGCTATGGAGATGAGACACTCAGACACTATTTCAGAGTTCACCAGTTGGTGACATCTTTGGAATCTGAATTTCTGAGACTGTTTTTGGAAGCTTCTGGAAGAAAGAAATAAAAAACCACATGGAATAGCCATTCTCATTTTCTCATACATGGAGGGAATACTGGGTACAGTCATGCAAGGTGCCCAGTCACTGAGTACAGTCTCCTGTTCCTCTCCTACAACTCTATAAATTCTTGCCTTGACGGAAATCGGGATCCGGGAAGCAACTTTCCTCCACCCTCCTGGCTGAGGCATACTGGTGAGACTGTAGAGCAACTGGAGAGCTTTGATTTTCCCCTCACTTGTCCATTTAAGAGGGATTAGTTCAAAGCTCATATCTGCTTTAAGCTGACTGAGCTCAAGGGAAGAAGCAGATCCTATTCCTAGTCTCAAACAGCTGTTTCCTTACAAATAATTTGCTCTTCAATTGCTTTCATTACTGTTACTACTTATGAATCTATTCCCCCTCCTTGTTATAAAAGAAAATATACCGGCTACTAAATCCTTGTTTCTTATGATTAATGATGGCAGTAGCTAGAGATTTGGGAAGGGTTTTATATCTCTGTAGAGGGTTGGGAAACATCTCCCCTTTTCAGCAAGGGGAGGGAGGAAAAGCAGATGATGATTCCATGCAGAAGACCCAGTGCAATGGAGACAATACCCACTAGGCAAATGCACCATTATAGGCTTTAACAGAAAAGATTATTAACTGAGATTTTATATATAAATATGTTTATATATATACACATGTACATACATATATGCAGGTATATTTGTATACATGTATTTATACATAAACTCTAAACTGAGATTGTACATGGATGTATAAATACATATACAAAAGAGCAAGTATTCCTCAAGCAGTAGCTATACCTATGACTTCCAGTCCTATTCAATAGGTCCTGCTGAGCAAGACATATGGCCAATTGTGAGACCAAAAGGTAGAAACACAAACTATGATGATTACCATGACTTCTCATTATATAGAAGCAAATGGCACATTGCTTTTGACGATATGGAAGCAAGTGTGTCATAAATCCCTCTTTCTGGCCCAGCCAAAATCAGAGAGAACAACCATTACACATACACACATATATGTGTATATGCATATATATGTGCGTGTGTGCATATATTAATATGAATATAGTGATTGGAATTTGAAGAGAATTTGGAGATTAACTAAACCAACTATCTTTTTGTTTTACAGATAAAGAAACTGAGTGCCAAGGATTTACCAAAAGTGACTTGGTGTTTATTAAAACCAGGATTCAAACCTAGATCATCTAATAGAATGTAAGCTGCTTGAGGGCAGGGACAATTTTGATTTTTTGTATAGCCAGCACCTAGTAGAGTGCTTGGCACTCAGCTGAAACTCTGAAGTAAGTAATCATTGAATGAATGAATGAAATGGAATCCTATGCCCATTCTATTATACTACACAATTTGCCACTATATCCCTCAGGAGGAGAGAACTATGGATGCTTTAAATTAAAGTAGTTCATTTCCCAGTCACTAGAAGCCAGGAGTGTAACTTTGAGATCCTATATTTTAATCTGTAAGGATTCTTGGAGGCTATCTTAATCCAAACACTCCATTTTACCTATGAGGAAAATGAAGTCTCGTGGCTTCCTCAAGATAACACCAACAGTGATCCCAGATCTTGTAATTACAAATCTAGGACTTTGTTCACTATACTCTACTACTAGCTTTTGCAGGGTCTAGGTAAATATAGAGTACCCCAAAAGTCTTAGTGCAGTTAAAAAAAACTTTAGTAACTTAAACTGCAGTAAGATTTTTGGACACCCTATCTAAGAAAAAAAGGTTTGCTGTTTTTGTACCTCCACTTTAGGAGGGAAAATTCTTCTCACTATCTTAAATAAGAGGAAAATAGTCTCTATGTCTTTTAAAATATAGTTATATGGTATACATACAAAGCTTGTATTACTTTGCAGCTAGTGAGCTGCTAATTTGACTTCTGCCTTTCAAGTTTTGGATTTGTTTGGTTTTTTTGTTTGTTTGTTTTTTGAGATCTGCCTTAAAATCTAAAGCTTTATTTCCCAAAGTGCAAAAATTATTCTTATGGCATCCTATAAGTACTACAAGAAGGGAGAAGGTAAATTGCAAAGAAGGAGGGGGCAAATAATAGAGACTGGATGGAGCCCTCTATAGGGAATTGTCAGTTATCAGAAACAACTCATAGTTGTTTAGTTGGGGGTGGAAGTGGGGGAGGGGGAGGAAGACCTAAAGTTATTTCCAAATTATGGTCTTCCATGCAAGAACAGGGAACTTAAAGTGTAAGCATTGGATTGTACTCCACAAGATTTATTTGGATGCCAACAGAGGTCCCCCCGAATTAGTCAAACTGCCAAGAAAAGTTTGGGAAATACTCAGCCAAATGCACTCCAGGAAAATATAGACACTTCTTTGTAACCAGAAGGAAGAAATCTAATCTTTTTTCCACAAGAAAAAGAATCACTATTACAGAAAGTTCCCAAGTACTATAATTCTCTCCCTGGCTCTCAAGCCTTCAAATCAGGGATTCTGTGTAACCTTTCATAAAAGTTAGAGGAAGACTAAAAAAAAATTTACCAGGCTGAGAATCCTTTCGTCTGCCTGCCCATAATAGCAAAAACCGTGTCCTTTTATCCTGTTCCCCAGCTGCCCACCAAAAATAGAGCTACCCCTGCAAGCTAGATATCAAATGACATTGCCAAGAAGTATATCCAACCACATGCATACAACATAATTCTCCTGTGGGTTTTTAGAGTGCCTGACTATAGTCCACTCATAGCACAGCCTCCTGCATCTGTAAAATGGGGCTAATAATATCTACCTACACCTCACAGAGTTGTGAGAAAAGCACTTTGTAAACCTCAATTGTGACACATGAATATGAGTCATTTTTAAAGCTAGAAACCTTTACTTCCACTTGGCACTTACAGGGTCACAGAACAATAATAACATGCAAGACCTTAGAGAACATGTGGTCCTACCCTCTTCATTTAACAAATGAGAAAACTGAGGGTCAAAGAAGGGAAATGACCTAACCAAGAGATCAGACCTGACCCCAGGTCCTTTGGTTGAATGCCCCATTGCCATACCACAGCTATCTCCATGTTTACAGCAATTCTAAAATGTTCCATTTTTGAATAGGATATAATTTTTCCAGTCTCGGGTTATGAATACATTATGGACCTTATGATTTTTATTTTGTTGCATCTGATTAATTTATCTCAAAGCTTTTGCTTTAAATGATTTCTCCCCACTCCTAAATAGATTTTTCTCCAATTTCCCAGCCATGAGTTGTTTAAATGGTTTATCTTCAGTGATCCCTTTTTATAGGGGAGATGTTTACATTACTAGTGAAGACAAGAAAAAGTTAGTTATAGAAAGCAGGTGTGCAATTTAAGAATTAAGGGGGGATGGTTGCTGTGGGGGCTGGGGGCTAGTATGTATATAAAGTGATTTTCTGCTCCTCTGATGTGGGGGGCAATTGGGGAGAGCAGTCAACAACTGGCCTAATGGCATTCTTTGATCTGTGGTCCAGTAAAGAGGATAAGATATTAACACAGATAACTATTTGGGAGAGAGAGAAGGGAAGAGAGGGAGGGGGAGAGAAAGAGAATATTTATTAAGCATTTGGTAAGAACCAGACACTGTGTATATTTGCTTTAAAAATAAAATTATGTGATAAGTATATTAGAGCGTTATAAAACAATTCTGGCTGAGAAAGGAGGTCATTAATGACCTAGAGGAATAAGAAAAAGCTTCATGTAAAAGGTGGCCTTTGAATGCTAGGGGGAATGATGAAATCACCACTTGTGCCCCCTAAATCTTCAGGTTCTTGCCTAAGATTTTATAATTCTATTTGGGGTTTTTGCAATTGCAAAAGGCATCCTTCTTTTCTGAAAATAAATTAAGTGATCTTGTTTGTTGAAAAATGTAGATAAGCATATGATTATATATAGCTATAGCACCTCAGACGTGTTTTAGAAGTTGATTTTGATTGGGTTTTTTGTTTTGTTTTTTGCCTTAAAGAAATCTCCCACTCCTAGAATCTTAAGCTAGTATTTATTCATATGTAGTATCCCAAATGAAAGCTGCAAGCCCGTAGAACAAAGGGCCTTTGTTCTTTCATTTGAGAAAATATTCCAGAGGCCAATCGTGGAAATGGCCAAGCAGTTTGAGAGTGAACTCCCTTGTATAATTGCACCCATACTATTTGTTTATTATTTTACATATTCCATATAGTTTATATTTCTCCAACTTTTTTCTCTACATCACTGAAATAACTGAGGTCACCCACTATTTCCAAAAGTATGACTTAATAGATGACTGCCCACCAGTTCCAAATGACCTCCTAGTACCTTGGGCCACAGATAACAGTCTTTCTTATCCTCCCCCATTCACCTTCTGTGAGGGGGAGAGGGGAATATGTATTCCAATCATATGCCCTTCATACCATTTAACTAATTACAGTTCTCACAAATCCCATAGACAGATGATTTCATAGATCCAGAAACAGGTATAACATAACTTTTTGCTTTTCCACGTAGAAGTCCTAGGTGGAAAACTGGATAGCTCACACTATAGAAAAAGAGAAAGCTGAGAAGTCATCTTTGAAACTCCTTACTTTCTCTCCAGTCCCACAGTAAATTGTGTTGGATGCATAACTGGATATTTGCAGCACCCAATCTCGAACCTTTCTGAGGATTCAGGCCCGTATAAAGAATATCCTACTATAAGCTTCATTTGAATACCTGAGTTTTGGGGTAAAGGCTCCATCTGTTTCCCTTTCTAAGCCTGGATGTTAATTTACACAGAATCACTCATTTAAAGAGGAATTTACTTCTAAATGTAGGAAGTTAAATGGGCAGGAAAGTTTGATTTTTTTTTTTTATTTTAAGGAAAAATCCTAAGAACCTAGAGAAATAGCATGAATACAGTAGCACAAAGAATATCTTTCAGGAAATGTATGCTCTAAACAAGAGGTGAGCCACCATATAGTAAGACTATTGCATAATGGATTGACATTTTATGTATAATACATTTGAAAACCCCTAGGCTATGGCCTCTAGCATGTTGGGTAGCATTCTACAAAGGACTCATGGAAAGATGTGAACATAGTGTTTAGAGTTGGACCACCACACTCTGACTGACCTCTAGGGTACTAGTAGCAATGAGGACACTCCTTCAAAGTATGCTCTCACATCTGACTCATACACATGAAAATAAACAAGAATCATAGTGCGAGAAGAAGGTATGGATGGGTTGCCATCTGCACTTGTGGAGGGGGTCTCCACATCAGTGAAAGCATAAATCCACCGAAATATTGATGTTTTAAGTTTTACAAAGTAAAAGAAGTTCAACAGTAAAAGTTTCACAAATAAATTTTATAAAATACCAGAGAATTACAAAACAGTTGAGTAGAGGCAAAAGCACTTGGCTAAGACTTGAGAAACTTTGATTCTAGTCTCCATTCTTCTACTGCCACATTGTGTGATCTTGGTTAGGTTGATTAACCTCTCTGGATTCAGAGAAGAATGCACCCCAAGAAACATCATAATTGCACATTTCGTATGCCCCTCTTTTCCTCCCTCTAAAAGTTAGAGAGCTAGTTAGGTGGTACAATGGATAGAGTCCTGGCCCTGGAGACAGAAATACCTGAGCTCAAATTTAGTACTTGTATTCAAATTTAGCTCAAATGTCGTACTTGCTAGCTGTGTGACACTGGGCAAGTCATTTAATAGAAAACAATCTGTGACCCCATTAACAACTGGTGGACTCTTATCTGGAAAACCTGAATTGTGGAAACAGGGTAAAGACCTAAGGTTGGGTTGGTGGTTATAGTGGTTGGTGGTGTTAGTGGTATAAGGCAAAAAAAAGGAAAAATTTAATAATAATAAATCTTAGGGTTGTTTTGGGATCCAATGACATATCTGTAAAGCATTTTGCAAACCTTTAAGTACCATATAAATGCCATCATCATCATCATCATCGTCATCATCATCATCATCATCATCATCATCATCATCAATTATTGTTGTTACACCCAAGGAACACTATCTTGAGGAGCAGCATACAAATCAGTCAGGGAAATACAAGGGAATTGCATCAATGCATGGAAGAGAGCTGCCCACCATTAGTATATGGTTCAGTGTCTCACATATTCCACCCTACTTCCCTTTCCCCAGCTTTGAAGGGAAAAAGGGGTTCACTATGTTATTCACTGAATTGAAATGTCAACTCTCTCCATGTATTGAGGAGGGGGAGAAGCTGAATTAACTTGGGTAATCAGGTTGACTTTGGGTAGGGATGTTTAAAGTGGGTCAGAAAGGAACCTGGAGATAATCACCTACTTCATATAACCCAATTTTGACTCTGTCATTCTGACTGTCATTAGGAAATGGCAATTCAACAAAAAAGTTCACAAAAGTATAGAAGGAAAATGTGTCTTGAATCATTTGCATCAGTGCAAAGTGGAAATTTATAAATGTTTGGAATGTATAGAAACTCACTTTTCCTCCCATTGCAATTATTTGTTGTTAGCATACTGAAAGAATGTTTAAAACTCAGTTCTTTCAGAACATGCCTACAGCATCACCAAACAAGTATATCAATGAGCAGAATTTTATACCCTCAGCATCTGAAACCATTAAGCTGTGTGTGGTGGTGTGCTCAGGGCTACACACAAAATTACACAGACACAGTTTCTGCCCTGTATCTTTAATATTTCTTCTTTTTACTTCATTTCAACAAAATACACATAAAAACCATGTTTCTGTAATCTAAATGCATGAAAATGATTTGAAGCTCAGGATTAAGAGTAGATTACATATTTTAGACACTGGAACCAGATAGCAATTTAAGTTAATGCCTTGGAGGTTAGTGAGTTCCTGAAATTTGCTGGTGCCTAACCTCTGGAAACTGTACCTATGACCTTAAAATAAATTATGTTACATGGTGCCAAAAAAACAGCTTTAGCACTAGCTGTTCTTTTAGGGGGCATTTATGCCATTTTGGCTTATTGGAAAACTTGTGTTATAAAAACTGGTTTATTTTCACAACCCAATGGTTAATCCATTATTGGCTTGTCAAACAAGGTACCCTCCTTTGTTTTAATATAAGCTTATATCTTCCATTAATGTAAGTGGCAAAAGGATGATCATTTACAGAATACTTTAAGCGGTATACCTTATGCCAGGTTACATCTACTATATTTTACTCAAATCATTGTCTGGTGTCTAGCTTACTCTGATACATTATCAAGTGACAACTGGTTATTGGTGGTTATATCAGTATAGCACAAGCTCTAATAGGTCCTACTGCACTGGAAAGGCCTTGTGTGTAAGCCCAGAGTTTGAGGCTATCCAAAGATCAGCTTAGCTAAATGCATAAAGATCCATTAGCAGAATTGAAAAACGGATGATGAATTATTCTGGCTATAGAAATTCAGGAAGAACTACTAAGGATGGAAGAGTTTTCACCTCAGTGAAATCATGGATCTTTTGGAAAATGTCATTGAAATATTTTGTTGTATATCTGAAAGGAATTGCAAGTTGTACATAATAGATTTACAGTTTCCTATTATTTCTCTTTTTAAATTGTACTATATTATAAAAATGTTTGTTTTATTCCATAAATTAAAAATAAAAAACTTAAAAATCTATCATTTATCAGCTAATTATTAAAATTGCCATTGATTACAAGATAAATTTAGGCTTATATCTTTTATAATTTATTGACATATACAATTCACTTCCAGACATAGTGATGCATTTTAGAACAATCTTAATTCAATTAATCAAGCTTACTCCTTCTATTTGCCAATCCTGTAACAGTGACATTTGTTACTTATCTAATCAATCAGTGATGATTTATTAATAAAAAACTTTCAAAACTTAAAAGTGCTACATAAATGCTAGTTATCATCATAATTGTTGTTATTCTAAGTGCTATGTGTTAGGTACTAGAGATGGAAAAATAAAAGTCTCTGCCCTTAGAGACATTAAGTTCTACTGGGAGAAAAACATATACACATAAATATAAAATATATACAAAGAAAATGAAAAATAATTTTATGTGGGCAGAGTAGCCTAACAGCTGGAATGAAGTCAGAGAAAAAAGTCTCATGTAGGATTATGTGGGACTTATAAAAGGAAATGAGGCATTGAAAGAAGAGCTGAAAGGGGAGTGAATTCGAGGTATAGGACACATAGGAGATGGCAGGAAACAGAAGGTAGGAGCCGCTAGATGGCACAATGGATAAAGCACCAGTCCTGGAATCAGGAGGACCTGACTTCAAATTCAGCCTCAAAAACCTCTTAGCTGTATGACCCTGGGGAAGTCACTTACCCCTGGTTGGAAAGAAAGAAAGAAAAAGAAAGAAAGAGGGAGAGAGAGAGAGAGAGAGAGAGAGAGAGAGAGAGAGAGAGAGAGAAAGAGAGGAAGGAAGGAAGAGAAGGAGAGGGAGAGAGAGAGAGAGAGAGAGAGAGAGAGAGAGAGAGAGAGAGAGAGAGAGAAGATAGTTTCATTTTCTGGAACACAGACTGTGAGAACATGTAATAAACCTGGAAAAGTAGATTGAAGCCAGAATGCTAAGGGCTTTGAATGCCATAATTGGTTTCTTCAAATATTACTTTCAAAGAATAGTCTCTTGGCCTTTCACCATCCTGATCAGTATTCTCTGAAATCCTTGTCATTATTCTTCCACAATGTTCGATTAGTGGCCTGACCAGGAAAGGGCACAGGCCAATCAACTTTCCTCACTGTAGACACTGTGTTGGACCCAGCTCCGCTCTGCCCTTCCCTCTTTGATTTGTCACTTTGCCCTTCCTGAAAATCAGACACAAATCCACTTACCCTTCCTTGTTGTAAAACAGGCAGCCCAACCTTTCCTTCATTGATTTGTAAAACAGAGAACTCCACCTTGCTTAATCTGTAAACAGGCAGAACCCCCACCCATTGCTTACCCTTGATTAATCTGTGGGTGGGAGACCCACCCTAGGGTCTCTTGCCAGCAGGAAATTCAAATGTATACTGACCAATCACTAATTGGAGTTTCAAGTATACACTGACCAATCATTGGAGTTTCAGCTTACATCACTGTAATTTCAGCTTACATAACCTGGCTATGGAACCTCTATAAAACTTGTACACTGTCTGTGTCAAAGGGCTGTCTGATTTGGGTGACCATGTACCCCGACAATCCCGCGGTGTTCTGCGGTAATAAAATCCACTCTTTAAATTTAATCTTGGGGATCTTCTGTCTCATTTTTATTAAGGTACAGCAACTAGGCTCCTATTGTTAATGAATATTACTCTTTGAAAAGCACGAAAGAAGGAAATAAGCATTTATTAAGCAAGGCACTATCCTAAGCACTTTACAAATATTATTTCATTTAATCCTCACAACTATGGGAGGTCGATGCCATTATTGTCCCCATTTTATAGTTGGAAACTGAAGTAGACTGAGATAAATTTATTTCCCCAGGGTCATATAACTAGTAAATGTCTGAGGCTGGATTTGAACTTGGGTCTTCCTGACTCCAGGCTCAGCACTCTACACATCCTTTCCGTCCTTGGAAAGGAAATGTGGTATGATGGAGAATAAGCTAGACATAGAGTCAAGTTCAAATCAAATTTGCTATGACTCTAGGCAAATTATTTAATCTCTAGTCAGACAGTCAGTGTAAAGGGACAGTCAGCACCTATTAAGCACCTATTATTAAGCACCTACAATGAGGAAAGTTGATTGTCCTGTATTTCTCCTGCTCAGGCCACCAATGCCTGGCAAAGTGCTAGGCATTCAAAGAAATGCAAAATGTCTGACAGTCCCTTCACTGAAAGAGCTCATAATCTGAAAGGGGAAATAGCATGCAAACAATAATGTAGAAACAAGATATTGATAAAATAAAAACCCCTGAGAACTGCTAAAACAGAAGAAAACCCCAGGGCTAAAAAGGCGGACCTGAGGTGAGCCAGAGCCTGAATATTGTTTACGATGATTCTAAGAGCATTCATTGCCTGAGAAGAAACTTGCAAGCTGGAACAGTGAGGCAAAGTTCTCAGCTGCTCAAAGAGGAGTGAAGAAAGGGTGAGGTAGTTATACATATTTGGGATATTTATGACTATTTGAGGTCTTCATGGCTAAGCAGGGAGTTAAGGGAGAAACACAATAGATCAGAAAATCGGGGAAGTGAGGGTTCAGGGAGAAGACATCTATAAACCCAGCAAATCAGAAAGCAGGATGTTTGCTGCTCTTCAGATAAGCCAAAAACCAAGATGTCTGCTGCTTTCTCTGAGCTGGTTGAGACTGGTTTAAACAGTTGCAGGTAGGGGGCGGAGCCAAGATGGCAGAGTAGAAACAGCTCATCCAAGCCACTCTGCCCCCAGATTCCCCCCAAACTATGTAAAAGGGGACTCTGAACAACCTCTGGAGCCCCAGCACCCACAGAACGACACAGAGAAGCTAACCTCCCGCTGAGGACAGCCCAGCAGCCCTGCAGGAAGGACCAGCGCAGTGGTCTGGGACCTGGCAGCGTGCAGCGCGCAGAGCGCAGGAGCAGAGCCGCGCCCAGGTACCCTTGAGCCGAGGTTTTAGCCCCAGGGCGGCAGGGCCAGCAGCCGGCTGGAGGAACCCCAGAACACCAGGAGCTGTGGCGACTCCAGAATTATCAACATAGACTTGCCTAGGACAAAGTAAGAGGTTAGTGTCCTATGGACTTTGGGACTGGTATTAGGGAATGCGTCGGCTCCCTCCCTGGGGGCTAGAAGCCGCTGAGGACAAACGCCATTTTGTAGTTTTCAGAGGCAGCTCCCCGCTCCCAGCCTGCAAATTTGTAGGGAGATCCAGCGATCAGTCTTGGGGGGTAATTGCTCTTGCTTTAACCTCCCTGGATCTGGATTGTGATCTAGGGTGGAAGTAGTGGGTGGGTTTACAGCTTGCCAGAAACGGAAGTTGCCCCCCACACGTTCGGGACGAAAATTCCTCCATCTGGCCTTAAAGCCATAGTGTGGCAACAAGCCCAAAAGTCAAGCAATTAAGTGGCAACATGCCAAGGCAAAGGAAACAGAAAATGCAACCCTAGACTCCTATTTTGGGGGCATAGAGCAGGAAAAGGACTGTGAGGTCAGAAGTCCTGCTCCACAAGCCCCAGGGGAAAACATGAGCGGGTTGCAGGCCATAGAGGACCTTAAGAAGGACTTTAAAAATCAAATAAGAGAAGTGGAGGAAAAATGGAAAGAGAAATGAGAAGGATGCAGGAAAAGTATGAAATGAGGGTCAACAGCCTGACTGAGGAAAACAACACCTTAAAAAATAGACTAACTCAAATGACAAAGGAGGCCTAAAAGGGCAATGAGGAGAAGAATGCCTTAAAAAGTCGAATTTGCCAGATGGAAAAAGAATCTTAAAAGTTCACTGAGGAGATTCATTCCTTCAGAGTTAGACTGGAGCAAATGGAAGCTAATGACTTTATGAGAAATCAAGATGCTGTTAAGCAGATCAAAACAAATGAAAGATTAGAAGGCAATGTGAAATATCTCATGGGGAAAACCACTGACCTGGAAAATAGATCCAGGAGAGACAATTTAAAAATTATTGGACTACCTGAAAGCCATGATCAAAGAAAGAACCTAGAAATCACCTTCAAGAAATTCTCAAGGAAAACTGCCCTGATGTTTTAGATCCAGAGGGCAAAATAGAGGTTGAAAGAATCCACAGATCACCTCCTGAAAAAGATCCCAAAAAGAAAACTCCCAGAAATATCATAGCCAGGTTCCAGAATCCTCTGATCAAGGAGAAAATACTACAAGCGGCCAGGAAGAAACAATTTCAACATTGTGGAAACACAATCAGAATAGCCCAGGACCTGGCAGCTTCTACACTGAGGGATCGAAGGGCATGGAATATGATATTCCAGAGGGCAAAAGAACTGGGAATGAACCCAAGGGTCACCTACCCAGCAAAACTGAGCATTTTGTTTCAGGGGAAAATATGGTCATTCAGTGGAATAGAGGACTTTCAAGCATTCTTGAGGAAAAAACCAGAGTTGAATAGAAAATTTGACATCCAGACGCAAGAAGTAAGAGATGCCTGAGAAGGTAATCAGGGAAAAGAAATCAAAAGGAACTTATCAAAGTTGAACTATTTACATTCCTATATGGAAAAGCAATATCTGTGACTGATGATATCTTTCCTACTATGAAAATAATGGAAGAAGGGGGTGTGGTCATATGAATACATATGTGAATGTGTGTGTATATGGTTACAGTTATATATGGATAGAGGGCATAGGTTGAATTTGTTGGGAAGAGAGAATACTCAAGGGATGAAATTATGAGGTGAGAGAGGAAAGTGGCAAGAGGAGATGGGGAGAGACAGGGTAGTGTAAACTATCCCATGCAGAAGAAGCAAGGGGAAGTGGTTGCAAAAGAGGGGGAGAATAAGGAAGGCCAAAAAGGCAAAACCACATTCAAACTGAATTTGGTTCAGGGAGAAAATGACATACATAGTAAATGGGATATCTCAACCTGCAGCAGGATAGGGGGAAGAGGGATGGGAGGAGGGATGATGGATGGGAGGGCATCCTTGGGGTGAGGGGAGGTTGGAAGTACCCACTATAAAAGAGGGACAGGATCATGTAGGGAATGGACCAGGTGGGGGGTGGGATGAGTGGGAAGGAATTATAAGCAGCCTTGTGCAATATATCTACTATGATAATGTTTTGCATAGCTAGACATGTACAACATATACTGAATTACTTATCTCCCCAGAGGGAATGGGTGACAAGGGAGGAAGGAAATGGATCTGAAATTTGAGGTCGCAACATTAAATGTTTCAAATATATATAAATACTATTATTAATACTCTTTTGCTTGTAATAGGAGATAAGATGTGCAGGCATTGGGATGCAAAGACTCACCTTCCTCTAATGGAAAAGTCGATGGGGGTATGGGAGAAGGTATGGGAGAGAGCAGATTGGAGGAAGCGATATCTTGTGGGTCTGCTATTCTGGGAGGTTGGGTAGGGGAATAATGGGGGGGAAATGATTGCAACTCAAAATCTGGTGGAAATGAATGATGTAAAACAGAAGTTAATAAAGCATTTGTTTAAAAAACAAAACAAAAAAAAAAAAACAGTTGCAGGTATCTCCAAGTTCAGCTAATGTTTACTCACAAAGGATCACTATTACATCAAGCAGTCCTGGGCTTCAGAAGTCCCCCTGACTGGCTAGTTGTTGTGCTACTCCATTGTCTGGTTCCCCCGTGAAAAAGGGAAACTCGAGCATATTTAATCAGTTAGTACAGTCATTATGGAGCCCTTTTCACAATATACACAGGATAAACTGGGACATTCCAAAAGAGGGAGTGAGCTAGCTCAGAGGTATTGGGAAAAGGATTCTTGTAGAAGGTGGAATTTAAGGTGGAACTTGAAGAAAGCCAGGAGACAAAGATGAGGGGGAAGAAAATTCTAGGAAGAAGGGATAGTCAGTGGAAAATGTGCTGAGTTGTCAGGAGAAGAATAGCAAGCATGCCAGTGTCATTTGATCTGAGTATGAAATGACAGCAAGATGTAAGAATTCCAGAAAGATAGAAGGGGGCTGAGTTATGAAGGACTTGGAACACAGAAAAAAAATTGTATTTGATCCAGGAGACCTTGGAGTCTATTGAATAAGGGTGTCAGATTTGTGTTTTAGGGAGAACAATTTAACAGAAAAGTAGAGGATGGGCTGGGGTGGAGAAAGCCTTTTTCAAAGATACCAACCAGCAGGCTATTGTGAAGTGATCAGGGCCTGCACTGGAGTGGTGGTAGTATTAGAAGTGAAAAAGGAATTTATGAGAGAGATATTACAAAAGTTAAATTGAAAGGCCATGGCAACAGACTACATAAAGGGTTAAAAGAGAGGGAGAAGTCAAGGAAGATAACTAGGCTGTCATTCTGGCTATGACTGGGAGAATACTGCTACCCTCAATAAAAATAGGAAAATTAGGGAAGAGGGGATGCCTTGGCAGTAAAGATAAAGAATTCTGTTCTGGACATACTGGGTTTAAAATGTCCAGTAGGTAGGCGAAGAGGTGAATCTAAAGGTTAAGAGAGATATTAGGGCTTGGATAAGTAGATCTAAGACTTGTCAGCAGAGAGATGTTAACTGAATCCATGGGAGCTGATGAGATTACCAAGTGAAATGATATATAGAGAGAAGAGGTCTCAGGACAGAGTCTGTGGTACACCCACAGTTAGCAGGCATGACCTATATGAAGAACCAGCAAAGGAGACTGTAAAAAGCACAATCATATTAGGTAGGAAAAGAAGCAAAAAGTGTTATCAAGAAAACCTGGAGAAAAGACAATATCAAGAAGAGGGTGATCAACAGTGTGAAAGCTTGCAGAGAGGTCAAGTGTGAGGACTGAGAAAAGGTTGTTAGATTTGTTGAGACATCGTTGATAATTTTGGGGATGGACAGATTAAGTGAGGGTTTTTTGAGAATGGAGGAGACATAGTTATATCTATAGGCAGTGGGGAAGCAGCCAGTAGACAGGTAGAGATTGAAGATTAATGAGAATGGGTTGATAGAGGAGGCAATCACCTTAGCAATCATTAACCGTGGTTTCTTCATTTGTAAAATAGCAACTATAATATTTGAAAGATATTAGAAGATAAAGATCATATAAGACAATGTATATAACATACTATATAAATCAACTATTATTTTTGCATATGGAGTTCAAAAATTGGGGAAGGTATGTGGTATAGGAGAAAGATTCTTGAATTTGAAGTCCAAAGATCTGAATTTTAATCCTAGGAAAGTCCCTTCTCATATCTTTGCAAGTTTCCTCATTTATTAAACTTGAAAATTAGACTAGATTTCTGAGGTCCTTTTTAATTATACATCTAATGAATGCCTTTTTAAAAAATTCCAAAGGCATATGATACTGCATCAAGATCATTCATTCATTCAACAAGTATTTATTGAGTGTTTACAATGTGTAAAGCACTGTGCCAGAAGCTAGAGGGAAACAAAAATAAATTGGATCCTACCCTCAATGAGATTATAATCGAATGCTAAGGATGAGATTTGTATATAGACAGATGCAATACTAGAATGTTTTATGATAAGTATTAAAGAAGTGGTAGAAAAAAAGAGCAACAGAAATTCAGAGGAAGAAAAGATCACTTCCAGATGGACAAGGTCAAAGCCACTTCATGGAGGATGTTGCATTTGAGCTAAACCTTGAAATATGGGTGGTCTTTCAAAAGGAAAAGTTGTGGGAGACAACATTCCAGCAGAGAGAAATGTCATAAGGAAATAAACAGAAGCAGTAAGCATAAGGTTTTTATAGGGTGTGGCAAATAATTCAACATAGAGCCCATTATTTGGAGAAGAGAAATCTGGTTTCTGCTCCTACATTTTTGTATCTGGTACCAATTAAGTCTTGAGGATGAAGCATCAAGGACCTTAATATATGTTGTTACTACCCTGCCACCATAACACTGAAATTGCCCCATGGTTCCCTGTCTTGAATAACTTATGTGACACTTGACTGGTCCTAGCTGAATTTCTCATCCCCTTTCCCCCAGACCAAATTCAGTTTCAGCAGAAGGTCTTCAGTGTCCTCATTCTTGCCTCCACTCTTTTTTTTCTTCCTTCACATGACTGGGTAGAATCATTTCTTGTCATGTCTTATAGTTAAGGGGAGTTCACATCACTGCTCTCTCAAAGGTCACCTATCACTGCCTATTATTTGAAAAAATCCAAAGTCATTTTCTTCGTCCACATCCTCTTTAACATCTTTGCAGTCCATTCAAATGTCAGCCTTAGATTTATAGAACCTTAGAGTCAGAAGGGATTTCAGAGGTCATCTAGTCAAAATCCTATCAAAATCATGCATGCAATCTATGATGTCCCAGACAGGCAATAATTCTTCCTCTGCTTGAGGAGTTCCGAAATCAGGGAAGACACTAAGATAGGGAAATCACTATTCTGAATATATCTACTGATTCCATTTTTGGATAACTGTTACATTTTCTTTTTTTTCCTTTTTGGAGGTGGGAAGGCAGGGCAATTGGGGTTAAGTGACTTGCCCAAGGTCACACGGATAGTGTCTGAGGCCGAATTTGAACTCAAGTCCTCCTGATTCCAGGGCTGGTGTTCTATTCACTGCACCACCTAGCCACCCCACTATTACATTTTCTACTTAAAATCGTCCCGTTCCCTGAGTTTCTGTGACCCTATTCTCCTAACTCCATTTCAGTCTCTCACTGTCTTCCTCCTTCCACCTTATTAGCTTTCTGTCAGCAAGGGTTCTGTTCTCAGTCCTCTCCTTTCCTCTCTTTAAACTTTTCTCAGGCTTCAGCCATCACCTATATGGATGACTCTGAAATTTGTGCCTCTATGCCTGAAATTTTTCTTCATACCACTTTAGCATTTCCAACTATCTCCTAAAAATCTCTGCTGGGATAGCCTGCCAGCACTTCAATTTCATCAGCTCAGAACTGAACTCATCATCTTCACTTATCAAACCTGTACCTCCTTCTGACTTACTTATTTTGGCTAGAGGTAGCACACTGGACCATGCCACTGATGATTTTAAATAATCAATGCAAAGAGATCAGCTACGATAAAGAATTTACATCCATCTCTTCCAATCTCTTTCAACTAAATAGCTATTTGTCGGGAAATGGAAAGGAGGTATTTTCTGCTCATTGATAAAATGTCATTTAAGCACAGAGCAACCCTTTCACTTTATAATAAAGGTTTCATTGGGTCTTTGACACACATGTGCTGGGGGGAGCAGGGGAAGCAGAGGGCAGGATTCCAAACATGTAAAACTTCAAAATGGAAAAAAATAAACAAGGCCCCAACTATCTGGATATCTAGTTAGTGGATCAATTTTATTTGGCTATGTTTATATTACAGTCATTATGGATTAGTTCTTGAACATGGAAATAGAGGATGTATAAAAGATAAGAGGAATGAGCAATATTTTCCTATTATCAACAATTGCTTTTAGCTGGTAATTCTCAAGCTACTACAACTTTATGCACAATGATCCCATTTATTAAACATTAGTGGTTATTAAACAAACAGTTCTGAAGTTTAGATTTTCCCAAAGAGCATTGTGTCAAATGTTTCCAAGATTTATGAGATTTTTAAAATTTTTGGTAATGTCCAAAGAATTTCTTTCTTTTTCCAAAATACTTTTTTAGCAAGCCCTACATGTTGTCATTCAACTAGCAGTTAAAATTTTCCACATTCAATATGAAAAAGTCCAATTTTTTCTTATTTGGTATTTGTTCATCTGAATAGTGGCAAGTGGCAACCCCCTTTACCCTCAGCAGCTATTGCATTTTACATGCTCTAACCTACATAAATTCTTAATTTTTGACTATACTTTTTGCAATGGAGATGTTATTGGTAAGGTAATAAGAAAAAGCCCCAGTTCTACAATGTAATGTGCATTTCTGCACCTTATGAGAATATTGAATAGACTTCATTATTTTTTTCAATACAAGGCTGAATTCCACCATTTGATTACCTGAACCAAAAGCATTTCAATATGCCATCCATCACCCTGACCAGTGTAAAATGCTGAATATTCAGATTAAATTGGAACTTTTTTTTCTATGAATAAGGAATTTGATTCAATTCTATAATATACAGTGTCTCTGGGGAGAGGAAATTGAGCTGAAGGTCGCTGAAGGCAAGTGAGAAAATTGTATTATCCAAATACAAAATTCTTTTCCTTATCATCAAAACCTGAAATACAGCCATGGGGAATAAGGGGGTCAAGAGAGAATTCAATTAGAGATGAAAATGGAAAAGGTGCATTTTTCAACTTACCTTTCATTTTTCCAAACAAGTAGCAGAAATGAGCAATGTGAGGACAATGAAATATTTGTCAAGTGGCTTTAATTTTTTTGTACAAATCAAGAAACATTCTTGATTAGTTATAAAGAGACCAAAAAAGAAAAGTCTATGGGGTTACAGAGCATCAGAGTTCAGAAGTATTCCATTATTTCAGTCAGCTATAAAAATCTGTTTCCTGTTTTTCCACAGTCTAGAAAATACTAAATGATTAATGACATATTTAAATCCTTTTTATTATTTCCATCTCTTTAGAATTTGTGAAGGACATCTATGTGAGTATATCATGGCTTTAATTAATGTTAATATATAGGATCGGGTGTCTGTATATTTCCTTCCATGAAAAAAAAAAACAACTCATATGCAGTCATCAATTTAAGCTGTTTGAAAAAGACCTAAATCATGGGAGGAAAATATTATAAAATATTAGATCTAGGAATTTTTTCTTCTTAATCCAATTCTCTTTATATGGGCACAAGTATGACAGTACTTCTTTGCTTTCTTTGGAGTATTAGGATTAAATACTTTTAGAGTTCTGCACTACATAAATTACACAGCAGACTATTCTTCCTTATATACAAAGCAAATCCTATAATTCTGCTCAGAACTTTTCAATGGCTCCCCATTAGAGTCTACTAAACAAAATCCAAACTCTTCACTTTAATTCAATTCAACAAATATTTAAGTGCATGCTATGTGAAGGGCATTATGCTAGACATTGGGAATATAAAGATAAAAACAAAACAATCTTTAACTTCAAGAAAATTACAATCAGGGAGGAGGACAAGATATGTAGACAATGTAGAAGGGCTCTAGACTAAAAGGAGTGAGACAGAGACAAAGGAAGAGAGACAGAGTTCTTTGACAGAGACAGAGATGAAGAGATGGGAAGGGAGAGATAGAGAGAGACAGAGGGAGGGAGGGAGAGGGGGAGAGAGAGAGCGTGATAGAGATTGAGAATGCCAAGCTTGGGGCATTAGTCAAGGTTTTGTGGAGAATGTGCTAACAAAGTTGATCCTTTAAGAAAGGGATTTCTGGGGAGATGTGCATGATGTATGATACATAGGAATGTAAATTTTTAAGATCTTCCCTGCCCCTAGGCTTAAGTGTACCTGGAGCCTGTGGCAGGTTGTTTTTAAGGAGATACTTTGTAATTGGGCAGTGGGGTCAATTAATCTTATGATCTTGAGTCATCAAGAAAAAGTGAAATTTCATTTTATATTTTGATAAAGCAAGAAAGGATATAATATATTTAAGAAAGATTTTTTAAAACATGTTTAAATGATACTTGAAACGGTAAGATTTTGTTATCAGGAAAAGTATTAATTTTTTTCTCTTCTCACACAATCTAAGAGCTATGATTGATATCGTCACTTTTATCTGACAGTCTGAGTGATCAAAATAGATCAGCTATCTTACTGCTAATAGAAAATTTTTATATAGATGACAATTCAATAAATATTTAATAACTAGCTAATATGTTTTTTGGGTTTTTTTTTTTTTGCTTTTTGCAGGGGGAAGGTAGGGCAATTGGGGTTAAGTGACTTGCCCAAGGTCACATGGCTAGTTTTGTGTTAAGTGTCTGAGGCCTGATTTGAACTTAGATCCTTCTGACTTCAGGGCTGCTGCACTATTCACTATGTCACCTAGCCGCCCCAGCTAATATATTTTAACACTGAGCAAGTATTGGGCAAAGATTAAACATTCCCTCCCCTCAAGGAAGTTGCATTCTATCAGGAGAATACAGGTATACAGATAAGTGAATATAAAGTATATTCAAAGTTATCAAAGTAGTCTCGGGAGATCAAGAGCACTAATTGGGAGAAATCAAGTCAGGCTTCAGGACGTGGGAACTGAATCTTCTTTTGAAGGTATCCTAAGAGGTTAAAGAGGAGAAAGATTACATTTCAGGCATGGGAAGCAAACTATGGACAGGAATTGAGACAGGAAATGGAATGCCATGTACTGGGAGCAGTTAGCAAGTCAGTTTGATTGGAATGACTCTTGAAAAATAACATTTTTTTCCTTTGGATATTCAGTGTTTAGGTTTAACTATATCTAAATATCTTCAACTCTTGGGTTCTTCTTTGTAGGTGTACTATAGATTCTTAGGCATATATAGTGGTCCCTCCAACACCAGGGGTCACTGCAGTTATCAGTCAACTTTCCATTTCCTCTCCTCATATTTTCAGGATCCTGGCTGTAAATCAGCTCCAAGCTCCACCCTTTCATGGATGCTTCCTGTATCTCTGACTTTTGTTTATCATCTAGAGGTATGGATTCATGTTTCTACAGGGTAGAACTCTTTGTTTATTGTCCCCCAATGACTAGCAACTCCTATTCATTTCATTTCTTGCTATATGACTGTTTGATTTACTTTTCAAAAGATCATTAGTTTATAGAGAATTTAAGATTAGACATAAACTAATAAACAAAGAAACATTATTTGCATATCAGTCAACAAGCTTTGGCAAGATAAATTGGAATGACTGAGATTAGAGGAAAGGAGACTAGTTAGGAGTCAATCTAAACAGTACAGGTTCTCACCTGTTCTCACTCAGGCAGTGAGGGTCCAAATTAAAGATGGTGGCTGTGTGAGTACAGGAATTGGATAAAACTGGAAACACTTGGCAACTAATTGTATATAGTGGGAGAGTGAGAGTGGGAAGTTAAGGACAATGCCAAGGTTATAAAACTGGGAGACTAGAATAATGCTGGTGCCTTTAACAGAAATAGAGAAGTTCAGTTAAAGAAACTGTTGAGGTTTTGGTTGGGGTTTGTTGAGGGTCACAGATAGTCTAGGAATTGCAGGGATGGTTGAGGGACCTTCTTGCCCGTTGTCGCTATGGTCCTAATGTCTGGTTCAGCTCTGCAAACTTTTCCCTGCCCCATTTCCTTTTAACCTGCACACCTATTGGCCTATAGTTCAGGTACAGGTACAGGTACAGCATGGGAACAGCACGGACTGCCACATCTGCATATAGGATGTTAGGAGGTATAAAAGAGCTTGCTTGGGTGCAATAAACAAAGCCTTTCATCATCTCTGTCTCCTGTCTCATCACTGTGTTTGAGATATCAGGTGGCCTAAGCAGGCTTCAGCCACCACCCATGAGCTGGCAGCAACAGGCAAGGATTTTGGGAAAGAAATAATGAGTTCTGTTTGGCACATGTTGTGTTTGAGATTTCTCAAGAATATCTGTTTGAAGTGTCCAATAGGCAATTAGTGATGCAAAATGAACTCGAGAGAGGGCTGGATATATAGATGAATAAATAACTAATTATCATATTTCATTGGAAAAACAACTGACCTGGAAAATAGGTCTAGGAGAGATAATTTTTAAATTATTGGACTACCTGAAAGCCATGATCAAAAAAAGAGCCTAGACAATATCTTTCAAGAAATTATCAAGCAAAATTGCCCTGATATTCTAGAACCAGAGGGCAAAATAGAAATGAAAAGAATTGCCTCTTGAAAAAGATCCCAAAAAGAAAATTGCTAGGAATATTATAACCAAATCCCAGAGTTCCCAGGTCAAGAAGAAAATACTGCAAGTAATCAGGAAGAAACAATTTGAGTATTGTGGAAACACAATCAGGATAACACTCAAGACCTAGCAGCTTCTACATTGAGGGATCAAAGAGCTTGGAATGATATTCCAGAGGTCAGAGGAGCTAGGATTAAAACCAAGAATCACCTACCCAGCAAAACTGAGTATAATGCTTCAGGGGAAAATATGGTCATTTAATGAAATAGAGAGGACTGTCAGGCATTCTTGATGAAAAAAACAAAGCTCAACAGAAAATCTGACTTTCAATTACAAGAAGCAAGAGAAGCATGAGAAGGTAAACAGGAAAAAAAATCATAAGGAACTTATTAAAGTTGAACTATTTATATTCCTACATGGAAAATCTCATGAGACTTTTCTCAGTATGAGGATAGTTGAAGGGAATATATATGTATATATGTATACATACATATATATGTATAGGAGAGTGTATGTGTATATAAATATATATATGCGAGTATGTGCATATATGTGTACATGTATACATAGATAGAGGGCACAGAATGGGTTGAATATGAAGGGACAATATCTTAAAAGAGGTGAGAGAGGAATATATTGGAAGAAGGAGAAAGAGAAAGATAGATTAGGGTAAATTATCTCATATAAAAGAGGCAAGAGAAAACTGTTACAATGGAGGGGAAGAGCAGGAAGGTGAAAGGGAATGGATCAATCTTACTCTCACTGAATTTAGCTTAAGGAGGGAATAACATACACATTCAATTGTGTATCTTACTCTACAGAAAAGCAGGGAGGAAAGGGGATAAGAAAGGGGGGGGTGATAGAAGGGAGGGCAGATTGGGGGAGAGTGTAGTTAGAAGCAAACACTTTTGAAAAGGGACAGGGTCAAAGTAGAAAAATAGAATAAGTCAGGGGGTGGGATAGGATGGAGGGAAATATAGTTAGTCTTTCACAATATAACTGCTATGTAAATGTTGTGCATAACTATACATGTACAACCTATGTTGAAATTAGTGGGGGTGAGTGAGGAGGGAAGAAGGGAAAGACTCTGGAACTCAAAGTTTCAAAAACCAAATGTTAATGCATATACATGCAACTGGGAAATAAGATACATAGGCACTGGGGTATAGAAATCCATCTTGCCCTACTGGAATTTTGGCGGGAGGAGGATATAAGAGAGAACAGATTTGGGGAAGGGGTATTCAGTAGGCTGGCTATTCTGGGGTGGGGGTAAGGGAGAGATGGGGAGAAAAAATTGTAGCTCAAAATTTTGTGGAAATGAATGTTGAGAACTAAAATTAAAATAAATAAATTGTAAAAACTGAAAAGTTCTAGTGCCAGACATGGGAGAGGAAAAGGACAGGGGGTGGTGAGGAGGGTCTATAATCATATCATATCTATAATCATATAAACAGCTAGGTGGAGCAGTGGGTAGAGTACAAGATCTGGAGTCAGAAAGACCTGAGTTCAAATCCAGCCTCAGATACTTAATAGCTATGTGATCCTGGCAAGTCATTAACCCTGTTTGCCTCAGTTTCTTCATCTTTTATTTTTTATTTTTTTGTGCTGTAAGAAATAATGAGCAGAATGGTTTCTGAAAAAACAACATTGAAAGACTTATATAAACTGATGCAAAGTGAAGTGAGAAGAACCAGATCATTATACACAGTAATAGCAATATTTTATGATGATTAACTGTGAATAACTTAGTTATTTTGATCAATACAGTGATCTAAGATAATTCCAAAGGATTTACAATGAAAAATGCTATTCATCTCCCCCCCCCCCAAAAAAAAACAAACAAAAAAACCATGATGGAGTTGAAGTGTAGATCAAAGCATATTTTTTTTGGAGGGGGAAGGCAAGGCAATTGGAGTTGTGACTTGCCCAAGGTCACACAGCTAGTGTGTCAAGTGTCTGAGGCTGGATTTGAACTCAGGTCCTCCTGACAACATAGCCAGTGTTCTATTCACAGCACCACCTAGTTGCCCCTTTTAAAAAAAATTTTTTTTTAATTTTGGAGGAGCAAGGCAATTAGGGTTTAGTGACTTGCCCAAGGTCACACAGTATCTGAGGCTGGATTTGAACTCAGGTCCTCCTGACTCCAGGGCTGGTGCTCTATTCACTGTACCACCTAGCTGCCCCTAAACTATACTTTTTAAAATATTATTTTTATTAGAAGGGTTTTTTGTCTATGTTTTGTTTTGTAACATGGCCAATATGGAAATACATTTTATATGACTTCATATGTATAACCTATATCAAACTGTTTGCTTTCTCAAGGAGGGGGGAAGGAAAAGAGGAAGGGAGGGAGAGAATTAGGAGCTCAAAATTTAGAGAATAAAAAAGAATGATTAATATTTTTTACATGTAATTGAGAAATATTTAATGAAATTAGTTTAAAATATGTTGGGAGGCAGAAGAAATTCTAAGCCAGACATCTACAAGGGGAGACTTTAGGAGGGTTTTTTGTTTTACCCTCCACCCACTAATCAGAGGGAAGAGGCAACTTGGAATACTAAGGTGATATCTTTACTCCCTGACATACCCTCTTCAGTCCAATGACACTGGCTTCCCGGCTATTCCACAAACTATATACTCCATGCCATGAGTCTGTGCATTTTCTCTTACTGTCTTTCATGCCTGGAATGCTCTCCCTTTTTACCTCTGCCTACTGGCCTCCATAGCTTCCTTTAAGTTCCAACTAAAATCCCTTCCTTTACTGGAAGCTCTCCCCATCCCCTCTTAATTCTAGTGCCTTCTCTCTGTTAATTATTTTCTATTTATCCTGTATATAGATTGCTTTGTACATATTTGTTTGTATGTTGTCTCTCCTATTAGATTTTTGTATCCCCAGTGCCTGGTACATAATAGGTACTTAAAAAATGTTTTTTGATAGATTGAGTACCAAAGCTGAAGCAATGTGCCCAATGAGGGTGTTATCCTAGGAGGGAAGCCAAGCAAAGCACCTAATATTTTAACTGATTCCTTTGCTCCATTTTTATTATTATTATAATTATTATTGCTTTTTATAGGGGGAAAAGTGGGGCAGTTGGAGTTAAGTGACTTGCCCAAGGTCACACAGCTAGTGTTAAGTGTCTGAGGCCGCATTTGAACTCAGGTCCTCCTGATTCCAGGGCTGGTGCTCTCTATTCACTGCACCACCTAGCTGCCCCTCCATAGTATTATTTTAAAAATAAAATTATGTCAGTATTTCCCTTGCTTTTGCATTTTAATTGATTTTTATTGCTTGTATATTGTTTTAGATATTTTTCTGTGTTGTTTCTGGGGAGTGGGAGGAGAATATAGCAGTGCATGAGGGGCCTGGCTCTGATGCCTGTACTTTACCATCTGGTAATGGAGAAAGTGGGTGAATCTAGGGTTTTTATGTGAAGAATAGATGCCCTGTATTTTCCATGTTGTTTTAAATGTTGACAGGATGTCAAGATCTAGAAATATTCTCCAAATTATGGATGTGCTTTAAATAAAGGAGAAAAGGAAAAATAGGCCTGAGAAATATTTGCAAACTGATAATAACTGAGACAATTAGCATACTGTTAATTTAAGTTGATTTTAAGAAGTGATACCTTCCTGAGAATTGGCTAAAAATGCTTTTCTTTGGAGGAAGGGAATAGAAGCAGGTTAACATTACCTTGTGTGCTTGGCTACATGTAGAAGAGAAGGAAGAATACTCTATTTGTTACATAGGCACACAGACCCTGTGTATGATCATAGAATTTGCGTGGTCAAAAGAATAGTTTTAAAATAGGGTATAATGTGGAATAAGATATCCGACCATATATGGCCATGAAAGAGAGTTTAAAGGCTAATATTCTTTTTTTAGTATAAGAAGGGAAAATGATATTTGTGTCCTAATTTGCTATGTTTTATTGAACAAACCTATGGTTTTCTTTTCCCCAACTGTGTATATTTCCCTTTTGTTCTCTCCAATGAAACTGGGACTAACTAGTTAGCTATAAATTTACATCTGTTTGATTTCGAGTGTCTTTGTGACAAAGGAACTAATGGGGATTTTGAAAAAAATAGACTTCCAACAATAGATTGTTTCAAGGTTCTTTTTTTGACCTGTCTTGGTCATGTTTGAGGTTTCTGTCACTCTGTTTTCCTTTTATCATTTTTCTCTCCTTTCCTTCATTTGCCAGTTAGTGATTTCCCTTTAACAATTGGCTTCATTTGCTGCTCGATAAAATTTGCTTTGTTCAGTGTGTTTTTTAGATCAGCAAATTCAGTACTTTCCCAAAACATTAATTTTATATTTTGTCCAGGAGAGGAACAAATTTTTGAGCTGAATTGTGTGACTCTATTTTATATAATCTGTCAAAGTTCCCTTTATTGTCATTAAATTCACATATCCTAGTTGGCAATAATCCCTCTATCCTATTCCTACACCTGACTTAGTCAAACCAAATCCTCACTGAAATAAAAAAAAAATTTGACTAAAAGCAAAAGTGCTTTAGGTATGGTCATCAGAATAAGAGGATGAATCAAACAGGCTCTTTTCAAGATCCATGGCTTTACTATTTATGTACCTTAAATACTACAAGTTTCCAGAATATATTCAATGAAAAATAAATTCATTAAAAATTTTCATGTCTGAACTGTATTTTTTGGAAAGATAAAAAGTAAGCTATATTACACTGAGCCATCAATTTTAAAAGGACCATGGGTAAAAAATAATTTCCCATGCAACATACATTTTCCTATACTTTTTTTTAAAAGAAAAGTATTTGAACCAAGTAAAGGAAATCAGATTAATATATTGAAATTGCTAAAAAACCAATATCATCTGGGGAGATGGTGAGTTTCCAAACAAAAGTTAGACCAAAGTGATATAGGCAAGGAGCCCTGAAGAATTTGCTATCCTTTATCTTCTTTGAATTTTACTGCTGTGGTCTAAACATTAGACATCAAAAGCCTCTGTGGAAGTCTTGTGCAAGCCTTATTTTCATGGTTAAAGTTGAGGATCCAAATCCTGATATTATTGGTTCCTCTAAAATATGGATAATGCCCACACACTACTTACTGGTTGGAGGATGTGGGAGGTGTTGGGATATAAAGGAATAGAAAAGTATGACAAACCTGGGTGAACAGAAGAATGGTAATACTCTCAAAGGAAACAGAAATCTGGAGGACAGGAAAGTTCAAGGGGCGGGAAATATTCATGCAACTCATCTCAAATTCAGCATGTCCAAAATAGAACTCATCTTTTCCCCCAAAACTATTCCTCTTTCAAACCTCCCAATTTCTGTAGATAAAATGGACAATTTTGAATATGTAAATTGAAAAATTTTATGTAAATAAAACCAGGGCACTTAAAATTAGAAGGAAAACAATTAACTAGGGGGAAAATATTTGCACTAAACTTTAACGATAAAGAAAAGCCTGATACCTGAGATATGTAGCATGATGATTTAAATATTTAAGAATAAGATTAATTTCTAGCAGATAAATATCAAAAGACATAAACAAGCAGTTCTCAAAAAAAGGACATGCAAGTTATCAATAATCATAACAATTCACTAAAAATAAGAAACATGCAAATTGAAAACAATTCTGAGGTTACATTTTATACCCATCAGATTGGCAAAGATGATTTTTTTTTTTTAAAAAGGAAAGTAAATGTTAAAGGAAATGCCAGAGAACAAGTGGACCAATGCACTGTTGGTTGAACTGTGATTTGGTCTAACCATTCTTGAAAGCAATTTGGTATTAAACCCCAAGTCATGAAATTGTGTGGAGAGTATCCAGGAGGACCAGTACCACCCTTTTCAGAGCTGTTCATTCATTTTTGGTGTCCACCTGATTCCCCCAACTCTTACTTGTGACTCTAAGAAACTGTAGTATGCCTAGTGGTCACACCCTGGTAAACCATCTTGGAGGATGGACTAATGCAGATTGAGGGTTACAAACAAACCTGTTAAGTGAGTTAGGGAGATTTCCCTGGCAGATAAGAACAATTTGTTCCAATTGCCATGAAGGTGGCTGAAACAGGGAGCTGTGGAGTACTTAGAACTTAATCATACATAAAAGACATCAAGGTCATCCACTGCATCCTGGGTCATCACCAGCCATCCTGACTCTTGTCTCAACACTGGAGTTTGGCAACTCTGAAAAAGGGAGTGAGGCTGACAACTTTGTGCAATTCTGCCTCACTTAAATTGAATTCACTCACAAGTCAAGACATCAGCCCATGATGTCATCTTTGTCTTCTATGCAAACAACAATAACCTTTTGATCCAGCAATACTGATACTTGGCACATACCCCAAAGAGAGAAAAGAAAGAAGGAAAGGACTTCTATGTACAAAAAAATATTTGTAAAAGCACTTTCTGTTGTACCAAAGAATTGGAAGCTAAAGGAACACCCAATTGAAGAATCATTGAACAAACTATAGTATAAGGAAAAGAAAGAATCAGAGAAACCTGGAAAAATGTATATGAGTCAGTGAAGAATATAATAAGTAGAATCAATAAAACAATTTATATTACTACAACAATGTAAAGAAAAACAATTTTGAAAGACTCTGGTCAGTGGAGTGACAAACCAAGACCACAAAATACCAATTACAATGTATGCTTTCCATTTCATGATGGATTGTAGATACAGAAAGAGACATATATTTTAAGACAGGGCTATGGTTTGTTTTACTTTACTATGCTTATCTGTTACAAGGAAGAACTTTGGAGGCAGGATTTGGGCAAAGAAAAAGATGAAAAGATCACAAGAGAGAAAGAATAAAAGAGAATGAAAAGTGAGCCCAGGACACAAGCTTGGAGACATCCATGATTAAAAGAAGCAAACTGGTGATAATTCAACAAAACAAGCAGAGAAGGAATGACATGACTGCAATGAGAGAGCATCATCATAAAAGCTAAGAGAGAGAATACAGGAGTAGAGAGTGGGCAATAGCATGAAAAAGTGAGAGATGTCCAGGAGAATGAGGACTATAAGAAAGCCACCACTTTAGCAGGTGAGAGGTTTTACTGATAATCTTTGATTTAAAAAAATAACAGCTTCAGTAAATGGGTGGGATCAGAAGCCAAACTATAAGATATTGTAAAATGAATAATTGGTGAGGAAATAGCAACAGAGAATGTTTACTACTCTTTCTTGGAATTTGGCGGTAAGAGGCAGAAGACATATGGTCAAAAGCATAAGGGAATAGTAGCATCAAGTTAAGATTTTTTAAGGATAAGTGAGATACGAACAGCATTTGTAGGCAGCATGGAAGGAGCCAGTAGAGGTGAATGACAGCATTTTTTTATTCTATGATAATTTCATTTTAGATATCTATTTATATTATCTCTACGAGGAAGTTTAGGATTCCAGCATATACTTAAATGGCATACAATAACAATGATAGCCCACATTTATGCAGGGCTTCAAAATTATAAAACATTAGATATATGTTATTTCATTTGATCTAAACAACATTTGGGATAGGTAGTGTTGGCATCATTTTCTCTTTCTTATAGAGAGCTAAAGAAACAGGCTCATCAAGGTTAAGTGACTTATCTGAAAGCACCTATAAGGTAAATGGCAGAGTTAGGATCTAAATTTTAACCTTAAATCCAGATGCGTGTTACAACTAACGGGCAATCAAATCCAAAAACAGATAAAATAAGCAGAATTATATTCCTGTTTGAGGTTGAGGTTCTGCCTGTCACAACTCTCTCCACTCCCCTTCTTATCCAAAGAAGCAGGCTCAAGTCCATGACA
Source organism: Gymnobelideus leadbeateri (assembly GCA_011680675.1). Classification (NCBI taxonomy): domain Eukaryota; kingdom Metazoa; phylum Chordata; class Mammalia; order Diprotodontia; family Petauridae; genus Gymnobelideus; species Gymnobelideus leadbeateri. The sequence continues at coordinate 237,188 of WOXC01008366.1, forward strand.
GTACCATCTTTGTTTTCTAAAACCAACTGCCTTCATAGGAATCAGCCTCAAGTCCCTCACATGGTACGGACTGAAGAGTGATTCTGTATTTTCTCCTTGGTATTTATTTCTGTTGTGTTGGCAGCAGCACAATCAATGCATTTTGGTTAACTAATGTGCCTGAGCATATAAAGCAGTCTTGTGCAGGCACTCAAAACAGCCCCCCCTTTTTTTTCCAGCTGGGGGTAGAGAAGGGGAAATGGTATTGATGAATTTAACAGTGATATGCAGCTTATTCTGAAGACCTTTAGTGAAAAGCAGAATTGTACTGTGAACAGATTTTTGTATATAATAAACTCAAATGGAGATCTGTACTAATATTAATTTCCCTCTAGAAATAAAGCATCATGCACAGAAACATTTGCTTCTTTCATTTTTGTTCTCAGTTAATGAAGGAAACTTCACAGCCTTCTTACTTTATGGTTCAGTCTTGTTCAAAGATACATAGATTTTTACCTACAACTATAAAATATGAACCTAGTCTCAAACCATAATACTGTCAAACAAAATAAAGCTATGATTTAAGCATGAGAAGTTAGTGCGTCTGGCTAACTTTATACTGCTGAAATTCTGAAAGACTGACTCATAAATCCTTAGTGCTAACCTTTTAAAAAGGGCAATGAAATGATAAAAAAAAAATAAAGCTTATGTTCAAGTAGCATAGGTAATCTGAATTAAATATTATATAGTCAGTCAACCAACACGCATTTATTAAGCACTTACATAGGGAGAAAAGAAACATTTTACCCCTGCCCCCCCCCAAAATAGAGAAAGCTAGAGATTACAGATTTTGAAGCTCAAAAGAACAAAAAAGAGCAATTAGCAGGCTCAAAGATGATGTACATTATACTGGTATTAGGAAATTTCACTACCTTAAGTTGATTATGAGGCCATAATGTTACCTGCAAAATAAAATGAGAGGTTAGATGACCATTGCTAGTATGTATAAAATAACAAATATGTGAGGATAGCCAGGTTTAATAAGTACAGGATGCAACTGAGGGCAGGAAACACGTCAAGGCACAGATATAAGGCAGAAAGAGAATAAAAGTACTGGACAAAATAATTTTTCAAGGATTCAATTAAAATTTATTGAAGCACCTATTCTGTGGAAGGCAATGTAGGGATACAAAGAGAAACATGAAAATATTCCTACCTTCTAGGAGCTTACCTTCTATTACTTCAATAAGATTCATAAGATAATTATTTTGTATATTCTATGGAAGATTCTTAAAAGGATTCCTCTCAATTAATGGTAATCCTCATAGCCTTGATTTTACTAGGGCTAGCTTCTTGAAAGTTTTTTACAAAAATAAATTTGGTAATATGTGTAATCAAGAAAAAATCTAAAACTGGTTTTTCATTTACCCCTTATTTTAAAACATCTGACCCTGATCATCTCTCTTAAATTACTAAATCAGTAAGCTAAGAAAGTACTGAGTTATTAAACCAGCTCTATATACAATTCCACATCCTAACATATTTACAATTAAAATCATTGATTTCAAAGCCATTAGTATTAAATTCCATTTGGAGCATACAGTGGAAAGAAGACTGAATTCGGAGTTTGAATTGTGACTCTTGGTAAATCACTCACATATCTAGGATTAATTTTACTTCCCTAATGTAAAAAGAGAGGGCTTAAGGTCATAACTCACTGACACCCTAAACTGGCTTTTCTTGCTTTATAAAATGTTTCAGTTAAGCATTTCACTCCCTCTCAATTTCATCTATAAAATGAAGGGTTTAGATTAGGTGATCTCTCTGTAAGCTTCCTTCCAGGTCTGACATTCTCATGATTGGTCACATAGCTGACCAGAAAGAGCAAACAAAACTATTTGGAAATAAAACTGAACAAAGTGATGTAAGAAATTCAGATATTAAGATACTCTGTCACTTTGCGATTGCATCAGCTCCCATCAACTCAATTATTATCTCACTGATTATTCTCAGATCTATACACTTAGCTTCCATGTTTCTCTTCAGCTCTAGTCTATATCACCAACTGCCCACTGAGCGTTTGTTCTTAAACCCAGAATGCCTAAAACAGAATTCCTTATCTTTAACCCATTCCTACCCCTCTTTCAATCTTTTCTATTGCTATAAAGGGCACCATTCTCCCAGTCAACTGGGTTCACAACCTCAGTGTCATCTTCTACTCCTCCCTCACCAAATATTCAGTGCATTGCCAAATTTTATAATTTCTCTTCCCCTAATCACACAGCCACCACATCAGAATGGCCCCTCTTGCCTGGACGGTGGCAATAGCATTGGTCCAGACTCCCAGCCTCATTTCTCCCCACAGATGCCAAACTGATTTTCCTAAAGCAAGTCTGACTATATCACCTCACCCTTTCAAAAAATTCCAAGTTCCCTCTTACCTCTAGGACCAAATACAAACTCCTAGTTGGCATTTATATCTCTAGACATCTCAGGCCCTTACTGTCTTTCCATTATCATACACATCACTCCTCTTCATGAATTCATAGTCAAAACATACATTTTGTCCCAAAACATACTGGTCCTTTTCCTCACACAGAATGCTCCATCACCTGTCTCCATGTCTTTGCACTGAAATGTTCTCTCCGCTTATCTCTACTTCTTAGAATCCTTAGGCTTTAAGACTTAGCTTAAATAGCTATTGTGGCAGGCTTTTCTCTTCCATCTACTCCCTTCTAAGTTATTTTCTATGCATTGATTAATGTTGTCATGGCAAAGACTACTACTGTTTTTTTTTCTTTCTTGTTTGGATGCCCAGCACTTAATGAGTAGTATCAGTACAAAGTTTATACTTAAGTACTTATAGATTAATTGAAAGGTGAAGTGATTTGCCCACATTTAAAATGTTAAGGAGAACAGAGTAGAGATACTTCAGACAAGACCTCCTTCCAGGCTGACACTGATACACTGGGATCTGGTTATCCAGCCAGTTCTAAATCTACCTAATTATACAAACATCTAGCCCACATTCCTCCATTTTGTCCCAAAATTATGTTATCAGAATTTGTCAAATGCCTTACTCAAATTTTCCTTTCAGCCTCTACAGTAAAAGCTTTTGTTGTTATCCACAGGATAAGCATCAGTATTCTTGGCACCAATTCTTACAAGACTACACCATTCTTGGATCTGTCATCAGTTACCTGCCCTTAAGCACATAAGGAATATAAAGTGTTATGGGAACCGATGAGAACAAGGATCATTTATAATAAGCAACAATCAGGAAAGGCTTTAGTCCAAAGCTGGACTTCAGCAGGCTGAGGTACATGGTGAATTTTAGCAGAGAATTCAAAACATAAGAAAAAGCACAAGAAGGGCATGGATTTATGAAAGTCCTGCACATGAAATCAGCAGTCAGTCAACATGCATTTATTAAGGGTTTTCTATGTGTCCGGTACTGTGCTAAGCATTGATTTTTCTTTAAAAAGACAAAAATATGAATCCCACCCTCAAGAGGTTTATAATCTAATTGGGGAGACAACATGCCAGTAATTATGTACATGTAAGATATATATGTGTGTGTATGCACACACATACACACACATATATAGTAAATACAAGGTAATCCCAGAGAGAAGAGCTTGGGGGTAAGAAGGAAAGGGTAAGGGGGACAAAGAAAGGCCACTAACAGTAGATGGGATGTGAACTGATTCTTTAAGAAGGCCAGGGAAGCCAGGAAGCAGAAGATAGGACGGAGTGCATAGCCAGCTTGGGGGAGAACCAGTGTTCAAGCAGCAGCCAGCACTAGATTAAGATTTAAGAAGACTGGAAACATAGAAATAGGCTAGGTTGTGGAGGGCTTTAATACAAACAGAACATTTATTTCATCCTGTAAGCAATAGGGAGCCAAGACCTAAGCAGGTGTCTTTGGGAGCTATGGATGGGAAAGTATAGGGTGTATACTACTAGACAGTGAGGGAGTTATCAGAAGCACGGACCTTGGGAATCTGGCGGGAGGAAGAGTCTTTAGGCCAGCCAGGGGCAAAAATCCTTGGGCCAGGCACCCCTCTGTCTGCTCTGATAAGGTAATGTGTTCTGCAATAAGAAAAATTTTCTCATGAGACAGGGACCTACTAAGAAGTTGAGAGGCTTCCAGAGACATGACCTTCGGGCTTTTTGGGGTCCAGGCCCCACCACCCCATCACTCCCATTCAAATCTGGCAGTTACCCCCTGAGATCCTGGGCAAATCAAGTAACCTGAGTGCCCCAGGCAATTAAGTAGTTAAATTACAAAAACAGTCTCCAAACTCCATTGGTTGGTGGAGTAAGTTTCCAATATTGATGAAAATCCAGACCCATAGGCACCCCTCACAAAAATGTGCGGGACCCTGTGCTAAGTTGTCCTCCCCCCCCCCCGCAAGAAAAACAACAAAAAAAGCAGCAGCTGTAAACCAGATTGTTCAAGTGGTCTTTGCTCCTCCCCCAACACTCCCCAAAGTTAGGGCTCCCTCCACCCCAACTTACTCTGCATAGCTTTCTTTTTACTTTATCTGGGTACATGTCGGCTGCACACACCCCAAGTTTCTTTTTTAAAAGAAAGGAAAAAAAATTTTAAACCTCCATCACCCATTATTAGATCTTAACAGACATTTATTAAATTAAGTCATCCAATGGGGTCAACAAGCTCATATTAAAGCCTGCTGCATGCCCAGAAGGGGCAGCTAGGTGGGCAGAGTCAGGCCTGCCGCCAGAAAGACCTGAATTCAAACCCCGCCCCAGACACTGCCTAGCCGTGCGACCCTGGGCAAGTCACTTAACCCTGTTTGCCTCGGTTTCCTCATCTGTAAAATGAGCTGAAGAAAACGGAAATGGCGGTATCGCTGCTGAGAAAACCCCAGAGGGGATCCCAGAGTCAGATACGACTTAACAACAAATACGCCAAGGAAACTACTAAACGCTGCGCATACAAAGGTGGTAGAGTAAGAACAAAGTTAACTTCTTGAGAGGAGTAATTTAAGGAGTTCATTTAAAATAAAAACCCACGCCAGTGCCTCACTCAGCAGGGGCCCTCACTAAGTAAGTGGAGTTGATTAATTCACCTGTAACCACCCCTTCCCACCCCTTCCTGGATTAATTTAATTATTTAATTTCCGGGGAGGGCGTCTTCCTTGCCAACCCTTCCCGGTGCGCGCACGCGCAGACCTGCCCTCCCGCCTTCCTCCACAAGCAGAGAAAGCTTTTGGCGGTTCCAGTGCTCAGATAGGTCCCGCTCCCGGGCTCAGAACGAGTCTTCAAAGATACCAACGCTCAGACCACGGGATAACGTAAGCGCTGCCCGCTGGCCTCGGTGTTTTATACGGAAGGGCGACGCTGCGTGATGGCATCACGGGCGGCGTGCGTGACGTGCTGACGCAGGCCGCGCGGCCTGCGGCGGCGACTGCCTTCTGCAGCGGGGCTGGGGGCGCCCGTTTTGAAGCTGCCCTGGGCAGGCTTCCTGTTCGCTTCCGCTCGCGTCGGAGCCTCCTTCTCCGCCTTCCTCGCCGGCCCCCTGGGGAAGCCAACCAGCCAATGCGCTCAGCCCCGCGCCCGGCTCCGTTCCTCCGAGGTGGTCGGACGCCGCTGCCTCCTCTGGAGGCCCCGGGGCCGCCTGTGCCCTCGTCCGCCCGGACTGCAGGGGGCCGCCTTCAGCCCCGGTCGTTTGACCTCGTGTTGCCCCCCACTCGAAATCCCCCCCCTCCAATGCCGGCGTCCTGGGGGTGTCTTTAAGGAGGCGAGGAAGGGGTAGGGGCCGTGGCCTTGAACAGCCTTTAAATTAGTCCGGCCTCCGTGCTGGGAGCCAGAGAAAGTGGGCGCCAGAGAAAGTGGGCGCGAGTGGTGGGGAAGAAGGGGGAAGGGAGAGAAGGGTAAAGGAAAGAGAAAGAGCCTTAAGAACTAGCAAAAGAGGAGCAAAAATGCCAGCCGGCAAAGTCCTGCAGCCAGTCCTCAAGATGAAAGTGGACGAGCTGTTCCTGTGCTGGCTGAGTGAGACCAACACCCAAGTGATGCTCAAGGACTGCTTGAAAAGAATCAAGAACCCCGAGAGGATAGAGATTGCTAGTGCAAACGCGGGGGGCGGCGAGCCCTTCTTGGCCGCTAAAATCGCCAACTCCAAGCAAAGCATACTAGATAACCTGATGGCCCCCCTGGCCACGCCTTCTAGTCCTTGTGCTTCCGCGGCACTGCCCCTGGGGACCTCAGCTAGCGCCAGGAGCGGGCCCCATGGCCGAGGGCCTCGTAGATCTGCAGGGACCAGAGTAGTAAGTTCTTAAAACGGTCATTTCCTTTACTTGGTTTGATGGTATGACTTTGAATCCGTGATTTCCATTGGTTGAAAGGTTGCTGGAGTGAAGTCTGACGTGAAAAGGAAAAATTGGGATTGAAACTTGTTTTCAGACAAGATTCTAAATTTTTAGGAAGGCGACTTGTTATTCATAGCCTGATGATTCTTAAGTAGAAGTTTATACACACATATAAAATTGCTCTTTATCATCCATTTCTCAAATTAGGTGTTAACTGTTTTAACGAGAATAAAATACTGTGTATACAGTTTGTCCAAAGGAAGTAGAGATTTTTCTTACCTTGATGGAAGGTTGAATATGCAGTAAAAATAATTTTTCTCTAGTATTTTATCAATTTTATTCTCTATTATTTTGTAAGCATATAGTCTCTGCTGTTTTGTCATATGTGTAGAAATTAATAATTTGTTATTTTCAAGTTAGGTAAACAGTGCTCCGTTATTATTTTTTAAATGTTTCCTTTAGATGTCAAAGAAAATGTATGATTCAATAAGAAAGTACTGTTTCCACAATATTTCTGAAGCTGTAAAATTAAGTTACAAGCTACAATTGAGCATGTATGTTTCATTATCATAGTTTTGTATCAGTAGTGGAATTAGGCACCTGATAAGAAAAGTCTCCTCAGCAGAAATATGCCTGATGACAAAGAAGACTGGTTTTACTCATCCTTCCATGAGAAGTTGTCGTCAATCATTAGTTACCATTAAACTCAGCAGATTTTCATGTAGGCATCCAGTCCAACAAGCATCCAACTACACAAAAGGTGGGGAAGGGAAGAACACAAAGACAAAAAGAAACTGGAAATAATAATTTTGAAGGAGTATCAGAAAAAAAATATGGAATCAAGGCATTTGAGAGTTGGAAGGTTTCTTCTATCTCTAGTCCAACCATCTTATTTTACTGAAAAGGGAAACCAAGCTCCAGAAAGGCACCTGACCTGCCTGAGAAAACTTAGTTGGGATGAGAGTCTACAAATAGTTTTATCAGTAGTGGCAGATTTTCTTGAAGTAATAGAATATGTTCCATCATTGAATTCTAATCTCCATGTGTCTCCACTTACCTCAATGGTATTGAGAATTTTGAGAACAAAATTTATTTTAATCTTTTAATTTAAAAAGTAAATGTGTTTTATAGCCCTTAAGTACAAAAAGGAAAGCTGTGTCACACAGTGCTAGTATGTCTTAAAAGTGGTTGGAAATCATTGTCCTCTACTAATTATAACTCATATTTGTGTAGTACTTTAAGATTGGCAAAGCACTTTCTTCCCAGTCACCCAATATAATAGCTACCCTATTTTACAGATAAAAACAAAGAATTTAAGTGACTTGCCCAAAGTTACATAATGAAGTGGCAGGGCCAGGGCTCAGACTTAGGTGTTGTGACTTAAAGTCCAGTGTTGTTTTCACTACATAGTTCTGACTTTGGTAGAAGTGGTATTTTAAATTCATCTGACTGGTTTGCAGGATGGAAGAAAGAAAATGAACATTTAAAAACTAATTTTAGTTCAGATGGAAGATAATTGATGACTAAATTAGTAGCTGTGATGAGGGGGGAAAAGGTAAGAAAAGTAGAGAAGTTCAGAAAAAAAAGTCAGTAGTAACTGATTTGATATAGTATGTTAGGGTAAAATCAACACTTCTTGAGTTTTGAGTGAGTAACTAGGGAAATGGTGGGGGCATTAATACAAATGATAGGAGCTAATTTTGAGGGGAGAAAAAAAATTAGATCATCGATCTAGAAAGAAGGAACCTCAGACCATCTAGATAAGTCCCACATTTTACAGATTAGGAAACTGAGGCTCAGAGAGGTTGCATAAGTAGTATGCACTAGGTCTTAAACTGGTGCAGATTCTTTTCAGAAAGAGATGTAAAAATGTGAACTTAAAGAATATTGTAGTTAGAAATTATTGTCAGCAAACAATGTATTTTGTAAACTCCTTTCCAACAAAGTTCTAGAAAGTGCACCAAAATAAGCTTTAAGAAAGAGTTTATAGTCATAGAGTTGGAAGTAGGTTAGAAAATAGAAAAGAAGGACAATGTTTCAGATAAACTCTAATATAGTAAACATTCCCCCACCCCAGCAATATGTCCTTTGGTAAATGAGAAATACAGCCAGTGTGAATAATGAATTCCCTGAAGAGGTTGCATGGTCAAATTTATAATTTTGTAAAATGTGGTGATTCATTCCATCCCAATGAAAATATGCAGTACAAAATTCAAATAATACAACCACTGAAGGGGAATTCATAATTAGTACCAATTAGGACCTAGCTGTATTTATACACAAACATAAGATTTTATGTAAATAAGGTAGCCATATGGCAAAGGCTTTTTATCTCAGCTTATTTTCCCTTTCCCATATAGAGCACTTCTATTCCAAGCAGTGTTTCCCTATGTAATAATATGGAGAAATTCAGTCTGCTGAAAAAATACATCACATTCTGTTCCAAAACAGAATAAAAATAGCAGATTTTTATTATCTGCCTTCAGTTTTTTCTCCCCATTAACACAATGGAGAAAGATTATAATTTCATGTAGGAATTATTGCTGTATTCCATAAGTTTTCCTTCTATAAGATCTCAATGCTTTATACTTTTTCTTTTTTATTTGACCTGTGAATTCAGCTGCTTACTAATTGCTCATTCATTCATGGATTCTTTGTATAGGTAACTCCCAGTGAGAAACTTCCGTGCCTTTCCAGCCACTTACAGGTTTGTGGTAGGGGTTCTTAACCTTTTTTTTTTTGCTTTTTCTTTTTTAGAGGGCAGTTGGGGTTAAGTGACTTGCCCAAGTTCACACAGCTAGTTTTTGTGTTAAGTTATCTGAGGCTGGATTTGAACTCAGGTCCTCCTGACTCCAGGGCAGGTGCTCTATTCACTGTGCCACCTAGCCACCCCAAGGGGTTCTTAACCTTAAGTGCCTCCAACTCCTTTGGAAGTCTAGTAAAACCTGTGGACCCCTTCTCAGTAAGATATTTGTTGCCTATACTTATAATAAAAAAAAGTGCTAAATTTCAATTAGAGACTAAGTGAAATAAAAATGCATTATTTTTCTATCCAAATTCACAGAGATTGATATCTATCCACAGTTCTAATCCCGGGTTAAAAACCCAAAGTCAAAACTTTGAGAGTTTGGTTGAGTCAAAAAAATTCAAGCAGTCTTTGATTTTACTCTAATATACCATACTAAATCAGTTACTATTGATTTTTTTTTTTCTGAACAACTTTTCTATCTTTCTTACCTTTTTTTCTCTTTGCAGCTGCCAGTTTAGTCATTAATTATTTTGCATCTGAACTAAATGAAATAAGTTTTTAAACCAAGAGTTTTTCCAGGGTCACAGAGGCAGGACTGAAATCTTGTACTTTATGACTCTGAGGCTCAGCCTACCCACAATGTCCTATTGCCATTTCATTTACTTATTGTATAACATTTCTCAGTTTTGAAAGAAAGATTGTACAGTGAATGTCATAGGTGTCTCCATCTGGTTTATTTGCTATGTCAAGCATCCTTTCATGGAACTGTCTGAACATATACTATTAAGATAAGAAGTTATTATCTCAAAACATCGAACACACTTTTTAAAAACAAGTATGCTAGAGAGAAAGACTATTTTTAACTGGCCTTGTGTCTCTTCACAGAAGAAACCTATCCTGGGATAATAAGATTAAGGTTCAGACAACTTGGTACCTTACTCAGCAGTTCTACCTCCTCTCTCGTTTTGGCCTTTGTAAAAGAGACTTCTTGTTAGGTTCAGGTAGCATTGTGCTTCAGTTTGTTGAGTCAAATTTGCTTTTTAAACTTAGTGTTTTATAAAAGAAAGAATAGGCTTCAATCTACATTCAGACTCTTATCAGTTCTTTCTCTGGAGCATTTTTCCTCATCAGTCCATTGGAATTGGCCTAGATCATTTTGCTGAGAATAAAGTCATTCACAGTTGATCATCCTTATGATATTGCTATTACTATATAGAATGTTCTTCTGGTTCTTCTCACTTCATTTTGAATCAGTTCATGTAAATCTTTACAGGTTTTTGTGAAATTAGCCTGCTCATCATTTCTTATGGCACAATAGTATTCCATCACAATCATATATGGCATGTTCAGCCATTCCCCAATTGATGGACATCCTCTCAATTTCCAATTCTTTGTCACCACAAAAAACCTGTTATAAAAATTGTTGTACAAATAGGTCTTTCCCCCTATTTTTTTTATCTCTTTGGGATACAGACCTAGTAGTGGTATTGCTAGATCAAAGGGTATGCAAAGTTTCATTGTATACCTCTTTGAGCTTCCAAATTGTTCTCCAGAAAGATTGGGTCAGTTCACAACTCCAACAGTACCTTAGTGTCCCAGTTTTCCCATATCTTCCTTCACAATATTTTTTCTGATTAATTCCTTTGATATTCTTGACCTTTTGTTCTTCCAGATGAACTTTGTTATTATTTTTTCTAGCTCTGTAATTTTTTGGTAGTTTAGTGTGGCATTGAGTAAGTAAATTAATTTAGGTGGAATTGTCATTTTTATTATATTGGCTTGGCCTACCCAAGAGCAACTGATATTTTTCTAGTTGTTTAGATTACGTTCATATAGTTGGTGGGTTTTTGTTTTAGCAGGTAGGCTCCCAAGTATTTTTTATTGCCTACAGTTATTTTAAATGGATTTTCCCCTTCTTTCTCTTGCTGCTGAGATTTGTTGGTGAAATATATGAATACTGATGATTTATGTGGGTTTATTTTGTACCTTACAACTTTGCTAAACATGTTAATTATTTAAGGTTCTTTTTTCTTTTTTTTTTTAAAGCAATTGGGGTTAAGTAGCTTGGTCAAGGTTACACAGCCAGTCATTATTTATGTGTGAGTGCTTATTTTCTGAGACTGGATCCAATCCCGGGTTGTCCCAACTCCAGGGCCAGCACTCTTACTCACTCTTCCACCTAGCTGCCCCTTCAGGTTCTTTTTTAATTTATTTTCTAGGATTCTCTAGGTATACCATCATATATCCTCTACAAAGTGATGGTTTTGTTTCCTTGTTGCCTATTTTAATGCCTTCAATTTCTTTTTCTTTTATTTTTTATTTAACATTTTAATTTATTTTTTAATTTAACATTTCTTCTATTTAACATTTAACATTTATTAGTATAGCTAACATTTGACATTTATTAATATAGCTAACTTTTCTAATATTGGTGATAAGGGGCATCCTTGCTTCACCCCTGTTCTTATTGTAAAGGCTTCTAATTTAGCCCCATTACAGATGATGCTTGCTGATGATTTTAGATAGATGCTACTTATCATTTTATGAGAAGCTCCATTTATTCCTATGCTCTCTAGTGTTTCTAATAGGAATGGATATTGTATTTTATCAAAAGCTTTTTCTTCATCTGTTGAAATAATCATATAATTTGTTAGTTTTGTTATTGGTGTGGTTGGTTATGGTGATAATTTTCCTAGTATTGAACCAGCCCTGCATTCTTGGTATATATCCCACCTGATCTCAATGGATGATCCTTGTGATAGCTGTAGTGCCCTTGTCAATATTTTATTTCACATTTTTCCACCAATATTTGTTAGGGATATTGGTCTATAGTTTTCTTTCTCTGTTTTCACTTTTCCTGGGCTTGGGTATTAGCACCATTTTTTATCATAAAAGGTACCTGGTAGAACTTTTTCTTCACATATTTTTCCAAATAATTTATATGATATTGGAATAATTGTTCTGTAAATGTTTAATAGAATTCACTTGTGAATCCAACTGCCCCTGGGGATTTTTTCTTAGGAAGTCACCGATAGCTTGTTCAAGTTCTTTTTCTAAGATGGAGTTATTTAAATAATCTATATCGTCTTCTGCTATGCTGGGCAATTTATATTTTTGAAAATATTCATCTGGTTTGCTTAGACTCTCAGATTTATTAGTGTATAATTGGGCAAAATACCTCCTAAGAGTTGCTTTAATTTCCCCTTTGTTGGTGGTGAATATACCCTTTCTATTTTTGATACTGATAATTTGCTTTTTCCCCCTTTTTTTAATCAAATTAATCAATGGTTTATCTATTTTGTTGGTTTTTTCATAAAACTAACTTCTAGTTTTAATTCTGTAGTAATTCTAGTAATTAATTCTGGTACTATATAAACTGTGGTAATTGTTATTCTGGTACTATCTAATACTATAATACTATTATATAATTCTGGTACTATATAAACTGTAGTAATTCTAGTAATTAATTCTGGCACTATATAAACTATTTGGGAAAATAGGTGAAGAAGGAGTTCTATAGAATTCTTTTTATGATGCAGATATGGTGCTGATAACCAACATTAGGAAGAGCCAAAATAGAGAAAGAAAATTATAGACAGACCAGTTTCCTTAATGAATATAGCTGTAAACATTTTAAATAAAATATTAGCAAAGAGATTACAGCAACTTATCTCAAGGATAATACACTATGACCAGATAGGTTTTAAACCAGTAGTGCAAGGCTGGTTTCGTATTGGGAAAACTATTAGCATAATTTACCATATCAACAACAAACATAACAAATCATATGACTATCTCAGTAGATGAAGAAAAAGCTTTTGACAAAATACAACACCCATTACTATTAAAAACACTAGAGAGCATAAGAATAAATGGAGTCTTCCTTAAAATGATAAATAGCATCTACCTAAAACCATTAGCAAGCATTATATGTGATGGGGATAAACTAGAAGCATTTACAGTAAGATTGGGGGTGAAACAAGGATGTCCATTATCACCACTGTTATTCAATATTTTACTAGAAACATTAGCTTTAGCAAAAAGAGAAGAAAAAGAAATTGAAGGAATTAGAGAAGAAACAAAGCTATCACTCAGCACATGGTATGATGGTATACTTAGAGAATCCTAGAGAATCAAGTAAAAATAAAACAATAAACAATAAAAAATAAACAAGCATAGCAGAGTTGCAGGGTATTAAAAAAACCTACATAAATCATCAGCATTTTTATATATTATTAACAAAGCCCAGGAGCAAGAGATAGAAAGAGAAAATCCCTTTAAAGAAAGTATAAACAATATAGAATATTTGGGAGTCTTCTTGCCAAGACCAACCCAGGAACTATATGAACACAAAACACTTTTCACACAAATGAAGTCAGATCTAAATACTTGGGGGAAATATCAGCTGCTCATGGATAGGCTGGACTAATATAATAAACATGACAATTTCTGCCTAAAATAATTTACTTATTCAGTAACATACCAATCAAACTATCAAAAGCATAATTTTAAAAATTATTTATTTATTTTTACTTTACAGCATTCAGTTCAACAGGCTTTTGAGTTCCAAATTTTCTTCCCCTCCCCGTCCTCCCCAAGACAGCATGCAATCTGATATAGGTTTTATATATACATTCATATTAAACATTTTAGCATTAGTCATGTTGCAAAGAAAAATTATAAACAATGGAATGAACCATAAGAAAGAAGCAAAACGAAACAAAAAAGAGAAAGAGAGCAAATAGTATGCCTTGATCTACATTCAAACTCTATAATTCTTTCCCTGGATGTGGACAGCATTTTCTACCATGAGCTTTTTGGAGTTGTCTTAGAACCTTGCATTGCTGAGAAGAGCCAAGTGTATCAAAGTTTGTCATCATACAATGTGGCTGTAGCTGTGTACAGTGTTTTCATGGTTCTGCTCCCCTCACTCAGCATCAGTTCATATAAATCTTTCCAGGTCAAAAAATCATTTTATAGAGCTAGGAAAAATAATAAAATTCATCTGGAAGAACAAAAGGTCCAGAATATCAAGGAAATTAAGAAATTCAAGGGAAGGTAGCCTAGTTGTATGTAATGTTAATGGAATCTGAAGATCTTCTGTGGGTGTTGTGAATATTACATTATTGTTACACCATACCAGATCTTAAATTGTGTTAAAAAGCAGCAATTATCAAAACTACTTGGTACTAGCTAAGAAATAGAGTGGTGGATCAGTGGAACAGGTTAGGTACACAAGACACAGTCAATTTTAGTAATGTTTGATAATTCCAAAGACTCCAGCTTCTGGAAGTAAATGTTGAAAATTAAAAATAAGTAAATTTTAAAAAATAAATACTTGTAGATTTAAAAAAAATCTAACTTTTCTAAAATTCTATTCACCTCTTTCTTGTTTATTTTTTGGTTAAATTTATCTGGTTCCAAGAGGGAAAAGTTGAGGTCCTCCACTAGTACAGTTTACTTCTGTCTGCTCCATGACCTTCATTCTCAAAGGGGACGATTCAGCTTACATCTGTGCCCTCTGTCTATGTAGATACTTTTTTTTTTTTTGCTTTTTGGAGGGCAGTTGGGGTTGACTTGCCCAAAGTCACATGGCTAGTAAGTGTGTCAAGTGTCTGAGGTTAGATTTGAACTTAGATTCAGATTCTCCTGACTCCAGGGCCAGTGCTCTCTTCATTGCACCACCTAGTGGCCCCACATGTATATACTTTCTAACTGTTCTAATGATGATAAAATTCTTAAGAGTTACAAGAATCTTCCTGTATAGGGATCTAACCAGTTTAACCTTTTTAAATCCCTTATGTTTTTCTCTTTCTTTTTTACCTTTTTATGCTGCTCTTGAGTCTTATATTTGAAAATCAGATTTTCTGTTCAGTTCTGGTCTTTTTATTAGGAATGTTTGAAAGTCTTCTATTTCATTGAACTCAGTTTTTCTGGGTAGGTGATTTTTGATTGTAATCCTAGCTTCTTTACCTTCCAGAATATCATATTCTAAGCCCTTCCATCTATATTATTGTAGAAGCTGCTAAATCCTGTGTAATCCTGACTATGGTTTTATGGTATTTGAGTTATTTCTGGCTGCTTTCTCCTTAACCTGGGAGCTCTGGAATTTGGCTATAGTATTCTTGGGAATTTTCATTTTGGGATTGCTTTCAGGAGGTGATCAGTGGATTCTTTCAATTTCTGTTTTTGGTTTGGTTAGGGTTTGGGATTTTTGTTTTTGTTTTTGTTTTTTGCAGTTAAAAAGGCAATTTATTTGTGAAAAGAACAATTCACATTATTCACCCCCCCCCCCAAGGCAATATTGTTTATTTCAGGTTTGCTATTTCTTTTCCTTTTTTTTTTTTTTTTTTAGTTTTAATTTATTTTCAGTTGCCCAGATTAACTGAAGAGGAAGTGAATTACCTAAATAACCCCATCTCCGAAAAAGAAATCAAACAAGCTATCAATGAACTCCCTATGAAAAAATCTCCAGGGCCAGATGGGTTTACTAGTGAATTCTATCAAACATTCAAAGAACAATTGATTCCAATACTCTACAAACTATTTGGGAAAATTAGTGAAGAAGGGGTACTACCAAATTCTTTCTATGACACAAATATGGTACTAATTCCTAAATCAGGAAGAGATAAAACAGAGAAAGAAAATTATAGACCAATTTCCCTCATGAATTTAGATGCAAAAATTGTAAACAAAATATTAGCCAAAAGACTCCAACAACTTATCACAAAAATGATACACTTTGATCAGGTAGGATTTATTCCAGGAATGCAAGGATGGTTTAATATTAGGAAAACCATCAGTATAATTGAGCACATTAACAATAAAACTAGCAGAAACTACATAGATGCAGAAAAGGCTTTTGGCAAAGTACAACATCCATTCCTATTAAAAACACTAGAAAGTATAGGAATAAATAGAGCCTTCCTTAAAATAGTTGATAGCATCTATTAAAAACTATCAGCAAGTATTATATGCAATGGGGATAAACTAGAAGCATTTCCAATAAGATCAGTAATGAAACAAGGGTGTCTAGAAACATTAGCAGTAGCAATTAGAGAAGAAAAAGAAATCAAAGGAATCAAATTAGTCAAACAAGAGACCAAGCTATCACTCTTTGCAGATGATATGATGATATACTTAGAGAATCAAGTAAAAAACTACTTGAGACAATAAATAAATTTGGCAAAGTTGCAGGATATAAAATAAACCCACATAAATCCTCAGCATTCCTGTATATCTCTAATGAAACTCAACAGCAAGAGATAGAAAGAGAAATCCCATTTAAAGTCACTGTAGACATTATAAAATATTTGGGAATCTACCTGCCAAAACAAACCCAGAACCTATATGACCACAACTACAAAACACTTCTCACACAAATAAAATCAGATCTAACTAATTGGAAAAATATCAATTGCTCGTGGCTGGGTTGAGCTAATATAATAAAAATGACAATTTTACCCAAACTAAACTATATATTTAGTGCCATACCAATCAGTTTACCAAAAAACTACTTTTTAGAGTTAGACAAAATAATAACAAAATTTATTTGGAAAAACAAATGGTCTAGAATATCAAGGGAATTAATGAAAAGAAATGCTAGGGAAGGTGGACTAGCTATGCCAGATTTTAATCTGTATTATACAGCAGCAGTCATCAAAACTGCTTGGTACTGGCAGAGGTGTAGAGTAGTGGATCAATGGAATAGATTGGGTGCAGGAGACCCAACAGTTAATGAATATAGTAATCTATTGTTCGATAAACCCAAAGACCCCAGTTTTTGGGATAAGAATGCACTATTTGACAAAAACTGCTGGGAAAACTGGAATACAGTATGGCAGAAACTGGGCATAGATCACTATCTAACACCATATACCAAAATCAAGTCTAAATGGATGCATGATCTAGGTGTAAAGGATGATACTGTAAGCAATTTGGGAAAGCAAGGAATAGTTTACCTGACAGATCTGTGGAGAGGGGAAGACTTTAGGACCAAACAAGAATTAGAGAGCATTATAAGATGCAAAATGGATAATTTTGATTACATTAAATTGAAAAGCTTCTGTACAAACAAAGCCAATGTAACCAAGATCAAGAGGGAGGTGGGAAATTGGGAAAGAATTTTTACAACTTGTGTCTCTGATAAAGGACTCATTTCTAAAATTTATAGAGAATTGAGTCAAATCTATATGAATACAAGTCATTCCCCAATTGATAAATGGTCAAAGGATATGAACAGGCAGTTTTCAGAGAAAGAAATTAAAGATATCTATAAGCATATGAAGAAATGCTCTAAATCACTATTGATTAGAGAAATGCAAATCAAAACAACTCTGAGATACCACATCTCACCAGTTAGATTGGCTAAGATGACAAAACAGGAAAATGACAAATGCTGGAGAGGATGTGGGCAAATTGGAACACTAATGCATTGCTTGTGGAGTTGTGAATTTATCCAACCATTCTGGAGAGCAATCTGGAATT
Organism: Gymnobelideus leadbeateri; assembly: GCA_011680675.1. NCBI lineage: Eukaryota > Metazoa > Chordata > Mammalia > Diprotodontia > Petauridae > Gymnobelideus > Gymnobelideus leadbeateri. Next base: position 254,738 of record WOXC01008366.1, read on the forward strand.
AATGCCCAAAGGACTATAAATAATTTCATACCCTTTGACCCAGCAATACCACTTCTAGGGTTATATCCCAAAGAGATCATAGAAGAGAGAGGAAGACCCATATGTACAAAAATATTTATAGCAGCTCTTTTCATGGTTGCAAAGAATTGGAAATTAAAGGGGTGCCCATCAATTGGGGAATGGCTGAACAAGTTGTGGTATATGCATGTAATGGAATACTATTGTGCTATAAGAAATGAGGGGCAGACAGACTTCATATTTACCTGGAGAGGCTTATACAAACTGATGCTGAGTGAGAAGAATAGAATCAGGAGAAATTTGTATGCAATCACAGACACATCATATGTGTGATGACCAGCTATGACGTACTGGATTCTTTTCAGCAATGCAGTGATATAAGTCAATCCCGAAAGACTCATGAAGGAGAGAAATGCGACATCCAGAGATATAACTAGAAAGAACTGAGCTTGAATCCTTATGGAAGCAAACTAAATGATCTTTTTCTTTTCGTTGTTTGGTTTTATTTCTTCTTTACCATTTTTCATCCCACCTAGTACAATACGCCTTTGTAATTGGAATAATGTCTAATATGAATGTATTTGCAGATCCTATACTGGACTATATACTGTCGTGGGGGGTGGGAGGACGGAGGTAAAGGAAATTTGAAAATCAAGGAACTATGGAATTGAATCTTGTTAACTAAAACTAAACAAATTAAAAAAAAATTATTTTCAGTTTTCAGCATTCACTTCCATAAAATTTTGAGTTCCAGATTTTCTCCCTATCTCTCCGCTCCCTTACACCAAGACAGTGTCTTAATATAGACTCTACACATACATTCATATTAAACCTATTTCACAGCAATTAGAATCAATGGGAGAAACCACGAGAAAGAAAAAACTAACAAAAAAGACAGCAAATAGTATGCTTCAGTCAGCATTCAGACTCCATAGTTCTTTTTCTGGATATGAATAGCATTTTCCATCCTGAGCCCTTTGGAGTTATCTTGGATCCTTGCATTGCTAAGAAGAGAGAAGTCTATCAAATTTAGTAATCACACATTCTGGCTGCTACTGTGTACGATATTTTCCTTGTTCTGAAACTCACTTTATTCAGCATCAGTTCTTTGTTTCCAGGTTTTTCTGAAGTCTGCCTGTTCTCAATTTCTGTTTTTTCCTCTTGTTCTAGATTATCTATCTATTATCTAAATTATTAGGGCAGTTTTCATTGATAATTTCTTGAAATATAATGTCCAGACTTTTTTTGTTTTGTCTTGGCTTTCAGGTAACCTAGTAATTCTTTAAATTATCTCCCATAGATCTGTTTTCTAGGTGATTTATTTTTCTAAAGAGAAATTTCACATTTTCTATTTTTTCATTCTTTTGATTTTGTTTCGTTGTTTCTTGATGTTTTATAGAGTCATTAGTTTCCACTTCTCCAAGAATAAATTTTAAGGAGTTATATATATATATTTTTTTTGCTTTTTTTTGGAGGGCAATTGGGGTTAAGTAACTTGCCCAAGGTCACACGGCTAGGTTTTTGTTTGTGTGTGTTAAGTGTCTGAGGTCGGATCCGAACTCAGGTCCTTCTGACTCCAGGGCCGACGCTCTACTCACTGCGCCACCTAGCCGCCCCTTGACCAATTCTACTTTTTAAGGTAGTTGATGTCTTCAGTACATTTTTTACCTCCTTTTCATTTTAACCTATTTTTTAGAGTTGTTTTCTTCAGTGAATTTTTGTACATCTTTTTCCATTTAAAAAAATTTTTCCTTTGGCTCATTTTTCATGACTCTGTTGTATCACTATCATTTCTTTCCTCGATTTTTCTTCTATGTCTCTTATTTGATATTTAAAATCCTTTTTGAGCTCTTCCAGGAGCTCTTTTTGGTCCTGAGACCAATTCATATTTTTCCTTGAGGCTCACTAAGGCTTCACATGTAGGGTTTTGTTTTGTTTTTTAATCATTGTTATCTTCTTCCAAGTTAGTGTTTTGAACTTCCCTGTCACTATAGTGTTATGGTTTTTTCTTTTTTTGTCTTTCTCGTTTTCTAGTCTACTTTGTAATTTTTAAAGTTGGGCTTTGCTCTTAGGGTACAGAAGGCACTGTTATAAACTTCTTGTGCTGGGACATGGGACCTCTTATAGTCTTATAGCTAGCCTGTTACACTGTGGGACATGGAGCCTTTTAGCTGGCCTGATGCACCAGGGATGAGGGGCCTAACCACTGGCCTACTATGCCACGAGACCAGGACCTCAACTCTAGCCTGCTGCCCCTGGGACCTGACCCGTACTTGGGGCCTCACTGATGGTTTGCTAGGGCAAGGACTACTGCTCACTTGGCCAGAACTTCCTGCCCTGAACTGTACTCCCCTTTTATCTGAGTGAGATCTTTCCTGCCAATCTTCTAAGTTGTCCTGGGCTGGAAAATTGTTTTATCCTGTCCTTTTATTGGTTCTGCTGCTCCAGAATTTGTTTAGAGGCATTATTTTATAGTTGCTTGGAGGTGAATTTGGGAGAGTTTGGGCAAGTTTGCAGGTTTGCTTCCACCCTCTGCTACATGAATCCTTAAGATAACATGCTTTATAAAAGTATAGGTGTTCTATAGCTTCTAGGGAGCACCATTTCCTGGATATTCCAAATACATATCTACTAAGTCCATCTGTTTTATAAAGAAAGCATAAATACTTGTTTGTATGCTGATTTGTACCTTAAAATACCTTATCTTGAAAATAAGTGTCAAATTTCAATGTACAATGGGAACTTTTTCATAAGTGGAACATTCCATTTAAAATATTTATTTTCTAGTAATAAATAGATTTATTATGAAGTTGAGTTAATATGTGAAAAAAAAATGAAACCCAGACCATTTCATAGAAGGCCTTTAAAAAAAGTTTGCTTAATTTTATTGATCACCTGAAAATTTATATTTCTTCCCTAAATACAGTAAAGGGATTCCAAAGGAATAGCAAAAGCCTTGATTACATGGTGTTTGTACAGTCCTTAATAAAATTTGCCTTTTTAAAAAATAGATTTAGAAAAGTTTCTAAATAACATAATTTGATGCAAATTATTGAAAATATTTAGGGTACCTTTTATCCCATTGGAGTCCTCTAAGATGTTAATTCATGTTTAGGTAAATCAATATTTGACATGTAGAAATGGACTTAATATTTCAGAATTATTTTATTATAGAGACTATGGCTAGCTATGATGGTTTCCTAATCAGTGTTCTTATTCCCCACAGGAAATGTTTGTTGCAGATCAGTAAGGTCTGAGGCCCAGAGAGTTAGATTTGGTCTAAACTGTTTTTAATGGTGACCCTAGAAATGTAAAACTTTGTGAAGCTAGGACATTAAAAAAAGTAGGGGGAAGGTTATGATAGGAAAATATCATTAAATACGAATTAAACTAATACCAAAATATGCTCTGACATTGTCCACCCCATGGTGTTGGAGGAGAGAGGCAAGATTGAGTTTAAGTGAAGAAGAGAAAAATCAGTCAGCTGTAAGACAGATAGGAGGTGATGGGAGAATAGTTGGCAGGACAGAGCTTGCTGAGCAGAATTGTATTCAAGTAGAATGGGCTTAAAGTTTTAGAAAAGGCATTGATAATCTATTTTTTTGTGTCATGGGCCCTTTTAGCAATCTGATGGGTTAAAGCCTGTAGACCTCTTCCTCAGAATAATGTTTTAAATGCACAAAATAAAATATATAAGATTTTAAAAGGAAGATAATTCCATTGAAATAACAGTATCAAAATATTTTTTTAAAACACGTTTACAACCCACCCACCCCCCCCAAGTTCTCTATGGGTATGTAGCCTGGATATGTACTGCTTATAATAGCTTGAGAATATTTGCATCTGGAGCAAGGTTAGCCCTTTGTTTATCCCATGCATAAGAACATGTTACTTTTTGTGCAAATAAAGAGATTTCATATTTGCCCCAACACCATTAAATCAAAGGAAAATATGCAGAAATTTTGTATCGGGGTATTTTTATTATCAGTAGCTGTACAGGAGGGAAATTGAGGCATTGAGCTATATAGCAGTGCTTCTTTGCGTTTTCATTTATGGAAGTGTTTTTGTTTTACACAGTTGACTTTGTTAAAGACATTTGTTTTCAGATTCTTTTTTTTTTTTTTTTTTTTTGCTTTTTGGAGAGCAGTTGGGGTTAAGTGACTTGCCCAAGGTCACATGGCTAGTTTTGTGTTAATTGTCTGAGGCTGAATTTGAACTCAGGTCCTCCTGACTCTAGGGCAGGTGCTCTATTCACTGTGCCACCTAGCCACTCCAGGTTCATTTTTTAAAAACGGTTTTACTGTACTTTTTTCTGTAGAGGGCCTCCCAATACCACCTGTTCTTTTAGCAAAAGGTGAGTTCCTTTTTTTTTTTTTTTTTTTTTTTTTTTTAGCAAAGAACAATTCTTTTAAATTGGCTCTCCCTTTACCATTTACAGAGTTAAAAATTCAGTTAGATTTGCCTCTTTAAAAACAAATTTAATATAAGGTTAGCCAAAGATCTGTGAACTGAATGTGCCCAATGTCCACTTACGAGCATGCTGTTCTAAAGCTAATTCCTTCTGCAGCTGTAGCAAAATTACTAAATAGAAGGCCACCATGTTGGTAGTTTTCATATGGGTGTTTTGGTTTTTATTACTTACTGTAACAGAAGCCATAGTTACCTAGTTTGGGGGAAAGGAAAGGTCTTAATTTAATTTTCTTTTTTTTCTCCCACTTAAGTAGCTTTTTCTTTATTCTATAAGTACCTAGTAAAGTGAACATACAGTAAATTGTCAGTTGTCACACTCTTTCCCTGGTATTATTTTCCCAAACTAGCCCTATAGGATGATCTTTACTGTATATCATTTTTCAGTGTAAATATAGATTGTGTTCTAAAAATTTATTTGTAGTCGATTCAGACTTCTGAGTACATTTTTCCTTAGAAACATTTTGTCATATGATGGTGAAGTTCCTATGTTAGTCCACAAGACCCATAATATAGCAGAAATATATTTTCAGTGAAAGAAAATATTGATTTGGTTAAACAAACCAGAAAACAAAATTGGATAAGAGGTTTTGGTTGTTTTTTTCCCTTAAGTGCTTGTGGATATATGGGATGTTCTCTCATCTCCAGTCAGTCACTTGGTCATATTTGCTTAATCTTTCTTCCTCCCCAGCAGCTAACAACCCCTGTTCCAGAGGACCTCTACTCCAGAACATCTTGTTTACCATTTTGTGGCTTTGACTATCTTCTAATCTACCCTAAACCCTTACTATTTTGAGTCATACCTGCATTGACCACATGGAAAAAAGAATCACATGTGATATACTTTTTCAGTAACTAGTAAGACTAGTTCATCATAAATCCAGGACCTAGTTCTTTTTATTCACTATAAAGAAGTTGGCTTAATGCACCATAAGGATATTTAAGCATGCTTTGTGTTGTGATATATGAAGAGAATTACATTTTTCATCATTTCTTTTTCAGTTGTAATCAGAGTTAAAAGAGATCACTTTTTTTGAGAGATATTAAGGAGATGGAAGTATTTCATTTAATTATTTTACAGTTAATTTCCCCTTTGTACACAGACATACACAAAGGGGATGGGAGCTAGAAGGGTTGTATTGCAGATTCTGTAGACTGAATAGAAGTCCTTCATATGACATTGTGTACTGTTTATATATAACATTATAACTATGTACGAAGGACCCTTTATAGTTTGTAAAGTGCTCTCCTTACAATAACCCTCTGAAACATAGTATATTATCATCCCCAATTTGTAGATAAGGAAATTGAGTGTCAGAGAATTCTTAAGTGTTTTTCCCATAACTACATAGCTAGTCAATCCCAGATCTTCTGACATCAAATCCATTCCCCTTTCCTATATACCATGTTGCCTCTTAGCAATTGTACTTCTTTGAATTCTTATGCTTATTTTAAGATAGCTTTTTAATCTATTATTTTGCCATCAGCTATCAGTTTTAACTCATGTCACTACCTATCTCTAGAAAAACATTGTCCCTGTTTTAACGTATTTTTTCAAGTGTTTAGTGGGCTAGAAAATTAGATCAGAAAACTTATTATAATTATATGTAAGATAAGAGAAATATCCCTGAGTTGAAGATCTGTGGGGTTCCTATGATTAGAACTTATGAATGCCTAGTTATGTGCCTTTGTGATCTCTGTTTTGGCCTTTTTCTTCTGTTTTCAGCTGTGAAGTTACTGGATAGATGAGGGTTATTGAATGCTGTTTCATGCTTGGTTCACAGTACATATGTATTTGTGGATTTAAACTATAAAAATTACCATAATTTTATATTATGATTATTATTGTAATTGTTTTACTTCTCTTTCTTCTCTACACCTCTTCTCAATTTTCTTGTTAAAAGTGCTGATTTTTTAGGGTTTTTTTTTCTTGATTGTTTCCTAAGGCATCAGGAGAACCTTGTTAAATGCTTTATTTTTGTTATTAAAATATTAAGCAGGAGTATAAAAGAAACCTACATTATACTTATTTCCCAGTTTTGAAGTTTTTTTCTTAAATCTAATATTCTTGAAGCTATCATGCTTTTTTTTTAAGTTATGGGTATCTTGTTTTCATATCACTTATATATGAATATATCCCCAACTACTCATTGAGACATCCTTTGTAACAGAATAAGAAGAAAAGTACAAGGAAAAATATCTCAGCTAAACTAACATAATGACTAAGTCTGCCAGTATATACAATGTTTCATATCCTTAGTTTGCTACTTCTGCAAGAAAGGGAAAGTAACACATTCTCATATTACTTCTTTGGGGCTACATTTGATCACCATAAATACATAACATTCTATTTAGTTTATTTGCTATTGCTCTCCTTTCCATTTACATTGTTCTAATCATTGTTTTCCTGGTTCTGCTTGCTTCGCTTTGTATCAGTTCCAATAAACCTTCCTAATTCTAATATTTATTGTTTCTTACAATGGAGTAATAATCCATTGTATTTTGTACCACAATTCATTTAGCCATTCTTCAGTCATTGGGCATCTACTCTCAGTGCTATATAAATATCATCTTATTTGATCCTCACTACAAACTTGCCAGGTAGGTTCTGTTAATATCTCTGGTTTATAGCTTGGGAAACTGAGGTAAACAGAAGTTAGGTTACTTGCCCATGGTTACAAAATAAGTAAATGTCTGAGCCTAGGTTTAAAGTCAAATCTTCCTAACTCTAGTTCAGCACTTAACTCACTGTGCCACCTCATTGTTTATTATTTAAGGGTAGAAGACAGTGTAAAGTTGAATCTGTTGGGTTAAGATTTTTAAGGAGGGAAATTGAGGCTAAAGTAGAGATGATTTCCTGAAAAAGCAGGGAGCAGTGGAGTGATTTGTGGGAGCATTGAGGAACAGGGAGAGCAGGAAGTATAGGAAGTTGTGATTAGATACAGGAATTTAGTTAAATGTTTTAATAACCCAAAGTTCTAAATTGCAAACAGAATTTGGATCCAAGATTTTTAAGACCTAGTTAAATAGGAGTGTGATAGACAAAGAAACAGAAAGCCATGCATCTTCATTTCTAAGTTCCTTGTCTCATGTCTCTTCCAATCTCCTCACCTTCTTTTGGGGGTAGTTATAGTATTTAGAACATTTTTATGCATAGAAAATGGGAAAAAAGCATAATATCTGATATTTCAAATATATTTTCCATAACTTCTGAACTTATAGCTTCTGTTTAAAAATTTTAAACATTTTTTAAAAGTCTTCAGAAACTTAAGCAACAAAAATAGAAATGGTAAACCAGCCAGAGGGGTGTGTGTGTGTGTGTGTGTGTGTGTGTGTGTGTGTGTGTGTGTGTGTGTGTGTGTGTGTGTGTGTATTGTTGTCTGTGTGTGTGTCTGTGTAAAATGCTAGTATATTTATAGTACACTACACAAGAATTTGCTTTAATATATACTTTCAGTGTTGGTTTGTTTAGTAAGACTGTTTAATAAGAACGTTTTTCCTTGAGTCAACCAGATTTTAGGGTAAAAGAAAAGATATCTTTGAATTGACTGATGTAGGTGTAAAATTTTATTAGACTATATTCATCACAAATAATTATACTTTTGTGATTTTCAAAAATATATAAATTTTACTCGACATTGATATGATCTTTTATTTTCCTTTTATGATGTCTTTTATTCTTTCCTAAAAACTAAGTTGTGGGCTTCACAATAAATTATTCCCAAATGTTCGTCTTCAGATCATATTGCCCAATTTGCTTATGTGACAGAGGCCACTTTAAGGGGCTGAACAACGTAATGGAATTGCTATGTAGTAAGCCTTACTCTCATTTGGGCACTTCAACAGGTTACAGTTTGGTGTGACAGTAATGAAACAAACCACAACACACCAGAAGCTGCTAAACTTGGCTTTTAAAATTTTTGCTTTTCTTATTTAAGAAAAGGGATTAGAAGAATGATAACTTACTTTAATTGATCATTCATATGTGATTTTTAAAGTATATGTACCATCTTTCTCTGATTTTGGAATGTGCGTAGTAGAAGGCCTGGCCCCCAAAGCGTCTTTCCAGTCTGCTGTGATTCCAGCCAAGCTCCCTTCAATGTATGGAGTATGCTAAGTTGAGCTGGTTCTTAGAATATCCCAGAACCAGAGTGCAGCTGCTGCTTTTAGGCAGCAGTGTGTGTGATAATAGGCTTTGCTATTTACTAGGACTGAAGTGCCTGAACTGGCACACGCAGACATTATATGAAATCTGAAAGCATGAGGATAAAGGAGATTTCCTTGCGGCAAGATCCAGATCTAAGAAAGGAATTGGCATTGTTGGCGAGAGGATGTGATTTTGTTTTACCTTCCAGATTCAAGAAGAGACTAAAAGCTTTTCAGCAAGTTCAGGTTTGCTTTTTTTTCTTTTTATTTTTTTATTGCACAGATTTGTTTGACTTTTTTGTGAGGTTTTAACTTCAGAACTGAATTCATTTTTAACTTAACCATTTGACTTCTATAAAGCATACTTAAGTAATTTCTTTTTTAAGATGTTAAACTAACAACATTCTGTGACTAATTTGAAGCTAAAGTTAACTTACTTCTGTTAAAAGGGTTTAGAATAAAGAGCTATAGTCTATAAGCATTTGGGGTTTTAAATGTTGCTTGTCATGTTGAAGTAAACATGTGATTTGTGAATTAAGTATAGTTCTTTTGTTTTCTAAGAGTTGTATAGCAACTGCCACAAAAAATGGAATTTAGATAATCATTCCCTTTCCCAAAGTTTTAACTTAGTAAATACAAATAAAATTTAAATTAACTGAAAGTAGGTAAAAGTATCCCTCTCCCCTTAAAAATTATAAAGACATCATTTTCAAAGTAGAAAATAGGAAAAACTTATATATTTTATAGTTGAACTATGAATTGGTACAAAAAGCTCATTATGTAATGTCGGTTATAGCATCTATCCCTTGCCTAATAGTTGAAAGAAATTCATTTTTTAAAAAGACTTTAGTATTTGAATGTAAAAGTCTGTTGCTCTTGATTTTTATATTTTGATCTTACCTCTATTATAAGTACTCTGGGAAAGTCTTGTACCATATAGCATGTATATTTTCCAAATCATTCTAAGATAAAGACATAATTCTAAAATAAAAAATGTACGACTGGTAACTTGACAACAATTTTTTAAATTGTAGATTTAGTTGTGTCAACTAGCTTGTCCTTAATTCACCCTTTTCATGTTTAGGTTACATAGGGTGGGATTAGATAGTGTATAATAGAAGGCCATATCACTGCCAAACAGACCTTACATTCCACGCATACTGAAATTCTTTACTCAGTCCTAGTTTAGGAACATTTGGTAATCTAAACACCTGGATTTTCTGTCTTATGTAGTTAAATGCAATATATCAAAATGAAAAGAAAGAAAATATTGCTTTTAAAAACTTACTTTCTAATTCTTTAAATATGTTTTAGAATAATTTTGAAAACATTTCTGATTTGTATTTAACTTATGCTTTTTGAAATATCTGCCACAAATTTTATCAAAGTACATTTTTTTTTATACTTTAAGAGGAAATCACATTTTTTAAAAAGACTTGATTTTGACAACTTAGTAGACTTGATATATGTTACCTCATGATAGCTTGAATTTCATATTCAAACTTTAAAATACTATATAGATGCTAGCTATTATTATTACTGATAGGGTCTTTGAAGTATATAGCTGATTTAAAAATTCAAGATTTATTGATATTTGTAGATTTTAGTCTATTTGTAGGAATGAAAAGTTCTTTTGATATTGACAAGTTTGTTTGATATTTTCACTATAGGATGTTACTTCTTTTTTCAAGCCAGCTTGTTTAAAAATATCTAATATTTTTATTAGATAAGGTATTCCACTTTAAGCAAACTCAGCATTATATATGAAAATATGAACTTTTTTACATGTTACAAAAGGATACATAATAGAATGCCTTTAACTGTAAACTTCTATGGTGTTTTTTTTTTCAATTGCTCTATTTATTAAACATTTGATTTAAATTGAGGGTCAGGAATACATTTTTTGTGTCAAGTAAGGAACAGTTTTATAAGGCAGTGACTGGAATATCTCGCTCTTCATGTATTATTCACCCTTTGTACCCCAGGAATACAGAAATAAATTTTTGTGAGATGAGTTATATATCACAATACATATGTACAATTCAGTGTAGAATTGTCTTTGGATAAATGGCATATGCTTCAGTCTTTAGAACTTCTGTGTAGAATATGCATATTTGTTTTAAGATTTGAATTTTTTGTTTTGTCCAGATCTTTATCATTGTGGAGCAATCTCAGGTGGTCCTAATTATCTGTAATTTAGCTTCTTAAAAGAATTGGTTGTAGACACAGAGAGGTTAAGTGACTTGTCCCTGGTCACCCAGCTATCAGAGGAAAGATTTAAAGCCAGGTTTTCCTAACTATAGGGCTACCTTTTGTTTGTTTTTGCTATCATTTTTTAAACCAGGCTTAGTCAGTATAACGTACTTACTTGGTGCTGTGATTAAGTGAAAAGAGTTTATAGAAGAAATGTAAATTTTGTCACAACAATGTTGTAAATGAATAATCAGCCATATAGTTGCAAAAAGGTTTCATGTTCTGGTAAGCTTTTGTTATAGTACAGAAATAATGTTGGTTGGGGCAGTGTTACATGGATTATACCTGTGGTCATATATTTTTCATAATTTCTGCCCTCCTTTATAGAGACATAATCTCTCTCCATTTAATTCATTTCATCAATATAACTGTCTTTATGGTACCATACCAAATGTTTCTCTGCTACCTGCCTCAAGCTTTGTTTATAGTAAAATTCATCATAATAAAGTTTTGATTTTCCACCTTCTCAACTGTCTGTTTTTGTAGTTACAGAATAATGTATGTTATTCTGTTGGCCTAGTTCAAAATCTTGGGGTTAATATTCAAAACTATCCTTTATAAGGGTATCCAAAATGGTCATTACTTGAAATTACCCATTCTTTTCTTTCCTGTCTCTAAATTCAGATCCTATGTACCCTATGTCTATCCCTGTTGGACCTTAGCTTCTCCCATACTCCATTCATTTAATGGAAGTCATCTGATGTGCCTGTCATTATCTTGACTGTGTAATATTGTTCAGTTACCCTTCAGAAGCTCCTTGACATGACACTCTATCTCCTGCCTCTGTGCCTCTCCAATACATTCCTTCCTTCCCTCTGCCTTAGTATCTTTAGTTTCCTTTAAAGCTCATCTCAAGTACACTCTTCTTCATGAGGCTTTTCCTTTCTCCTTCCCCCACTCCCAGCTGCTACTGCCTCTCCCATTACATTTATTTTTTAAAAATATTTATATGTACATGTTGAGTCTCCCAAAAGACTGAAAGTTTTTTGAGGGCAAATACCATTTAATTTGTGTCCCCAGTGCTTAACATGGTGCCTGGATTGTAATAGGCACTTAAATGCTTGTTCCTGATTATTTGACTCATTCATTGAAAATCTCAGTTTACCTTGTTTCAACTTGTTTACTTGATACTGAGCCCTGCCTACTCTCTTTCCTTCCTACTCTCTGAACCTTTGCCCCTGCTGTCTGTTATATAGCTTTTTTCTCTACTCTGCCAAATGTCATTTCTTTCTTAAAAGCCCATCCACTCTTAGGAAGCTATCTAATGAATGCTGTTCCCCAGCCCAGTAGCATAAATATCTATCGCAACTCAATTCAGTAACTAAACATTTTGATTGTTTTTTTTTTTGCTTGCCTTCTCTGTAAGTAGTAATTCAGAAATTCATTTTAAAATAATAATACACATACATAAATACATTTATTCAATTTAAAGAAATTGTTTAATTATTGTATTTAGTAGCACTACTTAAAATTCAGTGGCTCTTTTTTTTAACCTCAAGGATCAGATTAAATTCTTTGTCATTTAAAGCTCCTCCCTGTCCTCTACCATAATCTAGCACATACTTGCTGCTCACAAACTGTTCTCCATCTACTATCTCTGTGCCTTTTCAGTTTGCCTCCATGCCTCCTTCCTTCATTTTCATTGTTTGGAATTCTGGGGTTTGGTTTTTTTTTTTTTTTTTTTGCTTTTTGGAGGGCATTTGGGGTTAAGTAACTTGCCCAAGGTCACATGGCTAGGTTTTTTTGTTTGTGTGTGTTAAGTGTTGGAGGCTGGAACCGAACTCAGGTCCTTCTGACTCCAGGGCCAGTGCTCTACTCACTGCGCCACCTAGCTGCCCCTGGAATTTTTTATAGTCCCAGTTTTCCTGATACTCCCTCTTGCTATTTGTTCCATCCCTCCCTAACTACCTCTTTTTATTTTGCATATACTTATATATGTACATATTAACTCATAGTTCCTAAGAATAATGATATTTGTGATATTTGAAGTAGGGAGATGATGCATAATACATTTTTAATTGAATAGCATGATAACTAAAGATTAAAAGCTTTTCCAGTTTTCCACTAATTTGATGAATGAATGGGGACTTAAAAGAAGAACTGGAAGAGGTTGGACTATGAATTTTACTTGAACTCCTGAAAAAACTGTTATGGTTTTTTGGTTCCAAAAGCCAGTTCCTTGGCTTTGGTGACATAGATGCATTTATTTTTGCATTTCTGAAATTCCTGACTACTAATCATTTCTCTGTGGTTGTTTTATTAAAAGACTGGTGTCTCTACAATTGTGAATAGCTGTGAGTCTTAACAATCATTGTTATCACCCTGAGTTAGCCTTGTAATCTGCTTCCTAGACTCTATTCCCTCTGCTCTCCACTCTGATCTGTTCTGTGACTATTAGAAGACTACTTTCCTGCTCAAAAAAAGAAAACAAAAAGGAAAGAATTGAAGAAAGAAAAGCAAACACTCAAAACCTCCAGTGGTAATCTTTTAACCTTTAAATAAGCCTAATGTTTTAAAGCTGTATATGACTCAAGGCCCAGTTTAGTTATCTACCTTTATCTACCATCATTTCATCTTCCTAAAGAAAACCTTCCATCCAAATTAACCAGTTGCTTCATTGTCTCCTAAACATAGAGTATTCATTCTCAGTTCATGCTTTTGTTCTCTCCTTTGCTTAGACAAATTTTCTCGATTTTCCCAAACTTATTCATAATGACTTTCAGCTGCATTAATTTCCCCTTTCTCTGAATTCCTGTTTTACTCAGTTAATCTTACTCCTATTGTCCTCAGTGAATCTCATTCATTTTGGCCTTTAATCATCATGTGTTTTTATGTGTTCTATTTCATTTATATGTCTTATGTCACCCATTTATATTGCAGATTTCTTGAGTAGGGAGTCTATTAATTTGGCTTACATGTCTTTTGTATAACCCTTCAGTGCTTGTAATAAATTTATAGGTTAATGGTAGATATTCAATAAATAATTTTTAATGAGTTAAGTGAGATAAGGATATTAAGTAATTACTTAAAACCCAGCTCAGTGAAAGAGATTAGCATAGGTTTCCAGAAGATTTAAATGCAAATAAAATAGTTGTCAAATTATTAAAAACCTGTTAATTCATTTTACCTTGGGAATAAAAGTTAGCCATATGAGTATATAATGAGAGCAAAGACAGACAAGCAAGGGACTTATATGTGTTGGAAATTATGTGTTATGTTATGAATTACATATTTTACTCCTAAAGAAGGGATGGACTTGTTACAGGCTTAAAGAGAAAGAAGGCATTGTAGACTGGTGTTTTGCATGAGTCTCAGCTATGATATTCTCCATATGCATTTTGGTATGTAAAGCAAAAGGTAGTTGAGTATCAGAACAAAATGAGGAAATTGGATAGTTTATTAAGTGGATGTTTTTAATGTGCATGTATTCACTTTTTGTTTGAAGTATTAATTCCTCAAATCTCAGAAATATTAATATTTAAGTATAGAATAGTAGTGTATTATAAAGCCAGCCAGAATTGAATTTTAGTTTTATTGTTTTATATCACTTGCTCCTTCCCATTTGAGTTAATAAGTGATCATTTATTAGACAGATGCTATTAATGATATGTGGTTTTAGAAGAAAGGAGTAAATGTAAAACTTTTAGCTGGGATGTAGTTTAGAGATTCATTCCCTAGTCTTTTAGCCAGCCTGACTGTCTGAATGAAAGTGCGAGAACACACTCGAACAAAAAAAAAATCTATAAATCAATCATATTAGTTTGCATAATGATCAGGAACAGAGACTGGCTTTCACACAAAGCCCTACTTCAGGAACTAAATTCAGAAAGATAAATAAACCAAAGAAGATACTACCTACTGTAATGAACTGTTGTAGATGTAGAGATGCTCCAAAATCCAGCCAAGAAAGAGGGTAGTTTCATAACAACTGCAAGCAAACTCAAAGGAAAAATATACTTTCTAACAGGATTATACGAAAACTCAGAAGAAATGAAGTAATGGTAAAAAAAAAATTCTTTTTAAAGCTCCAGAAGATTGGAAGGTAGTCAGTAGCTTAGAACAGAATGTGGTAAACTTTACCTAAGTAACAGACTCCTGAAAATAGAATAGACAACATGAATCAATAACCCCATGAGGGCTGGCTAGGTGGTGCAGTGAATAGAGCGCCGGCCCTGGAGTCAGAAGGACCTGAGTTTGGATCCATCCTCAGACACTTAATGCACACACAAACAAAAACCTAGCCATGTGACCTTGGGCAAGTTACTTAACCCCAATTGCCCTCCAAAAAACCCCCAAAAAACAAAACAAAACAAAAAACAAATAACCCCATGAGAAAGTAAGAAATAGTAAAACAAAATTGAAAAAAAATAGAGGAAAATGTAAGGTATTTTTAAAAGCAACTGACGTGGAAAACGGTCAAAGAGAAATCCTGATTCCCTTCCCAAAAAAAGCCCCCCATTTCAAGGAGTTGCAAATAAAAACTATCCAAATCTGTTAGAACCAATTCGAAGAATTCTTAGATCATTTCCTGATAGAAACCCCGAAAGGAAAAGTCTCAGGGATGTCATAATGAAGCATCCAGAAAGAAATAGTTCAAGTACCAAGAATTACCTAAGGATGACGCAACAGTCAGGATTACAGAGGCCTGGTAGCTTCTTCTCTAAATGGGAGAAAATATTGGAATATAGTATTGAAGAAGGAAAAATATAGACTTACAACTGAAAATAACTTACCCTACAAAGCTTGGTGTAATCCTAGAGGAGAAAAAAATATTTATGGAATAAAGGACTTGCAAGTATTTTTGATAAAATGGATAGAGCTGAGTAGGAACTTTACACTACTAAAACAAGAGTTCAGAGAAACCTAGAAAAGGCAGTTTATTTGAACAATTTAAAAGGGACTGTGTGATGATATAATGCCAACATTCTGGAAGATAGAGAAAAAACAAGCATCTTTTCAAAACCTTAATGGCATCAAAGAGTATTTAAGGAGTTAAGTAAGAATAATAGGACTTGAAGGTTGATTGATTCTAATCTTAGGGTTTTTAAGAGGGGAAAGAGAAGGAAGGGTAAAAGGAATATGCTAGTGTGAAAAATTAAGAGGGAGCAGAATTTGCTATTTCTCCTAATTGTGGCAATTGACAAGATCATACAAACACAGAAGAAAGGAATGGCAAGTATCAGAAGAACTCCTTCTTATCTGAAATGGACAAATGAAGGTTGAACATACACGCAACACACATGCAGCTCAAGAATATATCACACTCAAATGGGAAAACATGCAGGGTTAGAGGGGTTTAAATGGCGGGGAGGGAATAAGTTACAAACAAGTCAAACATACTGATTCTGCACAGAGGATTAAAAGAGGGAAGAAAAAAAAGTGAAGAACTAGAATCTCTGGGAGAATGCCCATCAGTTGGAGGAATGGCCAAACAAATTATGGTATATGAATGTAATGGATACTGCACTGTAAGAAATGCTGAAAGAGATGGTTTCAGAGAATCCTGCATAGTAGGAACTGATGTTAGGTAAAGTGAGCAGAACCAGGAGAATAATTTATACTAGAGCAACAGCTTTGTAAAAAGAAAAAAAAATGGAAAGACTGAAGAACTCTGAGCAATGAAGCAACCAGTCATCTCTTCAGAGCACAATGATGATGCTGTCCTCATCCTGACATAGGTGGACATGGTTTGTTAGGTAGTTATGTGGATTTATTTTGCCTTGATTAGGCTTGTCACATGGCTTTTTTCCCCTTTTTCTTTGCTTTTCATTAATAGTGGACAAAAGAAGGAGAGTTTGGTGATTGTAATCCCATTCTTCCTTCCCCCTAGCCTGCCAAAAAAAAAAAAAAAGAGTCCTTGAAATATTTTTTTTAATGTACGAAGGAGAATAGAAAGAAGCACAGATAAGCAGGACAGCCTTGAAAATAAGTTGTGGAATTTATCATGTGTATGTTTTTAAAGTGTTTTGAAATGAAGTCATGGTTTGATATGTAATTCTCTTTTATGATCTATATAAATGGAAATGTTAATTTTTTTAGTGTTTAAATTTAGAAAAAAATTTAGAGAGAAAGAAGCAACTGCCTTTAACAGTCTAGATTAGATAGTGAGCTCAAATTATACATTTTAAATTAGAATCTCTGACTTATGTGTTTTTCAGTTACAATAATAATTACAGTTCCTAGTAATATGAAAGCCAGTTAGGCACAGTAGATAGAGAGTTGGCTCCAAATTCAGGAAGACCTAGATTCATGTGCCCTTTGACACACTAGCTGTGTGACTGAGCATGTCCCCAGCATCGCTCAGTGCTCTCGGCAGCTCTCCCCATGTCAGCTTTCATTGGTAAAGGGAGTTTCTGTGCTTGAGAATACCCTGTACTAATGAAATAACAGTCCAGTCCCTGTCCCGATCGATTGGGTTAAATTATGTTCATTAGAGGCAGTGTGGAATTATGGAAATGGGACCAGGTTGGAATCTGGGCTGGAGTCCTAGCTCTGTCACTTTGTAGCCATGTGACTCACAGAGCCTCCATTTCCTCATCTGCAAAATGAAAATAAAATGTATGTGCTGTCTATCTCAAAGTTTTGAGAAAAAGGAAGGGCATGTATTTATTTAGTGATTACTTTACAGATTTTTCATTTGATCCTCACAATAGCCCTTTGAGATAGGTGGTACCCCAGTTTTACAGTTAAAGTACCTGAGCTTGAGGTTATTCAGCTAGCAGGGGTGGGGCCTTCTAGGCATTTAGGTGTGGCCTTTTGATTGAGTCCAAGTTTTACAGATCAATTTATTTTTATTTTTTTATTTTTTTTGCTTTTTTTTGGAGGGCAATTGGGGTTAAGTAACTTGCCCAAGGTCACATGGCTAGGTTTTTGTTTGTGTGTGTTAAGTGGGATCTGAACTCAGGTCCTTCTGACTCCAGGGCCGGGGCTCTACTCACTGTGCCACCTAGCCGCCCCCAGATCAGTTTATTAAAGGGATTTGTTCTGTGAAGTTTGGATTCAGTCAGACCTGAAAGTGTTTAAAGCTGTATTTGAATTCATGTTTTCCTCATTCTAGCCTTAGCTTTCTACCCCCTGTACCACCCTGCTGCCTTATTTTATAAACTAAAAAGCAGCATATAAATGTAATCTTTTATTATTATCTAGTGTAATTGTCTGGTATTAATTTTATTTTATTGTGAGTTTATTGTACTCTAATTCTTTTGAAATCAGTGATCTGTGTATGTATATAATGTGTTGTGAATATATGTGTTTCATCAATATGATAGTCCTGTGTTAAGTAGGATATATGATGAAGTGACAGCAGCTCATAAAGAGCTTGACACATATATTCTGCTTATTTTCTACATATCTGTTGGCATGAAAATGATGGTGATGATTAGTTTCTGCTGAAGTTTGCTAGTGTTCAGCAGTAATTTAGAGAAGTATGTTTCTCAGTCATTCAATCAGCAAACATTTACTCAGCACTTACTATGTGCCAGGCTCTGTTAAACACTTAGGACACAAAGAAAGGCAAAAACCATTTCCTCTTCTCAAGGAGTTCATAGTAATTGCATACAAGCAAGATATATACAGGATATACTGGAGATTGATTCAGATGGAAGGCATTAAGATTAAGGAGGACTGGGAAAAGCTTCTTGGTGGAGGTGGGGCCTTCAGCTGAGACTTGAAGGAAACTAGGAAGTGAAGATTAGGAGGGAGAGGTTTCCAAGCATGAGGGACAACCAGTCAGAACTCAGAATTGGGAGATAAAGTGACCTGTTTGAGAAACAGCAAGACAACCAGTGTCACTAGATCACTGAGTATGACTTGGGGAGTAAAGTGTAAGAAGACTGTGGAAAGGTAGGAAAGGACCAGGTTTTGAGTGGCTTTGAAAATCAAATAAGGATTTTTATATTTGATCCTGGAGATAACAGTCTATTGAATGGGGACAGGACATGGTCAGACCTGTACTTTAGGAAGATCAGTTTAAAAGCTGAATGGAGTCATGTTTGGAATGTGGAGACATAAGGCAGAGAGACCAGCTAGCAATCTATGGCAACAGTCGAGGTGTGAGGTAATGAAGGCTTTCACTAGGGTGAACAGTTTTAGAGGAAAGAAAAGAATGCACAGGAGAAATATTAACAAACAGAAACAACAGAACTTGACAGTTGATTGGATGTGGAGTACAAGAGTAAGGAGTTGAGGATGACAGGTTTAAAGCTTGGATGACTTATAATGGCGGTATTCTCAACAATAATAGGGAATTTAGGAAAAGGTGAGAGTTCTGGGGGAAAGATGAGTTTAGGTAAGTTTAAAATGTTTGTGAGACATTGAGTTCAGAATGATCAATAAGCAATGGGACATGGGAGACTGGAGGGCAGGAAAGGGGCTAAGGTTGACGAGTAGATCTGAGAATCATCTGCTTAGAGATAATAATTAAATCCTTGGGAACTGATGAACTCACTGTGGGAAATAACTTAAAGCAGAAGACAAGGCCCAATACAGAACCCTGTGAGATACCCATGGTTAATTGGCATAATGTGGGTAAAGATATAGCAAAAGAGACAGAAGGGAAAAGTCAGGTATGAGAACCAGGAGAAAGCAGTGTCACAGAATCCTAGAAAGATTATTAATTGGTTTGTCAGTCAGTAAATATTTATTTTGAGTCCCTATTCTCAAGGAGTTCAGTCTAATGACGGAGACAACTTGTAAACACCTATGTACAGACAAGGCATATATAGAATAAATTTGAAATAATCAAAATGGTGAGGGCACAACAGGTAGGACGGATCAGGCAAGGCTTCCTGTGGAGGGGTAGAATTTTAGTTGGGGCTTTAAGGAAGTCAGGGAAGCCAGGAGTTGGAGAGAAGTGGGGAGAGCATACTAGGTATGAGGAAAAGCCGGTCAGGAGATGAGATGTCTGGATCAAGGCAGTGTCACTGGATTTCAAAGAAGGTGACTGACAGTGTTAAAGGCTGTAAAGAGTTCATAAAGCATGAGAGCTGAGAAAAAGCCATTAGATTTGTCACTTGATCATTAGTAACTTTGATATTGATATTGATGATGTGGTTGGAAGTCAGATTGTAGAGTTAAGAGAGTAAGAAAAAAAGAAGTGAACCTTCTCAAGGAGTTTAGCTTCAGAAGGGAGGAGAGAAATGGGACAGTAGCTGAGAGAGGTAGATGTGTCAAGTGAGGATTTTTTGAAGAGAGAATTATGGGCATGTTTGTAGGCAGTAGAGAAGCAGCTAGTAGACAAGGAGGGATTAAAGATGAATGGGAGAGTGGGAATGATGGAATGGACAATCTGTTGGATTAGACAGGAAGGAATATAATTAGTTTTGCCTGTAGCAGAGTTTCCCTTGACATAGAGAAGGGCCACTTCTTCATTTCAAAAGAACAAAGGAGAAACCAGAATATGACATCTGAATGATGAAAGAGGAGGAGGGGAGAAGATGAACGTTTTTTGTGAATGACCTCAATTTTCTCTCAACTGAGCGGATGAGCAGAGTGAGTGGTGGGAGGTTTAAAGGACAAAAAGCTTTGGAAAAGCCCATGTTTGTTAAGTGGCATAGTCAGGGAAATGTGAAAGTATCGCCTTGCCTCAGTGAGGATTATTTAACATAAATTATGTAATGTCAATACTGGGTCCTGTATGCATAGTTTTGTGATTTTCTCTAGCTTCATTCAGCAACAATTAAGTTGGAGCAAAACAGCAAATGGTGGAAGTAATCTAAACCTTGACTTTGGCAAGGTGGGATCTTTGGAAGGAAGGAGGACACCAGATAAGACAATAGTGTAAAGTTTTGAACTGTTTCACCAAGGGATAAGATGGAGAGGGAAGAGAGTGTAGCCAAATCAAAGGTGATGTCTTGGGAAAGAACTGGAGGAGTGGAGATTGAAAGTTTAGATGAGAACAAAGAATAGGGTTTGGGGTGAGAAGACAGAGGAAGAGATGAAATTACAGTGGGTTATGATTAGATAAGGAATCTTACTTCTTTGTTAGAAGATTTGTATTTTTCTAAAATCTACAAGTTCCTATTGAAATATCATCACTTATAGAAGCCATCTGTGGTCTGTTATCTGAGAAGCTTTAGGAAAAATCAAATGTTCTCAAGGCAGTTACATAAAAGAACCCTTACCAAAACAAACAAAAAATCCCTAAACGCAAAGAGCAATCTTGTAAACATCTTTGACACTATGTAATTGCGTGAAATTAAATAAAAGTTCTCATTTGGCATAAAGATTGCAAGCACACTCATCCCATTGCCTTGGATTTCTTTGCATTTATTGCAAAGATTATCCCTATTAACCACATTCTTAAGTGTTTCATTAGAGTCTAGGTTTGCATTTTTCTTTTATTACTACTGTTCTATGTCCAACTCTATCCCTTGTATATTAGCAAGATTACCAAAAGAACTGTTTTGTAATGTGGTTAATTAACTCTTTTTCTTTCTACCTCTAGTATTTTTACCTTGCAATGGACATAATATCTAACTGAATCTGTACTTTTTGGGTATATTTTAAAGTTTTGTCATCAGAATGGAAGAAAAGGTTTCTAACTCTGGCCCTTCTTCCTATCCTCCCCTTTCTTTCTCTGTACACTGTGTTACAAGTATATCGTGTTACCTTCATAAATAAATGTAAAACATTGACTGAAATAAAATTTCTTTCTCTAAGCTAACAATTTATTTTATTTCCATCATCTTCCAGATGGCTGAAAATCAATGATCTTTAAGGTCCATTTCATTCTTTAACATTCTGTGCTTCGACTAGACATAGTGGCAAACACCTGTAATCCCTGCCTCTTGGGGAATCAGAGTCCTTTGAATAACTTTTGTTTGGGAGTTCAGAGTTGTAGAAACACTAAAGCAGATGTGGTGTCCACGAAGTATAGCACTGAGCTCCCAGGAACAGAGGCCCACTAGTTTGCTTAATAAGGAGAGGCAAATTGATAAGCAATGAAATTGGGTCTGCTGCACTTATGGCTTGGTTGAGATAGGGAGACCACAGATCTATCTTCCTCTGCCTCTCTGCCTTCGCCAGCCCTAATATCATTCTAATTAAGTATTTTTTCCTTTCCTGGTTCTTGATTATATTTTCTAATGTGCTTTATACTGTAATAGTAATAAAAAGAAGCAAAATAGTATCAAGACAGCTAAAAGACTTAGCAAATAAACCTTGATGTGGCTAATCCTTCAATTTGGGAAATTTTTATTAAGTACCAACTATGTACCAACTAATTTTACATGTATCACTGGGGATACAGTTATGCAGTGACATAGTGCCACTTCTCAAAGAGTTCACAATCTAATTGGCCACTCTTTCTGTATGTAATTGAGATGACTATATGTTGTTGACTCAAACAGTTTTTTTTACTACTTCTTCATAAAAGAAATTGAGATAAATTTGAATTTATAAAGAAATATAGTCCCCCAAATTAAAGTGTAAAATGAAATTAAAATTAATAAAATGTTTTAAAACTGTATTTTCCAGTCTATATACTGTTTGAATTTTATGACCATTATAAAATAGATAACCCCCAAACCTTTCATCACATGATTTACCATTTACCTTCTCCTTTAAATGACTTTCTGTTAGCTTTTAAATCATCAAGGTAATTTTTGGGTAGTTTCCAAATAGATACAGTAGAAGATTTCAGTAATGGCGAATCCATAGATTATTCGCATGTTTCCCTAGACACTACTGCCTTGAAAATTGACTCTCATTGAACCTCGTAGTAACATTTTAGACCTCATCTAGTAAAAGTATTTTTAAAATTGTGTGTATATCTTTTGAATAATGAAAAACAAATGACCTTGGGCAAGTTACTTAACCCCAATTGCCCTCCAAAAAGCAAAAAGAAAGAAAAACAAACAAAAAAAAATTATGACTTGGAAAACAGTCTCCATTTTTTATAATACCTAAATCATAGCTAAATTTTAGATATATATATTATAAACTTGGGGGCAAAGTAAAGTTATCTAGTGGCACAAATAATGGTATATAAACCTAAAATCTTTTTGTTTACTTTTAAATATACTTTTTTTTTCTTTTAGACAGCTCCTTTATTTTCTCCTTTGACCCTGTCCCTTTTCTTTTCTTTTTTTCTTTTTTTTTTTGCTTTTTGGAGGGCAATGGGGTTAAGTAACTTGCCCAAGGTCACACGGCTAGGCTTTTTGGTTTGTATGTGCATTAAGTGTCTGAGGCCGGATCCAAACTCAGGTCCTTCTGACACCAGGGCCGACACTACTCACTGCGCCACCTAGCCACCCCGACGACCCTGTCCCTTTTCAAAAGTGTTCTCTTCTAAGTACCCTCTGCCCCAATCTACCCTCCCTTCTATCATTCCCCCTCTTATTTCCTTCCCCCCTCTTTTTCCTGTAGGGTAAGATACCCTATTGAGTATGTATTTTATTCCCTCCTTAAGCCACATTCAGTGAGAGTAAGGTTGACCCATTCCCTTTCACCTTCCTGCTTTTTCCCTCCATTGTAAGTTTTCTCTTACCTCTTTTATATGAGATAATTTACCCTAATC
The DNA here is from genome assembly GCA_011680675.1 of Gymnobelideus leadbeateri. Taxonomy (NCBI): domain Eukaryota; kingdom Metazoa; phylum Chordata; class Mammalia; order Diprotodontia; family Petauridae; genus Gymnobelideus; species Gymnobelideus leadbeateri. Next base: position 278,139 of record WOXC01008366.1, read on the forward strand.
TATCTCTCCCTTTCTCCTTCTCCCAGTATATTCATCTCTCACCTTTTAATTTTATTTTTTAGATATCATCCCTTCACATTCAACTCATCCTGTGCCCTCTGTCTATGTATACATGTACATGCCTATACATGTACATACCATGTACATATGTATGTATACATATATATTCCCTTCAACTATTCTCATACTGAGAAAAGTCTTAAAAGTTACAATTATTGTTTTTCCATATTGGAAATAGTTCAGTTTTAATAAGTTCCTTATGATTTCTTTTTCCTCTTTACCTTCTCATGCTTTTCTTGCTTCTCGTATTTGAAAGTCAAATTTTCTGTTCAGCTCTGGTTTTGTCATCAAGAATGCTTGAAAATCCTCTGTTTCATTGAATGACCATATTTTTCCCTGAAGCATTATACTCAGTTTTGCTGGGTAGGTGATTCTTGGTTTTAATCCCAGCTCCATTGACCTCTGGAATATCATTCCAAGCCCTTTGGTCCCTCAGTGTTTAAGCTGCCAGATCCTGTGTTATCCCGATTGTGTTTCCACAATACTCAAATTGTTTCTTCCTGACTACTTGCAGTATTTTCTTCTTGACCTGGGAACTCTGGGATTTGGCTATAATATTCCTAGCAGTTTTCTTTTTGGGATCTTTTTCAGGAGGCGATTCTTTCCATTTCTACTTTGCCCTCTGGTTCTAGAATATCAGGGCAATTTTGCTTGATAATTTCTTAAAAGATGTTGTCTAGGCTCTTTTTTTTTTATCGTGGCTTTCAGGGAGTCCAATGATTTTTAAATTGTCTCTCCTGGATCTATTTTCCAGGTCAGTGGTTTTTTCAGTGAGATTATTTCACATTGCCTTCTCTTTTTTTCATTTGTTTGGATTTGCTTTATAGTGTCTTGATTTCTTTTTTTTTTTAATTAATTTATTAGTTTAGTTTCAGTTGACAAGATTCAATTCCATAGTTCCTTGATTTTCAAATTTCCTTTACTTCCCTCCCCCCTCCCCTCATGACAGCATATAGTACAGTATAGGGTCTGCAAATGCATTCATATTAAACATTATTCCAATTACAAAGGCATATTGTACTAGGTGGGATGAAAGATGGTAAGGAAGAAGTACAACCAAACAATGAGAAGAACAAGATCATTTAGTTTGCTTCCATCAGGATTCAGGCTCAGTTCTTTCTAGTTATATCTCTGGATGGCACATTTCTCACTTTCTTGAGTCATTCGGGATTAACTTATATCACTGCATTGCTGAAAAGAGTCCAGTCTGTCATAGTTGGTCGTCACAGATATGGTATGTCTGTGATTGTATACAAATTTCTTCTGATTCTACTCTTCTCGCTCAGCATCAGTTTGTATAAGTCTCTCCAGGTAATTATGAAATCCGTCACCTCCTCGTTTCTTATAGCACAATAAAATTCCATTACATTCATATACCACAACTTGTTTAGCCATTCCCCAATTGATGGGCACTCCTTTGGTTTCCAATTCTTTGCAACCACAAAAAGGGCTGCTAAAAATATTTTTGTACATATGGTTCTTCCTCCCACTACTATGATCTCTTTGGGATATAACCCTAGGAGTGGTATGGCTGGGTCAAAGGGTATGAAATTATTTATAATCCTTTGGGCATAGTTCCAGATTGCTGTGTCTTGATTTCTCATAGAGTCATTAGCTTCTATTTGCTACAATCTAATTTTGAAAGAATTATTCTCGGGGACGGAGTCAAGTTGATGGAGTAGAAACAGGACTTCCGGGGGCTCTGGCTCCCACCTCCCCCAAGTCATGTAAAAGGTCACTCTGAACAAACTTTGGAGCTACAGAGCCCACAAAATGACACAGAGAAGCTGACCTCCCACTGAGGACAGCCCAGCAGGGAGCAGCCAGCACAGTGCTCTGGGAGCTGACCCTAGCCCTACATGAGCCAGAGGTTTTAGCCCCATGGCAGCCTGACCAACCACCAGAAGTGGTGGCTGTTTCCAGAATTATCAACACATAGATGCCAAGGACAAACTGAGAAGTCAGTGCAGTATGGACTGTGGGATTCATTGGTTGGGAGTTCATCGGACTTCTCCCCCCCCCCCCCCCGGGGTGAGAAGCTGCTGAAGAGCCATGGCACAGCTGCCACCACATGGCAGCTTAAGCCCCTGGCCTGCAGACTGTAGGGGGACCAAGAGACTAGACTGAGGGGTAATCACTCTTGCTTTAACCTTCTTGGATCTGGATTGCAGGCCGGGGTAGAGGTCCTGGGGTGTGTGACCAGCTTGCCAGAGTGTGTGGAGGCTTCAGAGAGGGCACCCAACTAATATCTCTGGCAGCTGAGAAAACCCCAGCATTGGGGACAGAAATTCCCCTGTCTGGTGGCAGAGTGCTACTGTGGCAAAAAAGGCCAGGGGACAAGTGACTGAGTGGTGACATGAATAGGCAAAGGAAGCAAAATAAACAGAGTACCCCAACGTTACACTCCTGCTTGGGTGACAAAAAGGATCAAAGCATGGAACAGGAGGAAGACAGTGAAGTCAGAAATCCTGCACCAAAAGTTTCAAAGGAAAATACAAGCTGGTTACAGGCCATAGAGGACCTTAAGAAGCAGATAGTTGAAGTAGAGGAAAAATTGGGGAGAGAAATGAGAAAGATGCAAGAAAAGTATGAAAAGAGAGTCAACAGCCTGACTGAGGAAAACAACACCTTAAAAAATTGACTAACTCAAATGGCAAAAGAGGCTCAAAAAGGCAATGAGGAGAAGAATGCCTTAAAAAGCCAAATTTGCCAGATGGAAAAACAATCTCAAAAGCTCACTGAGAAGAATCATTCCTTCAGAATTAGACTAGAGCAAATGGAAGCTGGTGACTTTATGAGAAATCAAGATGCTGTTAAACAGATCCAAACAAATGAAAGAATAGTTGGCAATGTGAAATATCTCATGGGAAAAACCACTCACCTGGAAAATAAATCCAGGAGAGATAATTTAAAAATTATTGGACTACCTGAAAGCCATGATCAAAGAAAGAACTTAGAAATCACCCTTCAAGAAATTCTCAGGGAAAATTGTCCTGATGTTTTAGACCCAGAGGGCAAAATGGAGGTTGAAAGAATCCACCAATCACCTCCTGAAAAAGATCCCCAAAAGAAAACTCCCAGGAATATTATAGCCAGGTTCCAGAGTTCCCAGATCAAGGAAAGAATATTACAAGCAGCCAGGAAGAAACAATTTGAATACTGTGGAAATGCAATCAGGATAGCACAGGATCTGACAGCTTCTACACTGAGGGATCAAAGGGCATGGAATATGATATACTGGAGGTCAAAGGAGCTGGGATTAAAACCAAGAATCACCTACCCAGCAAAACTGAGTATCATGTTTCAGGGGAAAATATGGTCATTCAATGATATAGAGGACCTCCAAGTATTATTGAAGAAAAAAACAGAGTTGAATAGAAAATTTGCCATTCAGATCCAAGAAGCAAGAGAAGCATGAGAGGGTAAACAGGGAAAAGAAATCAAAAGGAACTTATCAAAGTTAAACTATTTACATTCCTACATGGAAAAATGATAATTGTAACTGATGAAACTTTTCTCAGTATGAAAATAGTTGGAGGGAATATGGGCATATGAATACATATGTGAATGTGTGTATATGAGTTTACAGATATACATAGATAGAGGGCACACGACCAATCCAATAGGAAGGAATGTTACTTGAAAAGTGAAATTAAGAGGTGAGAGAGGAATATATTGAGAGGAGATGGGAAGAGACAAAATGGGGTAAATTATCTCATATAAAAGCAGCAGGGGAAAATAGTTACAACGGAGGGGAAGAACAGGAAGGCAAAAGGGAATGGGTCAACCTTATTCTCATTGAATTTGGCTCAGAGAGGGAATGATATACACACTAGATAGGGTATCTCACCCTACAGGAGAGCACGGGGGAAGGGATGAGAGGGGGGATGATGGAAGGGAGGGTAGGCTGGGGAGGAGGGAAGTTGTAAGCACCCACTTTTGAAAAGGGACAGGATCTAAGTAGAGAATAGAACAAGTGGGAGGTGGGATAGGAGGGAGGGAAATATAATCAGTCTTTTACAATATATCTACTATGGTAATGTTTTGTATTAGCTACTCATGTACAACCTATATTGAATTGCTTATCTTCCCAGTAAGGGTGGCTGACAAGGAAGGAAGGTAATAAATCTGGAATTCAAAGTCTTAAAACCAAATGTTTAAAGATATGTGTATGTGTATATATGGGGGAAGATATGGGAGAGAGAAGATTGGAGGAGGGGATATCCTGGGGTCTGCTATTTTGGGGAGGTGGATAGGGGGAAAATGGGGAGAAAATTTGTAACTCAAAATCTGGCAGAAATGAATGATGTAAACCAGAAGTTAATAAAGCATTTGAAGAAAGAAGAAAGAAAGAATTATTCTCTTCAGTGAGTTTTTGCAATTCCTTTTTCATCTAGCAAATTTGTCTTTTTAAGGCATTCTCCTCCTCATTGGTTTTTTGAGCCTCTTTTGCCATTTGGGTTAGTCTATTTTTTAAGTTGTTATTTTCCTTCAGTATTTTTTTGGGTCTCCTTTCACAGGTTTTTGACTCTCTTTTCATGATTTTCTTGCATCATTCTCATTTATCCTCCCAGTTTTTCCTCCACTTTTCTTACTTGATTTTCAGAATCCTTCTTGAGCTCCTCCATGGCCTGTAAGCAGTTCATATTTTTCTTGGAAGCTTTTGATGCAGGAGTTCTGACTTTGTTGTCTTCTTCCCATTCCATGCCTTGATCCTTTTTGTTCACAGAAAAGGATTCTGTGGTCTCTTTGTGCTTCCTCTGCTTGTTCATATTGCCAGCCAATTACTGGACTTCTGAGCTCTTTGCCACTGAAGAACTCTGATTCCAGATTGCAGAGAGCTGTGTCCCAAATCACTGGAGTTTTCTCAGCTGCTGGAGCTATTAGGAGGGCACCCTCTCTGCAGCCCCCATAAGCTCTGGCACCTGGCCACACACCCCAGGACCACCTCCCAAGATCACTATCCAGATCCAAGCAGGTTAAAGCAAGAGCAGTTGCCCTCTGAATGTTCATTTGGTCTACCTACAGTCTGCAGGTCAGGAGGTTTGGAAGCAGCCACAGGTACCTCCTCCACTTCTCAGCCTTGGGGCTGGGGCCATACCGGCTGGGGCCCAGTTCCTTTTGCTTTCTTTTTGGCATTTATGGTGTGAGAAGTCTGGAAACCGTCATAGCTGCTATTAATTCACTCTCTTGAAGTTTGCTCTGGCTACTGCTGGTCAGGGCCACCCTGGGGCCAGAACTTCACAGCTCATGTGGGACTGTGCTCAGCTCCCAGCTTGGTGTGATAGACCCTTCCTGTCAGCCTTCTGGGCTGCTTTCAGTGAGAGATTTGTTTCTCTTTGTCACTTTGTGGGTTCTGTATCTCTAAAATTTGTTTATAGTCATTTTTTTACACGTATTAGAGGTAGTAGGAGCTGGAGTCGTGGGAAGGTCCTATTTTTACTCTGCCATCTTGGTTCTGCCCCTCAGATATACTTAAAAACATTTTTTTGGTGACTATAAAGAAGGTAGAATCATCTTAGTTCCCCACAACGATTAGCTTCAAATGGGTCCTGACAAATGGGTTTAATAAACTTAAAGTAAGAGAACCCTTATATATAATGAGTGGATTATCTGTTCTTAGAGTCAATTATGTAATGACTGACTGAATTGAATATCATATGATCATCACAAAGGTATTTTTATTGCCAAGGAAAATAAAATCAGAAATTCCAGTTCAATCTGCCTTCTTTAGGAAATTAGCATAGGGATATTGACTCAGTTGTGATTTCATTGGTACATAAATTTCTAGGTGAGGAAACCCTCTCTGTCAGTGTAAGTTGGCACTTTCTCTGTACCTTACAGTCTTAGAAAGTTGTTTAGAGCTCTGAGAGAGTCAGAGGGTTCCTGTGACTAGTAAGTGTCAGAGGCTCTACTGGAACCTATGTCTTCTAGTTCTCTGTCCACTACACAACAGTATCCCTCTTAATTAGGCATGTAGCAATATCAAACAAAAATGTGACTGTCAGTGAATAAATAAAACATTTAGTAATTGGGTGATTGCAGTAGGAGTACAGCATTTTAATAGCTGATTCTTTTCCTAGTTTATTCTATAGCAAAACAAATTATATGTGATAAAAATGCTGGTGTCTTAATTCTTGTCATTTGTATCTTTAATGCACAGAATATAAACTTATGTAAATGTTTGTTTTCTTGGAAGTTGGAAATGATTAAAGAATCCTGTGATAGAGCATTATAAGTAGATTACATGTATGTTTTCATCTAGAAGTTGAAATTTTTTTTTTTTTTTTGCTTTTTGGAGGGCAATTGGGGTTAAGTAACTTGCCCAAGGTCACACGGCTAGGTTTTTGTTTGTGTGTGTGTTAAGTGTCTGAGGCAGGATCTGAACTCAGGTCCTTCTGACTCCAGGGTGGACGCTCTACTCACTGTGCCACCTAGCCGCCCCTGAAGTTGAAAATTTTTTAACAGTGTAATGGAAGCACGACGAAGTACTCTGTGATTCAAGTTAACTTGAAATTCCTGATTGCATATACAGTCAGTTCTGCTGTAATGCTTGTATCAAAAACGAATTTGTTCCAACTCATTTGATGTATTAGGGAAAATTTTGAACATAATGTGAATTTCAAGTTTGCTTATACTGTTTCTTCTGTGAGAAATCGCAAGAGAACACAGAAAACTACCTTTCATAATAACTAACAAGCCACAACTCTTGTGATGCTCACTTCTGCAAGTAAAGTTCGTCTTTTTCAAGGTAAAGTATCACATTTATTGTGTATCTTCTGGTGCAATAGCAGCTGTGAACTAAGGCAAGTTAGTCCACCTGCACTCCCATCCTCACCTTCCACCATGTCCCCGGCCCTCAGTCCCAGAGTTGTGGTCCGCTGAGGCTCCGCTCTTCAGTGAACCCTGTGGAAACGGGTACCGGTCGAGCATCAGCCTGGGGTGGGGGCTAGCGCTATTGTTTGAGTGTCTGTGTATCTCTTAACTAGCTAACCTGTATGAAACTGTGCTGCCACTTTTATTAGAGTCCTATCTTCTTTAACGTGTCACTGACAAGATTTTTGAGCCTTGTACCCCTAACCCCATTTCCCACAAGTCTTCCCCTAACCTTTTATTGTGCAGTTTTGCATAGTGAGATGCTTTTTTGTTGAATGAATATGTCACATCATAGCAGACCTGACTATATGGCAGATAGATAACTTATAGCATATTTTTTTCTGTATACAGAATAGGGTTCAGATTTATGTTTCTCATGTAGGAGGGCCAGGGTATCATAATTGACAAAGAAATTTTTAAAGAAGGTTCTGTTTTAATTCCTTGGATTTTAACACTTTGAAAGCAAAATTGCTTCTAAGAGTCTTGGTAATTATCCTAGTTGTGTACATGTGTTACCATAACAACTGACTTTTATATAGCACCTCAGAGTTTGCAGAATGCTTTACATACATGATTACATTTGAGCCTCACAAAGAACTCTGCCAGGTATTATTCCTGTTTTATAGCTAAGAGGCTCAGAGAGGTTAGTTACTGCCCATGGTTATATAACTATTAGTGCACTATCTAAACCTTAAAGTGCCCTATTAGTGTACTGCAATTCCAGAGATTAAAGAAGTTTGGAAGCAGTTGAAAGAGATCTATGAAGAACTCATAACAATACAAAATTTATTTTCTACGTTGTGGGAAGTTAGTTCCTGGCTCAGAAAGCAGATGAAACCAGCTGCCAGAGATAGCACTTGGTTCTTCCAGACAGGAAGACACGTTCCCTACATTGCAGGCTGCACTGTGTATTTCCATAGACCTCCACCCCCAGGGATTACTCTTGAGACACAGGGGAACTTTGTGCCCCACTTTAGGTCAGACTCTCACTGTATTTTCTGGCTTTTGGAAAATAGTCCCTGTTCCACAATTTTGAGGGGTTCTTTGCTCAAGGAGACTTTTGATAATTGCCCTTCCCTTCCCACATACGTTATAGGCAGTTTGCTAGCTTGCAAATTGGCTGCCTCATACAAGAACAGTGACACATAGTAGATTATTCCAGTTCCTTCTGAACCCTAAGTCAGGGCTTGCTGTGAAATCCTTGCCAGGTGACATGAGGATCACTTTTTGGAAGGCTTAACTGTACCCATCCATGAGCAATTAGGTTACATGATGAGGCTGCTTTGCCTCCATTTATCCAGTATTGCATGTACTCCTGCCTTTGGTCATATCCAAAGTTGTGAGGGTTTCTCCACGATGATGAGTGTGACTCTGTGTGTGTGCATGTATGTACACGTCTACATGTGTACGTACTCCAGGGTCAGTTGGTACACTTCTACAGTTATGTGTAGAAATATAATTCTAGGACAGGATCAAGTAGGGAATGGACCAGGTTCGGGGTGGGATGAGTGGGAGGGAATTATAAGCAGCCTTGTACAATATATCTACTATGATAATGTTTTGCATAGCTAGACATGTACAACATATACTGAATTACTTATCTTCCCAGAGGGAATGGATGACAAGGGAGGAAGGAAATGGATCTGAAATTCGAGGTCTTAAGATTAAATGTTTCAAATATATATACATACTATTATTAATACTCTTTTGCTTGTAATTGGGAGATAAGATGTGCAGGCATTGGGACACAAAGATTCACCTTCCTCTAATGGAAAAGTTGAAGGGGGTATGGGAGAAGATATGGGAGAGAGCAGATTGGAGGAAGCGATTTCTTGTGGGACTGCTATTTTGGTAGGGTGGGTAGGGGAAAAACAGGGGGGAAAATAATTGTAACTCAAAATCTGGCAGAAATGAACGATGTAAAACAGAAGTTAATAAGGCATTTGTTTAAAAAAAAAAAGAAATATAATTCTAGGAGCCTCAGTTTCAAATGGCTAGATCCCCATGAAGGGGAAGATCCTGACTGGTGGGCCAGGGAATGCTAACCTGTAGTGAGCATAAGTGACAGTGAAGAATTTGTGATCATCTTTAATATAACCATGTGATGGTGCTATTCCTGTATATGGTTATCTCCTTTCATTGAGGAAACTACTTAGAACTGCAAAGATTTGTCATTACTCAGCCATGTGGACCTGGTTTTTTAGACCTAGGACTCTGTTCTTCAGAAATTGGGGAGTAAGGAGAGGGAGGAGCAAAGCCTGGGATTTCTGGTCTTCATTGCTCCATATTTAGTCTCTCCTTCAGAGGGCTGTTACAGGGTTTGTTTTGTTTTTCCTTTGTTTTCTTCCTTTATATATGCACATATGAGGCTTCTTGACTCTCAGAGAGTTGACTAGTAACAACCCTAAAGTCATTTAGGAGGTAGAAGGTCCTTTAAAAGACCTTACTTTAAAGGACATTACTACCAAGGGATAGAGTGTAGTGGGAACAGCATGCCGACTCTCCCCCCATTCAGATTAGGTTAATTTTTCCTTGAAAGATGTTGAAGCTGTCTTTGAGACATGATTGATTTGGGGGACTATAGACTTTATGTTGTTGTCATCATTCTCTGTTTGCCTGGGTAAAAGAGCAGCCGCCAGAAACCTCCAGATAGACTCTGATAAAAGTTGGCTGACAAGGGGCGGCTAGGTGGCGCAGTGAGTAGAGCGTTGGCCCCGGAGTCAGAAGGACCTGAGTTCGGATCCGGCCTCAGACACTTAAGGCACACACAAATAAAAACCTAGCTGTGTGGCCTTGGGCAAGTTACTTAACCCCAATTGCCCTCCAAAAACAAAACAAAAAAAAAAAGTTGGCTGACCACAGTGGGCAATTTAGCCTAGTTGAGCTTTGCTCAGCTGAATTAGGTCAGTGTATATTCTTGTTGATTATCTCTCTTCTCTGGCTATGTAAATACTGGTCTTCTTGCTTCTCCTTGCACAGGGCATTCTTCTGATTCGTGCCTTTTAACTAGCTATCTCTGATATCTTTCCCTTTTGGCTTCCCTGAATTCCTTTAAGACTCAGCTTAAATTCCATCTTCTGTAGGACCATCACCAAAACAAAACACCAGCGCCTTGCCTATCTGATTACCTAACATCTACTCTTTATATAGTATACATCTAGATAATTGTATGTTGTCTCACCTTCCTCACCCTTCATTAGAGTGTGAACTCCCTGAGGGCAGGGACCATCCTCACCATTTTTTTTTTCATGTCCCCAGCACTTGGCGTGGTACTTGACTGCAGTAAGCAGTTAATCCTTGTCAACTGACTTGCTAGACCAGGAATTGGTGATTGTTGTTGTTCAGTTGTGTCTGATCCTTTATGACCCCATTTGGGGTTTTCTTGGCAGAGATACTGGAGTGGTTTGCCATTTCCTCCTCTAATTCATTTTACTGATGAGGAACTGAGGCAAACATAGGTAAATGACATGTCAGGTCACATATTTAATAAGTTTCTGATGTCAGATTTAGACTCAAGAAAATGAATTTTCCTGACTCTTGACCCAGCTCTCTTTCCATGGCACCATCTAGCTATCCCAGGAGGTGGTGACAATATTCATCAACTCCTAGGGCCCTGTTCAGAACACTTAATTGGTCTGACTTATCCTGTAGTTACCATACCAATAGAAGCTATTTTCCAAATTGGAAAAATGACAGCTTAAGAAGGAAGAGATGGAATATGTTGGCAGCAAGGCTATATGGATTTATAGAAGGTGAAGGTGGTAATGCAGTTGGAGAGCCACTGCTTCTACAAAAAAACAAACCAACAAAAAACATTATTTCTTCTGCTGCTTTGTGGTTTTGCTGCTTTTTTATTTCTAGAGTCTCTCCTTGATATGATGTCTCCCCAAAATCTGATAGAATATTCTAGAGTTCTTTAGTGGACTTTGGAGGACTTGGAGAATTGACAGTTTTCTAGGCTGCTGTCTTGATATACCCAAATCCATAGGAAGATGAAGGCCTAGATGTTACCTTGGAGGTCAGCCTCTCATAGGCCAAGTTACAACAATCCTATTACTCACTGATCTTGTGCAAATTTTTCCCACAAGTTAACTAGTCCAGGAAAGAAGTATACAATAAAGGAAAAGGAGCTACTCAAAAAGTTATATTTGTTGTATGTAGACACCACTGTAAAGGAGTATCCCATCATCATATATATCATTCATAACAAATTAGAGGAGCTCCAGACAGTATAGCAACTCACTCAGCAGAAGACTTTCTAGGGAGTAGTTTCAACTTTAGCTCTCATGGTCCAAAACACTGCTTATCTGCAGCAACTAAAAAGACCTAAAAACACTTATAAAAAGAGCTACAAATGCCTAAATTTGGATACCTAATTAATCATTAGATGATTAAAATGATTAATTAACCTAACAGGCTCTTCATTAAACTAGAAGCTTTGAAACTACTAAACAAGAACCAGATCTAATACCCCAACAATGAGGGCAAGTTAGTATGCTCAGGGCCCCAGTGTCCATCCTTCAAATAGTTATTGACTAATCAGTTAGTATCCATTATGCCTTCTGTGTGTCAGACACTGCTAGCAGCTGGAAAAACAAATGACTGGAACAATTTAAAGTACTAAAGGAAATTTTATTTTAGTTGGGGAGACAACAAAGATATCTATCTACATATAGATGTATGTATATATATATAATAAGAATAGAGAGAATTGGTAAAAAAAAATAAATATGAAGTACTTAAATACAAGGTCATTTGAGAGGGATGAGGGAGGTGGCACAGTAGAATGCCAGGCATGGAGTCAGAAATCTTTGTGAGTTCAAATCCAGCCTCAGACACTTAATAATTGGGTGACTATGGGCAAGTCACTTAATCCTGTTTGCCTCATTGTAAAGTGTTGCCTCATCTGTAAACCAGGTTGGAGAAGGAAACAGCAAACAACTCCAGTATCTTTGCCAAGAAAATACTAAATGAAATCACAAAGGATTTGAATATGACTGAAAAACAACAAAGTTTGAGAGGGAAGATACTAGCATTTTAGGTTAGGCTTCATTTGGAAGGTGGCACTTGAGTTGATCTTGAAGAAAAGGAAGGATTCTGTGAGGTAAAGGTTGGGAGGGAGGCATTCTAGATATGAGACATAGAGATGGAAGATGTGGTGTTACATGTGAGGAACAGAAAGAAGGCTAGTTGGACTGGATTGCAGAGTGTGGGAAAGGGAATAGTGCTCAACAAATATGGGAAAAAATAGGTTGGGGTCAAGTTGTCAAGGGCTTTAAAAATTAAATGATCAGGGGCGGCTAGGCTAGGCGGCGCAATGAGTAGAGTGTTAGCCCTGGAGTCAGAAGGACCTGAGTTCGGATCCAACCTCAGACACTTAACGCACACACAAACCAAAACCTAGCCATGTGACCTTGGGCAAGTTACTTAACCCCAGTTGCCCTCCAAAAAAAAAAAAAAATTAGATGAGCATATATTTGATTCTAGAGCCTTTCTTTTGTTGTTCAGTTGTGTCCCACTCTGTGTCTCCATGGACCATATAGCATGCCAGGCTCTTCAGTTCTCCACAGTCTCTTGAAATCTGTCCACATTCATGTTAGCTGTTTCCATGGTGTTATCTGTCCATCTCATCCTCTGCCGTCCTCTTTTCTTTTTGCTTTCAGTCTTTCCCAATATCAACGTGCTTTCCTGCAGACTTTCTGTTTTAGCCAGGCTAACACCTTCATTGTCTTTCTCCTCTGTAATAATCATTTTACCATTGTTATCATCAACAAACTTTTCTTGAATATTTAGTGCTGGCAATAATAAGACATAGCTCTTGTGTTTGAAGCACTTTCAATCTAACTGTGAGGCCAAGATGTACACCCACAGAATGAATACTAATACAAGACAGTAATTACTTTGGGAATTTAGAGGAAAAGTATTACTCTCTGACGGCTGGGACAATTAAGAGGGAGAAAGAATAGGACTCACTTAAGTGGAAATAGTGCACTCCAGGCAACAGGCAGAATATTAGTGGAGGTAGAAGTATGTTTGGGAAATAATGAATAGACCAATTTGAGCAGAGTTGAAGATTGAGTAGAAGAATAATAGGAGATGAAAGTACCTCATTGCAGATTAATGCTAAATGGCAGGCTAAAAAGGAGTTTGGGCTTTTTATTCTTTCAAGCCATAGAGAACTACTGGAGATTTTTGAGGAGGGCCTCAATGTGTGTAAAGTGACATTTTAGAAAATTTTATCTGATATCAGGGTGTAGTATTGGTTAGAGACAATTGAGATTTAGATCTTGTTGAAGACTTAGGTCAGGGAGATCATTTGGGAGACTACTATAATAATTTAGTCATAAGTTAAAGAGAACTTGACTGGGCTGATGGTAGCATGGTTTGAATAATGGTTGCAGAAAACTGTAAGAAATAATACAAAAGGAAATGGAAAGAATTTGGTAACTAGTTGAGTGTGAGGGTAGAAAAACAAGTTAGATTCAGTTCAATTCTAAAGGCATTCATGAAGTGCCCCCTGGGTAAGAAACACAATTCTAGGTGTTGGGTTCTCATTGTCTTCCTCGTTAGAATGTAAGTTCCCTGTGAGGAGGCATTGTTTCATTCTTTGTATTAGAATCATTCATACCTAGCACAAGGCTTGGCACATCATAAGCACCTAAGTACTTGTTTATGGGTTGATAGGGGAAATATAGTCTATATATGACAATTCCTGTTTTCATGTGTTGTATAGTCGAGGGGAAAGAAGGGCACAGAATACGGCACTCATAACTATCATATGATATACTTATACTTTATATATATGATATACTTTATGATATACTTATACTTTTACACTGTAAAAGTGTAAAACAAAGTGGTAAATGGAGTTGTTAAGAAAAAAAATGAATTGGGGCAGACTTCATAGAAGAGATAGTATCTTATTTTGTCTTTGGAAAATGGCTGTCAATTTAGCACAGAGAGGGAAGGGGAGGACATTTCAAGCACAAAGAATAACATGAGCAGTCTCACAAGGTGGAAAAATTACATCCTGTTCCAAAGCCTGAAGGCATTCAGGTTTGTCTGAAGTATATGGCACATGGTAGGGAATGGTAGGAAGATAAAGATAGAAAGGAAGGGAATTAGCAGATTATGGAAGGCAATGCCAGGCAAAGAAGTACGAATCTTACTCAGTAAGCTATAGTGAGCTGTTGATAAAGTGGGAAGAACATTATCTCTGGAGTCTGAGGAACTGGGTTCACATTCTATTCCTGCTACTACCTGTGTGACCTCAGGTAGTGAGGTCACTGAGCCTCCCTGGAGCTCTCTTTTCTCATCCGTAAAACAAAGCCATTGGACTCAGTAAGATTGCTTCTGAGCTTTGTTCTCTCAAGCTCTAAAGCTATCATCCTATGACCAAATTTGTGCTATAAAAGATTAGTCCAGCAGGGGTAGATATAAGGGATTGGTCAGGGAGGAAAAAGAGTAGAGTCAGGAATACCATTCATTGAGACCTGTAGTAAAGTGGTAACTCTACTGTAGGCCTCAAGTTAAAAAGAATAATGATTTGGGTAGTAGAAGAAATGTTGTTTGGTTTTAGGCATGTTGTATTTTGAAATGATGGCTAGGATATCAGTGTGGAGTTATCCAGAGGACAGAATTTGAAGTATTAAATTAAGGATAGGGATCTAGGCCATAGATGTAGAATTGGGGACATGTTTTCATAGTGATCTTTGAAGCCATTGAAGTGATAATATCTATGTAAGAGAGTGGAAGGTAAAAAGACTGAGAATCAAAACTTAAGCTGTACCTACGTCTTTAGAGCAGAAGAAAGAAGTGGAAGTAGATAGGAAATTATCTGAGAGATATTAAAAGATAGTATAACATAACAGAAACCACGAGAAGATGGAATTCAAGAAGGGAGCTTAATGGATGTTTATGGAAATAAAGATAATGAAGACTGAGAAGAGGCCTTTGGTTTTGACAATTTGATCTTTAGTGGAAGAGGGGGAAAGGGAATAAGCATTTATTAAGTACCTACTATATGCCAGGGGTAGCTAGATGGCACAATGGATCAAGTGCTGGAACTGGAGTTAGTATCCGACCTCAGACACTTATTGGCTTCAGGTCCCTGGGCAAGTCACTTCATTCTGTTTGCCTCAGTTTCCTCACCTGTAAAATGAGCTGGAGAAGGGAGGGCAAACCACTCTAGTATTTTTATCAAAAAAAGCCCCAAAAAGGGTCACAGAGTCAGACACGACTCAACATGACTAAACAAAATGCTATCTGCTAGGTACTATGCTGAGCACGTTAAAAATATCTCATTTGATCCTTACAACAATCCTGGGAGGAGAATACTATTATTATCCTCATTTTATAGTTGAGAAAACTGTGATAAGCAAAGACTAAGTTACTTGCCCAGGGTCACATAGTTAGAAAGTATCTGAAGCTGAATTTGAACTCAAGTCTTCATGACTCCAGGACTAGTATAGTATCCATTCTACCTAACTGCCATTGTGACATTGACATAGTAACATAGGAAAAATTGGGGGACCATGGTAAGCATAGAAGTTAGGAATGAAGTAGGTGGCAAAGAAATAGGAGCAGAAAATTTGTACTACCCTGGAAAAGAAGACAAGAGAGACATTTAGGTACTATGGAAACAATGCTAGATTTGTGATCAGAGGTCCTCGACTGGAATCCCTGATCTACCACTATCTACTGATGTGAACTTGCACTTAACTTCTCCATATTTCAGTTTTCTTAATCTTTAAAATGTAGGAGTTGGACTAAGATTTCTAAGATTTCTTCCTGCTCAGAATCTATGATCCTATGAAAGAGAAAGGGAAAAGAGGGTAGCTTGAGGGAAATAAAAAGGATAAGGTGGGAAATTTTTTCCTTTCTTTTTTTTTAAAAGGTAAAGGGTTTGAGAACAGGAAATCAGTCATTGGAAAGGGAGATACTAAAGATGCAAAAGAAAGAGATGACAGTTACTGGAAGAGATGAGAGTGGGTAGGATCATGAGCTTATATGTGAGGCATTTATCTCACATAGAAATGGGTTAAATAATGCTCAAGTTGGATAGTAGGCCTTTGGATATGACAGTTTAGGTGATCATGGGGAAAAGGTGGGAAAGGGAAGAAGCATTTATTAAGTGCCTACCATGAGTCAGGCACTGTGCTAATAAGCACTTGATAAATATATCATTTGATCCTTAAAACAACCCTGCACATTTTATAGGAATATTTTAAGGGACGGAGATGAAGAGGGCTCAGGTAGGTTCTTCACTCTTCATAAAATGGAAGGCAAGGACATCTGTTGAGAATTGGGTATGGGGATATGGAATGATTACAGGAAAGAAGAATTTGGAATAGGTTCAGCCCACATTGATATTTCTTTACTTTAAGATCCTTTAGCATTTATTGTCCATTATCACTTACTTTAGCACGTAATCGCATAGACACATGCATTGTCATTAGTTAATCCTGTGTCTTGAATATGGAGACTGTCTTGTCCTTAGTTTTTATACCCACAGCATATAGCATAGTGCTACCATATTATAGCTGTTGAATTAATATTTGGCATTAAGTTGAATAACATGTATGCTTCTGTTACCTATCAAAATAAGCAAGGTTGATTTGAATGGATAAATTGAAAATTTCTCTGAAGAATACTTAGAAATTAATGTCAAAGATAAGAGGATGAAGTCAGGACTTTCAAATGGTTTGATAAATAGATTCATTGATAGCTTTATTGTATTATATTGTGCTATGAAATATGTCACGTTTTCAATGGTGGGACGTTTTCAGCATGTTGAGTGTTTTGCTCCTTAGGTTCAAACAAAGAAGGAGGAGCCTCTACCATCAGCAGTGAGCCAAAGCATTCCAACGTTTTATTTTCCTAGAGGATGTCCAAAAGAAAAAGTGAATATAGATGCTGTAATTACCAAGATAGAGAAGACTTTTTCTCAGTTTCCAAATGAGAGAGCCACTTTAGAAGATATGGGTAAAGTTGCAAAGGTAAGATTGTATAACTATGTAAAATACTTAGTACAATTCACCATTGGTTATTTTTCCTCTGCTGATATCTAATGCTGTTTATGTAGGTGTTGATTAAAGTTAGGTTTCTAATTCTAAACAATTTCCAGTTTTTAAAAATTCATGCAAATATGAACTTTCATGCATTCTATAGAAACATTTGTTGAGGACTTGTAATGCAAAGATAAACATGGGAGTGCACTAGATTAGTGTGAAAAAATATTTGTCTTCAGTCCAAAACTAAAAGGTCACTTCAGGAAAGATCTGTTAAAAATATAAGAGTATTATATATTATGGCATGACTGTAGAAAAATGATAGTTTTAAGTAATTTTCATATGACTAGATTTTTAAAAATATTTTCTTGGAGAGAAGGAAAGAAAAAATTTTTCTTAAAATATAAGTTATTTAGGAACTTTTTCCTTATGTTAAACATCACTTTTTGTTTAGTAAGCTTAAGTTTCTCTTTTAGGAATAATAAACGCGTAGTTAAAATATCTCTAATAACAAGTTGTGACAGATCTAGTGGGTACTGGACGCTGAGTAAGAGTACATATCTAAAATAAATACCAGGAAAAAGAAATACTAACACCTGACAGTCATTCCAACTCATATCTTAATGGTTTGCAAAGAAGGTAAAGTTGGTGAAAAAAGTAAAAATTTGATATGTGCAATAGATCAACACATGCTTAATATTTTAAAATAATTTTATGTATAAGCATATGTGAAGGAGAAAATTGAGGTCAACTTTTTTCTTTTTGATAAAATATTCTGAAAGAATAAATAATCCTACATTCTGGGACGTTTATGGGCATTCCAGAAAGCTCCTACATAAGGTATCATAATCTGAAGTGTCTGAACTGATCGAGGAATCATATGAAACCTAGATAAATGCCATTTCATTACCTTGGAATTCCCCTCAGTCCACATCTATAGATATCCCTGTTATGTTATTACCACAGTATAATTAAGTGGGGACTATTCTCCTAAGATGCATTTAAATAGATGTCAGTACAAGCCTGTGGCAGTGTAATATAGTGGAAAGAGCACTGAATGATTCCAAGACTTCGCATCAGTAATTCTATTTCAATATAATTTGAATAGTAATTCTCTTTTTACCTGTTTGACCTTGGTCAAGTCATTTAACTTCTCTGGGCTTGGGTATTTTCTATAATAATAGGAGGTTATACTAGATGATCTTTAAGGTTCCTTCCCATTCTTAATCTATGATCTGTTCTTTCTTTGTTCTAACCATGACCTCCCTTCCCTCTGTTCCTCAATTCTATTTTTTTTTAAACAAATGCTTTATTAACTTCTGTTTTACACCATTCATTTCCGCCAGATTTTGAGTTACAATCATTTTCCCCCCATTATTCCCCTACCCAACCTCCCAGAATAGCAGTCCCACAAGATATCGCTTCCTCCAATCTGCTCTCTCCCATACCTTCTCCCATACCCCCTTTGACTTTTCCATTAGAGGAAGGTGAATCTTTGTGTTGCAATGCCTGCACATCTTATCTCCCAATTATAAGCAAAAGAGTATTAATAATAGTATTTATATATATTTGAAACATTTAATGTTACTACCTCGAATTTCAGATCCATTTCCTTCCTCCCTTGTCACC
This sequence comes from Gymnobelideus leadbeateri, assembly GCA_011680675.1. Classification (NCBI taxonomy): domain Eukaryota; kingdom Metazoa; phylum Chordata; class Mammalia; order Diprotodontia; family Petauridae; genus Gymnobelideus; species Gymnobelideus leadbeateri. The sequence continues at coordinate 296,714 of WOXC01008366.1, forward strand.
CATTCCCTCTGGGGAGATAAGTAATTCAGTATATGTTGTACATGTCTAGCTATGCAAAACATTATCATAGTAGATATATTGTACAAGGCTGCTTATAATTCCCTCCCACTCATCCCACCCCCCACCTGGTCCATTCCCTACATGATCCTGTCCCTCTTCTATAGTGGGTACTTCCAACCTCCCCTCCCCCAAGGATGCCCTCCCATCCATCATCCCTCCTCTCATCCCCCTTCCCCCTATTCTGCTGCAGGTTGAGATATCCCATTTAGTATGTATGTCATTCTCTCCCTGAACCAAATTCAATGAGAATGTGGTTTTGCCTTTTTGCCTTCCTATTCTCCCCCTCCCTTGCAACCACTTCCCCTTGCTTCTTCTACATGAGATAGTTTACCCTACCCTGTCTCTCCCCATCTCCTCTTGCCACTTTCCTCTCTCACCTCATAATTTCATCCCTTGAGTATTCTCCCTTCCCAACAAATTCAACCTATGCCCTCTATCCATATACACACACATTCACATATGTATTCATATGGCCACACACCCTTCTTCCATTATTTTCATAGTGAGAAAGATATCATCAGTCACAGTTATTGCTTTTCCATATGGGAATGTAAATAGTTCAACTTTGATAAGTTCCTTTTGATTTCTTTTCCCTGATTGCCTTCTGAGGCATCTCTTCCTTCTTGTGTCTGGATGTCAAATTTTCTATTCAATTCTGGTTTTTTCCTCAAGAATGCTTGAAAGTCCTCTATTCCACTGAATGACCATATTTTCCCCTGAAACAAAATACTCAGTTTTCCTGGGTAGGTGACCCTTGGGTTCATTCCCAATTCTTTTGCCCTCTGGGATATCATATCCATGCCCTTTGATCCCTCAGTGTAGAAGCTGCCAGGTCCTGGGCTATTCTGATTGTGTTTCCACAATATTGAAATTGTTTCTTCCTGGCTGCTTGTAGTATTTTCTCCTTGATCTGGGGATTCTGGAACCTGGATATAATATTCCTGGGAGTTTTCTTTTTGGGATCTTTTTCAGGAGGTGATCAGTGGATTCTTTCAACCTCTATTTTGCCCTCTGGATCTAAAACATCAGGGCAGTTTTCCTTGAGAATTTCTTGAAGGGTGATTTCTAGGTTCTTTCTTTGATCATGGCTTTCAGGTAGTCCAATAATTTTTAAATTGTCTCTCCTGGATCTATTTTCCAGGTCAGTGGTTTTTCCCATGAGATATTTCACATTGCCTTCTAATCTTTCATTTGTTTGGATCTGCTTAACAGCATCTTGATTTCTCATAAAGTCATTAGCTTCCATTTGCTCCAGTCTAACTCTGAAGGAATGAATCTCCTCAGTGAACTTTTGAGATTCTTTTTCCATCTGGCAAATTCGACTTTTTAAGGCATTCTTCTCCTCATTGCCCTTTTGGGCCTCCTTTGCCATTTGAGTTAGTCTGTTTTTTAAGGTGTTGTTTTCCTCAGTCAGGCTGATGACCCTCATTTCATACTTTTCCTGCATCCTTCTCATTTCTCTTTCCAATTTTTCCTCCACTTCTCTTATTTGATTTTTAAAGTCCTTCTTAAGGTCCTCTATGGCCTGCAACCCGCTCATGTTTTCTCCTGGGGCTTTTGGAGCAGGACTTCTGACCTCACAGTCCTTTTCCCGCTCTATGCCCCCAAAATAGGAGTCTAGGGTTGCATTTTTCTGTTTCCTTTGCCTTGGCATGTTGCCACTTAATTACTTGACTTTTGGGCTTATTGCCACACTATGGCTTTAAGGCCAGATAGAGGAATTTTCGTCCCGAACGTGTGGGGGGCAACTTCCGTTTCTGGCAAGCTGTAAACCCACCCACGACTTCCACCCTAGATCACAGTCCAGATCCAGGGAGGTTAAAGCAAGAGCGATTACCCCCCAAGACTGATCACTGGATCTCCCTACAATTTGCAGGCCAGTACCTGGAGCTGCCTCTGAAAACTACAAAATGGCGTCTCTCCTCAGCGGCTTCTAGCCCCCAGGGGAGGGAGCCAACGCATTCCCCAAATACTGGTCCCAAAGTCCATAGGACGCTAACCTCTTACTTTGTCCTAGGCAAGTCTATGTTGATAATTCTGGAGTCACCACGGCTGCTGGTATTCTGGGGTTCCTCCAGCCAGCTGATGGCCCTGCCGCCCTGGGGCTAAACCTCGGCTCACGGGGACCTGGCTCTGCTCGGCTCGGCTCCCCACGCTTTGTGTGCTGCGCTGATCCTTCCTTCAGGGCTGCTGGGCTGTCCTCAGCAGGAGGTTAGCTTCTCTGTGTTGTTCTGTGGGTGCTGGGGCTCCAGAAGTTGTTCAGAGTCCCCTTTTACATAGTTTGGGGGGAATCTGGGGGCAGAGTGGCTTGGATGAGCTGTTTCTATTCCGCCATCTTGGCTCCGCCCGTCCTCAATTCTTCACTACGCCAAAACCCTTAAGCTGATTGCACCTTCCTTCTTTCCTTCCCTGTCTTGACCTTTTGGTGAACCAGTTCAGTTGTACACTATCCTCTGTCCTTTAATCCCTTGCCCACCTTGTCCTATCACTGGTCAAGCCAAATACCAGTGTTCAGATTATTCCCCCCATTTACCTCCTTTGCTTCTCTTCATATAATACTGAAGAGAGCTGAAGAAAATCATGAGATCGTGGTGACTGGGGCCACTATAGATGTGTTGTTTTATCTCACCTGTCCCTCATTGCAGCAACACACTCATTGTACTCCTTATTCAAGTTATTATTCCACTCTTCACAGTAGGTACTCCAAACCTCATCCAGTTTCTTTAGGCCACCTGCATGTTTGTTCTTTCCATTACCATGGTAGTCTGGTAACCGTAAAGTCCTTGAGGTCGTCTTTTCATTTTTTGTTTTGTATTTCCAGCACTTGGCACTTAGCATGATGCTCTGCATTTTAGTAGTTACTTAATCAACAAACATTTATTTCTGTTGGGAAAAACAACCTGTACCATGAATTATCAGAGAAGGGAGAGAAGTGATGGTGGCTGAAGTAGTAGTAGTAGTAGTAGCAGTAGTAGTAGTAGTAGTAGTAGTAGTAGTAATTGATATTTTTGTATTGTACTTTACATATCTCATTTGATCTTCATTTACTTACCTGAGGTAAATGTTGCAAGTGTTACATTTTAGAGATGAGAAAACTAAAGCTGAGAATTGTTGAGTCACATAGCTAGTAAAAAATAACAACATTAATTATAACAGCAGCATTTATAAATTGCTTTATAGAATTGAAAAATGTATTCCATATATCATCTCATCTGAAGCAGATTTTGGATCCAAGACACTTTGATTTCAAGTTCAGGGCTCAAAGCACTTCCATACACAGCTGTATAGTAGCCATCTAGCTTGTTATATTTTTAGAAAGTTCTCTATCAAACTTGGAAAGGCGTCAGATTTCTATATTGTTATGAAAGCCAACATATAGCTCTAGTTCCTCTCAGGACATGTAATTCAGTTATTGAATTCACATGTGTATACACAATAATGAATACAGAGAAATGTAATTCAGTTATTGAATTCACAGCCATTTAAGCATCACAAGGAAAGTAGTGGTGTTAAAAATATGGGGTTTTGTGGCAAGGAGGAGCTTGGGATCAATTAGCTTCTTAAATAGACTACAAGCTGTTCTCCTGCTTCTTTTCAATTTTGGTCCCAGCTTATTTCTCATGTTTGGTGCTTGCCTGGATAGATGATGCCAGTGAACTAACTCAATAGGGTTACCATTCATTTTTATGGCATAGTTTAGTCAATATGCATCCTTTATCCTTTTGGTTTTTCCCATATGGATTACTTAGTGATGAAGTCTTAGTCAATCTCTTGAATAGCTGTAGCTCTCATATTCTGGGTCTTGATGCTGTCAGCAAAATATCATTCACAGATAGGAACATCTGTTCCATAACAACGGAAACAACTTCTTTTAAAATAGTACTTTAAGGTTTGCAAAGTTCTTTTTATTTCCTTTTGAATTTGTACATCCTCCATGATGGTGACAGATACTTTTAGTGAACATGTCTCACTGTTTTATGCCTTGTTTAATATTTATAATTGAAAAACAGTTTAACAAGCTGTGTCTAAAGTTTTTCTCACCTGTCAAATAATATCATATGATCCATTGCAGATGCTTTGTGGTGGAGAGCCTTTGAATTTGCAACCAATGGTATTAGGTGAAAAGGGATATAGAGTTTGTGTCACCTTACCATCAGTCTGTTGCCATATTATTTAATTGAAATGGATGAATTTGCAACTGTCTATTTGTCTAAAATTTCAGTTGTATTCCCCACATTTTTTTATAGGCCTGCGGATGTCCACTCTATTGGAAAGGGCCATTGTTTTATGGTGCCGGGGGAGAGCGAACTGGATATGTGTCTGTTCATAAATTTATTGCAATGTGGAGAAAGTAAGTACTTATTTTTGGTGACACAGAATGGTGGGTTATTTCATTAGAAGAACTTGATATATTTAGGCTAATATTACCTATTACAACAGGAAATATTTGAATATACTGCTACAATCTAAATATTACGCATCTTCATTTAAGCAGTAGTTTAATTAGTGATATCTTTTAATAGGCTACTATTTATTATGTTACCATTAACTGGACATGTGTTATCTGTATCCTATATAGGACTACATAGGTCCCCCTTGTTTATATTGTGTTTACAAAGAGATAGGAATTATATTCTGGATTTTACCAATTTGATACCCTGCATTTTATTTATTTTAGAATCCTTCAGAATTGCCATGATGATGCTGCAAAGTTCATTCATCTTTTAATGAATCCTGGATGCAACTATTTGGTGCAGGAAGACTTCATTCCATTTTTACAAGTAAATTACAAAAACATTTAAATTGTATCATTTTATATAGCCTTTGAGGATTGCTTCTCATTGTATTTTATAGGAATTTATTTTAAAGAATTCTAGGTGTCAGTGATTATTATGTAGAAAAACTTTTGACAAAAAAATCATGTGATTATTATGCAGAAAAACTTTTGACAAAAAAAAACAGCACTCCTTTTTAAAATACTGGGAAGCATAGGAATAAATGGAGCTTTCCTTAAAATAATAAGTAGTATCTATCTAATTCATCAACAAGCATTATCTGTAGTAGGGATAAGCTAAATAGATGCCTTCCCAGTCAAATAGGGGTAAAGCAACGATGTCCATTACCACCACTATTATTTAGTATTGTATTAGAAATACTAGCTCTGGCAATAAGACAAGAAAAAGAAATTGAAGTAATTAGAATAGACAGTGAAACAAAACCATCACTCTTTGCAGACGATATGATTGTATGCTTAGAGAATCAGCTAAAAAACTATAATTGAAACAATCAACAGATTTAGCAAAGTTGCAGGATATAAAATAAACCCACATAAATTATCATTAATTCTATATTTTGTTGGTACAAAGTCCAGCAGGAAGGGATAGAAAGAGAAATTCCACTTAAAATAACTCTGGACAATATAAAATACTTGAGAGTCCACTTGCCTAAACAAACCCAGGAACTATATTAATACAGTTACAAAATACTTTTCATACAAGTAAAGACAAACAAAAAATTTTAGTGATTTTTTGGGGGGATACATTGATATTTTTAAAAAACTGTATATAAAAGATATTTTGAATTAAGGTCATTTGAATTTTAAAGGTGAAAATGGAGACAAAATCAACATGTGGAAATGACTTACAAAACAAACAATTATTGTACCATATTTTATGAGCAATGAATTTTTTCATAGTGATGTAACAGTATGACTGTGGTCATTTTCTGAATGTTATTTTCACTTGCTGTTTATTATTTTAAAAATTCTCTGTGAACCACGTGTTTTGCCTGATTTAAAATTATTTACAACCAGGAGACAGCAGTATATTTTTGACTCATTTTTTGCTATCTCAAGACATTATAAGAACCAAGTTAAATATAAGTTTAGTTTGAAGAGTCTTGCATCCCCTTCCTCATTTAATATGGTGCATTTCACATGCTTAGCCTGTTCTTATGCTTTTGTAAAAATCATGATATGATGAGGTCCCATCAATATGTAAGTTGAGAAAGGAAAGGTATACAAATCATGATATGAAGGTAGAAATAATAAGACAACAATAAATTGGGTGTGTGAAGTATATGCAAGTGAGGCGTCAAAAATGACACCAAAGTTGTGAGCCTGAGTAACTGGGAAAATGGTGGTGCCCTTGCAAGAAATAGGAAAAGGGAAGGGTTTTGTGGGGACAAATAATGAATTTTTTAACATGTCGAGTTTGAAATGTCTACAGGGCCTCTGGTTAGAGATATCCATAAGGTAGTTGGTGATATAGCATTGCAAATTGAGAGAGCTGAATATATTTAGGAGGGACTGTATTAATTCAGTCAACATAGTGTCACCCCAAAACAAATATTGTACAAGAAATGGTAGCTATAGCAATAAGTCAAAAAGAAACTGAAAGAATTAGAATAGGCAATGAGGAAGCATAACTATCACTCTTTTCAGAGAATTCTAAAGAATCAACAGCAAAAAAACTAGCTGAAACAATGAGCAACTTTGCTAAAGTTGCAGGATATTCAGTAAACTCACATAAACCATCAGCTTACCCACAAAACTGTGTGTTGGTATAGATGCAGGACTTATCTGCATAGACATAAAAGTTAAATTGTGGGAGCTAATGAAATTCCCTGAGCAGGGCAGAGATAAAGAGTTTTGTCGAGATAAACTCTGGTCATAGCAGACACAATTTTTCAACAACCCAAAAGGCAACTCTGCATATGGATATCATCAGATGGCCAATATAGAAATCAGATTGATTATATACTTTGCAGTCAAAGGTGGAGAAGTTGTAATAACAGTCAGATAAAACAAGACCTGGAGCTGACTGGGGCTTCAGATCATGAGCTTTTTCTTGCAAAATTCAGACTTAAATTGAAGAAATCAAGGAGAACTATCAGATCATATAGGTATGACTTAAATAAGGTCCCTTATGAATATAAAATGAAGGTGATAAATAGATTTGAGGGATTAGATCTAGTAGATAGAGTGCCTGAAGAATTATGGACAGAGGTTTCACAATATTATACAGGAGGCAGCAACAGAAAAACTGCAAAGAAAAAGAAGATCAAAAAAGTAAAGTGTTATGAAACTTTACACATAAATAGCAAGGAAAAATAAGAAGGTTTTCTTAAAGGAGCAGTGCAAAAAAAATAGAAGAAAATAATAGAATGGGAAAGATAAGAAATCTCTTCAAGAAAATCAGAGGCATATTGAGTATGACAAAAGACAAAAATGGTAGGGACTTAACAGAAGCAGAAGAGATTAAGAGGTGTTAAGAGGGGGGCAGGTTCAAGATGGCGGAGTAGAAACAGTACTCCTGTGCAGCTCCAGCTCCCACCACTTCAAATTTATGTAAAAGGTGACTCTGAACAAACTTTGGAGCTACAGAACCAACAAAATGATACAGAGAAGCTACCCTCCTGCTAAGGACAGCCCGGCAGCCTGGCAGGGAGTGACCAGCACAGTGCTCTGGGAGCCGACCCCAGCCCCACACGAACCAGAAGTTTTACCCCCATGGCAGGAGGGACTTCAGAACACTAGCAGCTGTGGTGTTTCTAGAATAATCAACATGTAAATGCCAAGGATAAAGTGAGAGGTCAGTGCAGTATAGACTTTGGGACCAGTATTTGGGAGTGTGTGATTTGCCCCCAGGGCGAGAAGCTCTGAAACACCTCGGTGCAGCCACAGCCATGCAGCAGCTTCAGCTCCTGGCCTGCAGACTGTGGGGGGACCAGGTGATTAGTCTGGGGGGGTAATCATTCTTGCTTTAACCTTCTTGGATCTGGATTGTGGTCTGGGGTGGAGGTTCTGAGGTATGTGACCAGCTTGCCAGAGTGTGTGGAGGCTTCAGAGAGGGCACCCAACTAATAACTCCTGCAGCTGAGAAAACCCCAGCATTTGGGACAGAAATTCCCGTCTGGTGGCAGAGTCCTACTGTGGCAAAAAAGGCCAGGTGACATGAATAGGCAAAGGAAGCAAAATAAAGAGAGTACCGCAACATTACACTCCTGCTTGGGCAACAAAAAGGATCAAAGCATGGAACAGGAGGAAGACAGTGAAGTCAGAAATCCTGCACCAAAAGCTTCAAAAGAAAATACGAGCTGGTTACAGGCCATAGAGGAACTTAAGAAGCATATAGTTGAAGTAGAGGAACAATTGGGGAGAGAAATGAGAGAGATGCAAGAAAAGTATGAAAAGAGAGTCAACAGCCTGACTGAGGAAAACAACACCTTAAAAAATTGACTAACTCAAATGGCAAAAGAGGCTCAAAAGGGCAATGAGGAGAAGAATGCCTTAAAAAGCTGAATTTGCCAGATGGAAAAAGAATCTCAAAAGCTCACTGAGGAGAATCATGCCTTCAGAATTAGACTGGAGCAAATGGAAGTTAGTGACTTTATGAGAAATCAAGATGCTGTTAAACAGATCCAAACAAATGAAAGAATAGTTGGCAATGTGAAATATCTCATGGGAAAAACCACTGACCTGGAAAATAGATCCAGGAGAGATAATTTAAAAATTATTGGACTACCTGAAAGCCATGATCAAAGAAAGAACCTAGAAATCATCCTTCAAGAAATTCTCAAGGGCGGCTAGGTGGCGCAGTGAATAGAGCGCTGGCCCTGGAATCAGAAGGACCTGAGTTCGGAGCCGGCCTCCGACACTTAATCCACACAAACAAAAACCTAGCCGTGTAACCTTGGGCAAGTTACTTAACCCCAATTGCCCTAAAGGGGCGGCTAGGTGGCGCAGTGAGTAAGAGCGCCGGCCTCGGAGTTAGGATGACCCGAGATCAGATCCGGCCTCAGAAAATGAGCACCCACGCATAAATAATGACTAGCCGTGTAACCTTGAGCAAGTTACTTAACCCCAATTGCTTTTAAAAAAAAAATTCTCAAGGAAAATTGTCCTGATGTTTTAGAACCAGAGGGCAAAATAGAGGCTGAAAGAATCCCCAAAAGAAAGCTCCTAGGAATATTATAGTCAGGTTCCAGAGTTCCTAGATCAAGGAGAGAATATTACAAGCAGCCAGGAAGACACAGTTTGAATATTGTGGAAACACAATCAAGATAACACAAGATCTGGTAGCTTCTACACTGAGGGATTGAAGGGCTTGTAATATGATATTCTGGAGGTCAAAGGAGCTGGGATTAAAACCAAGAATCACCTACCCAGCAAAACTGAGTATCATGTTTCAGGGGAAAAATATGTTCATTCAGTGGAATAGAGGGCTTTCAAGCATTCTTGATGAAAAAACCAGACTTGAATAGAAAATTTGACATTCAGATAGAAGAAGCAGGAGAAGCTTGAGAAAGTAAACAGTAAAAGAAATCATAAGGAACTTATCAAAGTTGATCTATTTACATTCCTACAAGGAAAAACAATAATTGTAACTGATAAAACTTTTCTCAGTATGAAAATAGTTGAAGAAGGGTACATGGGCATATGAATATTTATGTGAATGTGTGTATATATGTTTACGGGTATACATAGATAGAGGGCACATGTCGAATTTAATGGGAAGGGATGATACTTAAAAGATGAAATTAAGAGGTGAGAAAGGAATATAAGGAGAGGAGATGGGGAGAGACAGAATGGGGTAAACTATCTCATATAGAAGAGGCAAGGGAAAATGGTTACAATGGAGGGGAAGAACAGGAAGGCAGACCAAGTGGGAGGTGGGATAGGAGGGAGGGAAATATCGTCAGTCTTTTACAATATATCTGCTATGGTAATATTTTGCATAGCTACACATGTACAACCTATACTGAATTACTTATCTTCCCGGTAAGGGTGGGTGACAAGGGAGGAAGGGAATGAATCTGGTATTTGAAGTTTTAAAATCAAATGTTTAAAAATATATAAATACTATTATTAATACTATTTTACATATAATTGGGAAATAACATATTGGACATTGGGGCATAGAGATTCACCTTGCCCTACTGGAAAAGTTGAAGGGGGTATGGGAGAAGATATAGGAGAGAGCAGATTGCATGAGGGGATATCCTATGGGACTGCTATTCTGGGGTGGTGGGATGCTGGGTAGGGGAAAAACGGGGGAAAATTGTAACTCATAGTCTGGTGGAAATGAATGATGTAAACCAGAAGTTAATAAAGCATTTGAAAAAAAAAGAGGTGGTAAGAATACACAAAAGAACTATATAAGAAAGACTTTAACATCACTGATAACTATGATGGTATGGTTGGAGATCTAATGTCAGACATCCTGGAGAATGAAGTCAAATGGGCCTTAGGAAGCATTGCTCACAATAAGGCTAGTGGAGGTGATGGGATTTCAGGTGAGGTATTTAAAATCCCAAAAGATATTATTAAAGTGCTACATTCAATATGCCAGCAAATTTGGAAAACTCAGCAATTGCCACTGAATTGGAAAAGAACAATTTATGTCCCAGTTCTTAAGAAGGCAGTGCCGAAGAATGTTCAAATTACCAGTGCTCATTTCACATGCCAGAAAGGTTATGGTTAAGATTCTGCAAGCTAGGCTTCAGCAATATGTGAACGAAGCATCATTGGAAAAGCCGACTGGTGTTTTGTTTTTTGCTTTTTTTTCTCCTTTTGAATTTTTTCCCCTCTTAATATTATTTCATTTTTTCCAATTACATATAAAGAGAATTTTCAATATTCACTTTTATAAGATTTTGAGTTCCAAATTTTTTTCTCCCCTATTCTTCCCCTCCTCCCCAAGACAGCAAGCAAGCTGGTATAGGTTATACATGTACACAGTATTAAATATATTTACACATTAGTCATATGAAAGAAAAATCAGAACAAAAGGGGAAAACTGTGAGAAAGAAAAAAAGAGAAAATAGTATACTTCGATCTACATTGACTAATAGTTATTTCTCTGTATATTGATAGCATTTTCTACCATGAGTCTTTGGAATTTTCCTGGATCATTTTATTACTGAGAAGAGCTAGATCTATCAAAGTTGATATTTTCATAGTATTGCATTTGCTATGTATAATGTTCTGCTTCTGTTCACTTCACTCAGCATCAGTTCATATAAGTCTTTCCAGATTTTTCTGAAATCTACTGAGCAGGATGGTTTTTGAAGATGCAGAAGAGCTACAGACCAAATTGCCAATATTCACTGGATTATGCAGAAAGCAAGGAAGTTCCAGAAAGCATCTACTTCTGCTTCACTATGCAGGCCATGATGCAGTACTTACAACCGAACATGGAACAGTTGATTTATTTAAGATTGGAAAAGGAATATGACAAGGTTATATATTGTCACCTTATTTATTTAACTTTTATATATATATATACATATATATATATATATATATATATATATATATATATATATATATATATACACACACACACAGAGTACAGCATGTGATATGTCTGACTGGATGAATCAAAAGCCAAAATTAAGGTTGCTGGTAGAAATACCAACAGTCTCAGATATGTAGATGATACCATTCTGATGGCAGAAAGTGAAGAGGAATGAAAAAGCCTCTTGATGAAAGTGAAAGGGGAGAATTTAAAATTTGATTTGAAGTTTAACATTAAAAAACTAAGGTCATAGCAATTGGTTTCATCACTTTCTGGCAAATAAAGGGAGAAGAAATGGAAATAGTGTCAGATTTTATATTCTTGAGCTTAGCTGTCACTGCAGATGGTGACTGCAGCCATGAAGACGCTTCTTAGAAAGAAAGCTGTAGGAAATCTGGGAAGCATATTAAAAAGTAGAGATATCACCTTCCTGATGAAGGTCCATATAGTCAAAGCTATAGTCTTTGCAGTAGCAATGTATGACTGTGAGAGTTGGACTATAAGGAAAACTGAGCACTATAGAATCAATGCTTTTCAATTATGGTGCTGGAGAGAAGACTTTTGAGGGCCCCTTGGACAGCAAAGAGATCAAATCAGTCAATACTTAAAGAAATTGATTAAGGCCATTCACTAGAAGGTCAAATGCTGATGCTTAAATACTTTGGCCACATAATGAGAAGACAGGACTCAGTGGAAAAGACCCTTATGTTGTGAAAGATTTGAGGCAAAAAGAAGAGGGGACTGAAGAGGATGAGATGGATGGATTGCGTCATTGAAACAATGAACATGAACTTGGATATACAGGGAGACATAGTAGAGAATAGAAGGACCTGACTTGCTTTGATCCATGGGGTCACAGAAAAATCAGACACCACTGAATAACAACTATGAGGTCACTAAGCTAGATAGTATAAGAGGGAGAAAAGGACCTTGGACAGACCATGAAGATAATTCCAGTTTATGTGATATCACTTGGCAAGTATGAAGACATATAAAAACTTGATAATTCTCTCCAAATGTAATGTAGACTCAGAGACTTCATTGAAAAGGTGGCCATAATGTCTTATAAAGAATAGATATGAGAAGATGCCCTCATTCCATTGCTTGGGAGAGGTGGGAGGTTCACAGATGTTGCATATATTTTCAGATTTCTTTTCATATATTGATCAGTTTTACTGACTTTTTGTCTCTTCTTTTACCCTCTCTTCTTTAAAAATATTCTTTGTTATATGGGATTGCTCTCTGGGAAGGGATTTAGGAGAAATTTTTGTGATGTAAAAACAAAAGAAACCAAGAGGAATTTATTTAAAAGAAAAGGTAGACCTAGAAGAAGTTGACAAAAAGTATGTTGGGGGGCGGAGCCAAGATGGCGGAGTAGAAACAGCTCTTCCAAGCCTCTCTGCCCCCAGATTCCCCACAAACTATGTAAAAAAGGACTGTGAACAACTTCTGGAGCCCCAGCACCCACAGAATGACACAGAGAAGCTAACCTCCCGCTGAGGACAGCCCAGCAGCCCTGCAGGAAGGACCAGCGCAGTGGTCTGGGAGCCGGCAGAGCGCAGGAGCCGAGCCGAGCCCAGGTCCACGTGAGCCGAGGTTTTAGCTCCAGGGCGGCAGGGCCAGCAGCCGGCTGGAGGAACCCCAGAACACCAGTAGCTGTGGCGATTCCAGAATTATCAACATAGACATGCCTAGGACAAAGTAAGAGGTTAGTGTCCTATGGACTTTGGGGCCTGTATTTGGGGAATGCGTCAGCTCCCTCCCCTGGGGGCTAGAAGCCGCTGAGGAGAAACGCCATTTTGTAGTTTTCAGAGGCAGCTCCGGCTCCTGGCCTGCGAATTGTGGGGAGATCCAGCGATCAGTCTTGGGGGGTAATCGCTCTTGCTTTAACCTCCCTGGATCTGGATTGTGATCTAGGGTGGAAGTTGTGGGTGGGTTTACAGCTTACCAGAAACGGAAGTTGCCCCCCACACGTTCGGGACGAAAATTCCTCTAGCTGGCCTTAAAGCCATAGTGTGGCAACAAACCCAAAAGTCAAGCAATTAAGTGGCAACATGCCAAGGCAAAGGAAACAGAAAAATGCAACCCTAGACTCCTATTTTGGGGGCATAGGGCGGGAAAAGGACTGTGAGGTCAGAAGTCCTGCTCCAAAAGCCCCAGGGGAAAACATGAGTGGGTTGCAGGCCATAGAGGACCTTAAGAAGGACTTTAAAAATCAAATAAGAGAAGTGGAGGAAAAATTGGAAAGAGAAATGAGAAGGATGCAGGAAAAGTATGAAATGAGGGTCAACAGCCTGACTGAGGAAAACAACACCTTAAAAAATAGACTAACTCAAATGGCAAAGGAGGCCCAAAAGGGCAATGAGGAGAAGAATGCCTTAAAAAGTCGAATTTGCCAGATGGAAAAAGAATCTCAAAAGTTCACTGAGGAGATTCATTCCTTCAGAGTTAGATGGAGCAAATGGAAGCTAATGACTTTATGAGAAATCAAGATGTTGTTAAGCAGATTCAAACAAATGAAAGATTAGAAGGCAATGTGAAATATCTCATGGGAAAAACCACTGACCTGGAAAATAGATCCAGGAGAGAGAATTTAAAAATTATTGGACTACTTGAAAGCCATGATCAAAGAAAGAACCTAGAAATCACCCTTCAAGAAATTCTCAAGGAAAACTGCCCTGATGTTTTAGATCCAGAGGGCAAAATAGAGGTTGAAAGAATCCACAGATCACCTCCTGAAAAAGATCCCAAAAGGAAAACTCCCAGAAATATTATAGCCAGGTTCCAGAATCCCCAGATCAAGGAGAAAATACTACAAGCAGCCAGGAAGAAACAATTTCAATATTGTGGAAACACAATCAGAATAGCCCAGGACCTGGCAGCTTCTACACTGAGGGATCGAAGGGCATGGAATATGATATTCCAGAGGGCAAAAGAACTGGGAATGAACCCAAGGGTCACCTACCCAGCAAAACTGAGTATTTTGTTTCAGGGGAAAATATGGTCATTCAGTGGAATAGAGGACTTTCAAGCATTCTTGAGGAAAAAACCAGAATTGAATAGAAAATTTGACATCCAGACACAAGAAGCAAGAGATGCCTGAGAAGGTAATCAGGGAAAAGAAATCAAAAGGAACTTATCAAAGTTGAACTATTTACATTCCTATATGGAAAAGCAATATCTGTGACTGATGATATCTTTCTCACTATGAAAATAATGGAAGAAGGGGGTGTGGTCATATGAATACATATGTGAATGTGTGTGTATATGGTTACAGTTATATATGGATAGAGGGCATAGGTTGAATTTGTTGGGAAGGAGAATACTCAAGGGATGAAATTATGAGGTGAGAGAGGAAAGTGGCAAGAGGAGATGGGGAGAGACAGGGTAGGGTAAACTATCCCATGTAGAAGAAGCAAGGGGAAGTGGTTGCAAAGGAGGGGGAGAATAAGGAAGGCTAAAAAGACAAAACCACATTCCCATTGAATCTGGTTCAGGGAGAAAATGACATACATACTAAATGGGATATCTCAACCTGCAGCAGGATAGGGGGAAGGGGGATGAGAGGAGGGATGATGGATGGGAGGGCATCCTTGGGGGAGGGGAGGTTGGAAGTACCCACTATAGAAGAGGGACAGGATTATGTAGGGAATGGACCAGGTGGGGGATGGGATGAGTGGGAGGGAATTATAAGCAGCCTTGTACAATATATCTACTATGATAATGTTTTGCATAGCTAGACATGTACAACATATACTGAATTGCTTATCTCCCAAGAAGGAATGGGTGACAAGGGAGGAAGGCAATGGATCTGAAATTCGAGGTCGTAACATTAAATGTTTCAAATATATATAAATACTATTAGTAATACTCTTTCGCTTGTAATAGGGAGATAAGATGTGCAGGCATTGGGACACAAAGATTCACCTTCCTCTAATGGAAAAGTCGATGGGGTATGGGAGAAGGTATGGGAGAGAGCAGATTGGAGGAAGTGATATCTTGTGGGACTACTATTCTGGGAGGTTGGGTAGGGGAATAATGGGGGGAAAATGATTGTAACTCAAAATCAATCTGGCGGAAATGAATGATGTAAAACAGAAGTTAATAGAGCATTTGTTTAAAAAAAAAAAGTATGTTGGAAAACATTAAGGAGTAGCAAATGGAAAGGATTCTATACTACACCAGGAGTTCTAAACCTTTTTTGTGTCATATCATGAACCCTTTTGGTAACCCTGTAAATATTTATACTATTGTGCTGACATTCATAATAAAGGAAATGTTAAATTTTAGTTAGAGGTTAAAGATATAATTTCCTCCCCTCCCATCCCAAGTTCATGAACCTCCTGCAGTCTATCCACAGACCCCTAAGGGGGGAGGATTCCCCAAGTTAAGAAGTCCTTGAATTATAGAGGAACCTAATACCTATATATCATGAATATATTCTTTAGCAAACACGGCAAATATGAAATAACAAAAATGAAACTGATTATATTTTAATTGACCAAATACCTATGTGGTTACCTGTATAGAAATAATTTCTGACTGACTGAGGAAAATGACACCTTAAAAAAACAGACTAACTCAAATGGCAAAGGAGGCTCAGAAAGCCAATGAGGAGAAGAATGCCTTAAAAAGCTGAATATTCCAGATGGACAAAGAACCTCAAAATCTCCCTGGGGGGCCTTTAGCTTTGCCTTGGTGAAGAGAAGAGAGTGGTTCCTTCCTCAGAGAAGGACCGTGACCTAGGAAAGGCTGCCAGAGATGTCTTCAACAAAGGATATGGGTTTGGTGGGGTTAAGATAGACCTTAGAACCAAGGCTTGCAGCGGAGTGGGATTTTCTACATCTGGTCATTCCTACACTGACACGGGTAAAGCTTCGGGTAATTTGGAAACGAAGTACAAGATCTGTGACTGTGGGCTTACCTTCATTCAAAAATGGAACACAGACAATACCGTGGGGACAGAAATCAGCATGGAGGATCAATTGGCTGAAGGTTTGAAGGTGACTCTTGACACCATATTTGTACCAAACACAGGAAAGAAGAGTGGGAAATTAAAGGCCGCCTATAAGCGTGACTGTTTCAGTCTTGGTGAAAATGTTGACATTCATTTCTCTGGACCCACCCTCTGTGGCTGGGCTGTATTGGCTTATGAAGGATGGCTTGCTGGCTATCAGATGAGTTTTGACACAGCCAAATCCAAACTGTCTCAGAATAATTTTGCCTTGGGTTATAAGGCTGTGGACTTCCAGCTGCACACACATGTAAATGATGGCACTGAATTTGGAGGGTCGATCTACCAAAAGGTTAATGAGAAGATTGAAACGTCAATAAATCTTGCTTGGGGAGCTCACTTTGAGAAGTGTTATGTGATTTGACCAGATGAGACTCTGGGAAGCCGTTGTTGAGAGCTCCCCGGCTTTGAAAACCCAGATGTTGATGCTTACCTCTCTGGTAACTGATTTGATAATGATAATGGTTGGACAGTTGGGAAGCCTGTCTGCTTGATCTGTTTGTTTCTCGGTTTTGAAACTACTGTTTGTATACTCTGAAGTTCGGGGTGCTGACCTCTTTCCCCTGAACTAGGTAAATGATATATGTTTGTTTGATTAAAGTAAGCTTGTTAACCCCTAAAAAAAAATCTTGCTTGGACAGCTGGCAGTAACAACACCCGTTTTGGCATTGCTGCTAAGCATAAGCTGGATCAGAAAACTTCTCTATCTGGTAAAGTGAATAATGCCAGCCATATTGGACTTGGTTATAGTCATACACTCTGAACAGGTGTAAAATGGACACTTTCAGCTTTAATTGATGAAAAAAACTTCAATTCAGAAGGTCACAAGGTTGGGTTGGGATTTGAATTGGAAGCTTAATATAGTTTTTAACTAAAGTATCAAATCTGTCCTTGGAAATGAAGAGAAATGAACCTACTCTGTTTTGGCCTTAATATTCTTCTGTGAAATTTCAACAACGTGAACTTTTTATTCTTCCAAAGAATTGTTGTAGCGCCAACATGCTGAAGTCTAGAGGTTTTTGAGTCTATTATAAGAGAGAACTACTTGAAGGCAGGCATGGAAGTTGTAATGTTTGTGCCACATTTCAGTTCAGTTTCTAAGTGTTATTTTAAATTTGTTCCTCAACAGCAGTGTAATGTCATGTTATAAAGGAAATGACCTGATCCTCCAGTTTGTATATCACATCCTGCATGTCCTACACCACTTTTTCATGACCTTTTATCAAATTGGTCTCTGTGCTATAGTGAATGCTTTGGTTTTGCATCAGAGTAAAATTAATTCATCACATTTAGAAAAAAAAAAAGCTCACTGAAGAGAATCATTCCTTCAGAATTAGACTCGAGCAAATGGAAACTAATGACTTTATGAGAAATCAAGATACTATTAAACAGATCCAAACAGAAGGCAATGTGAAATATCTCATTGGAAAACCACTGACCTGGAAAATAGATCCAGGAGAGATAATTTAAAAATTATTGGACTACCTGAAAACCATGATCAAAGAAAGAACCTAGAAATCATCCTTCAAGAAATTCTCAGGGAAAATTGCTCTGATGTTTTAGAACCAGGGGGCAAAATAGAGGTTGAAAGAATCTACCAATCACCTCCTGAAAAAGATCCCAAAAAGAAAACTCCCAGGAATATTATAGCCAGGTTCCAGAGTTCTCAGATCAAGGAGAATATATTACAAGCAGCCAAGAAGAAACAATTTGAATATTGTGGAAACACAATCAGGATAACACAGGATCTGGCAGCTTCTACCCTGAGGGATTGAAGAGCTTGGAATATTATATTCTGGAGGTCAAAGGAGCTGGGATTAAAACCAAGAATCACCTACCCAGTAAATCTGAGTATCATGTTTCAGGGGAAAATATGTTCATTCAGTGGAATAGAGGACTTTCAAGCATTCTTGATGAAAAAACCAGACTTGAATAGAAAATTTGACATTCAGATAGAAGAAGCAAGAGAAGCTTGAGAAGGTAAACAGTAAAAGAAATCATAATGAACTTATGAGAGTTAAACTATTTACATTCCTACGTGGAAAAAATAATAATTGTAACTGATGAAACTTTTCTCAGTATGAAAATAGTTGAAGAAGGGTACATGGGCATATGAATATTTATGTGAATGTGTGTATATATGTTTACGGGTATACATAGATAGAGGGCACATGTCGAATTTAATGGGAAGGGATGATACTTAAAAGGTGAAATTAAGAGGTGAGAAAGGAATGAATATAAGGAGAGGAGATGGGGAGAGACAGAATGGGGTAAACTATCTCATATAGAAGAGGCAAGGGAAAATGGTTACAATGAAGGGGAAGAACAGGAAGGCAAAAAGGCAAAACCTTATTCTCATTGAATTTGGCTCAGGGAGAGAATGACATACATACTAAATAGGATATCTCACCCTACAGGAGAGTAGAGGGAAGGGGACGAGAGGGGGGATGATGGAAGGGAGGACAGATTGGGGGGGGAGGGAAGTTGGAAGCACCCACTTTTGAAAAGGGACAGGATCAAAGTAGAGAATAGACCAAGTGGGAGGTGGGATAGGAGGGAGGGAAATATCGTCAGTCTTTTACAATATATCTGCTATGGTAATATTTTGCATAGCTACACATGTACAACCTATACTGAATTACTTATCTTCCCGGTAAGGGTGGGTGACAAGGGAGGAAGGGAATGAATCTGGTATTTGAAGTTTTAAAATCAAATGTTTAAAAATATATAAATACTATTATTAATACTATTTTACACATAATTGGGACATAAGATATATAGGCATTGGAGCACAGAGATTCACCTTGCCCTACTGGAAAAGTCGAAGCAGTATGGGAGAAGACATGGGAGAGAGCGCATTGAATGAGGGGATATCCTGTGGGACTGCTATTCTGGGGTGGTGGGGTGGTGGGTAGGGGAAAAATGGGGAAAAATTGTAACTCAAAATCTGGCAGAAATGAATGATGTAAACCAGAAGGTAATAAAGCATTTTGAAAAAAAATAAAAAAGAATGGAGGGAAAGGCGAATTTATGGAAAACTTGATGAGAAACTCAATTGAACAAAATCATTCCAAGGCTTTTTAAGGGTAAAACCTGAAGACATGAACAGATAAAGAATTGAAATAATCTGTACACATTTCTGTGACAAAATTTTTTTTATAACAACGGAACCGCCACCACATTAAGGAAGTAGAGGTGTCACCTAAGAAAAAATAGACGAGAAGGAAAGCTGGACTACACAAAGTACCTATAAAAGTCTCTGCTGGAGGTAGCTCAATTTTTATGATATTTTGTGATTGATTCTCAGCCTGTGAAAGAGTTAAGAAAGGGTCAGGTTATGAAATACTTTAAAAGCCAAATAGAAGATTCATATTTGACCCTCGAAACCATAAAGAATTACTGGAGTATTTGTAAGAGGACATAGAGAAGAGTTATATAAGGTGAAAAAAATGCATGTGTTGTGATTTGCATCATTGGAGAGGATAGCCACATAAGTGAGATCATCCATTAGTTTTAAATTCTTCTAAAGAATGGTCACACAGAAATTCTCAAGGAAAATTGCCCTGATGTTTTAGACCCAGAGGGCAAAATAGAGGTTGAAAGAATCCACAGATCACCTCCTGAAAAAGATCCCCAAAAGAAAACTCCCAGGAATATTATAGCCAGGTTCCAGAATCCCCAGACCAAGGAGAAAATACTATAAGCAGCCAGAAAGAAACAATTTCAATATTGTGGAAACACAATCAGAATAGCACAGGACCTGGCAGCTTCTACATTGAGGGATAGAAGGGCATGGAATATGATATTCCAGCGGGCAAAAGAGCTAGGAATGAACCCAAGGGTCACCTACCCAGCAAAACTGAGTATCTTGTTTCAGGGGAAAATATGGCCATTCAGTGGAATAGAGGACTTTCAAGCATTCTTGATGAAAAAACCAGAGTTGAATAGAAAATTTGACATTCAGACACAAGAAGCAAGAGATGCTTGAGAAGGTAATCAAGGAAAAGAAATCAAAAGGAACTTATCAAAGTTGGACTATTTATAGTCCTACATGGAAAAACAATAACTGTTTGATGAACATTTTTTCATCATGAAAATAATTGAAGAAGGGTACATGGCATATGTTCACAGGTATACATGGATAGAGGACACAGGTTGAATTTAATGAGAAGGGACGATTATTTTTTTTTTTTTTGTAGAGAAATTGGGGTTGGGTGACTTGCCCAGGTTCACTTGGCTGGGCTTTTGTTTGTGTGTTGGGTGTCTGGGGCCAGATTCTGGCTCCGGGGCTGGCTCTCTGCTTGCTGCGCCACCTAGCCGCCCCAAGGAAGGGATGATTCTTAAGGGGTGAAGTCAAGAGGTGAGAGAGGAAAGTGGCAAGAGGAGATGGAGACAGGGTAGGGCAAACTATTTCATGAAGAAGAGGCAAGGGGAAGTAGTTGCAGGGGAGGGGAAGAATAGGAAGGCAAAAAGGCAAAAGCATATTCTCATTGAAGCTGGCTCAAGGAGAGAATCACATACATACTAAATGGAATATCTTACTCTCACTCACTCTCCTGAGTAGGGGAAAGGGGGAT
This sequence comes from Gymnobelideus leadbeateri, assembly GCA_011680675.1. Taxonomy (NCBI): domain Eukaryota; kingdom Metazoa; phylum Chordata; class Mammalia; order Diprotodontia; family Petauridae; genus Gymnobelideus; species Gymnobelideus leadbeateri. The sequence goes on from WOXC01008366.1 coordinate 317,665, forward strand.
GAGAGGGGGGATGATGGAGGGGAGGGCATTCTGGGGAGAGGGGAGGTTAGAAGTACCCACTATCAAAGAGGGACAGGATCAAAGTAGGGAATGGACCAGGTGGGAGGTGAGACAGGTGGGAGGGAAATATAAGCAGTCTTTTACAATATATCTACTATGGTAATGTTTTGCATAGATATACATGTACAACACATACTGAATTGCTTATCTTCTCAGAGGGAGTGGGTGACAAGGGAGAAAGGGAATGGATCTGAAAATCGAAGTTTTAAAATTAAATGTTTCATAAGATGTCCAGGCACTGGGGCTCAGAGATTCACCTTGCCCTAATGGCAAAGTCGAAGGGGATATGGGAAAAGATATGGGAGAGAGCAGATTAGATGAGGGGATATCTAGTGGGACTGCTATTCTGGGGTGGTGGGTGGGGAAAAAATGGGGGAAAAATGTAACTCATAATCTGGTGGAAATGAATGATGTAAACCAGAAGTTAATAAAGCATTTGTTTAATTAACAAAAAAAAAGGAATGGTCACACAGTTATACTGTATTTATTTACATGTTTCCTGAATAGAATATAACTTTCTTGAGGGCAGAGGCTTTCATTTTTATCTATGTATTCTTGGCACTTTAATACAGTACTTTAAACACATTAAAGTAGGAATTAAATGTTTATTGAATTAATGAAAATTGACTCTATAAATATACTACAGGAGAGAATTTTGTCTGATAGATGGTAGACTACATGAGAGTAAAGACAGGTTTATTTGTCTTTGTATCTCCCTCACTATCTAACAAAATGAATTCTCAATTCTAGGCATTAATAAATGATTGAATGAATAAATATAAAGACTTATGAGACTGACATTTTATATAAAAAGAGCTATATTGATTTTTCCCTTGATTAATTTCATCACTGAAACGAATTATAGAATATTTATTCCATGTATCTCTTAGGTACCTATTAACTCTTTTTTTTTCCTTTTTATATAGGATATAGTGAATACTCATCCTGGTTTATCATTTTTAAAGGAAGCATCTGAATTTCATTCTCGGTATATTACCACAGTAAGTATTCTTTGTATGAAAAATGACCATTTTTCCACCTAGTATTTAGTATCACCATGTAAATCAATTATAAAGGAATTATGAAGGAAATAAGACTTTTGAAAGGGAAGAACCTCCTAACCTTAATTTTTAGGCGATGAGCTTTCTAGGACTTAAATTCAGTGCTGCCTATAGGTTGTCCCTATAAGTGCGGTTTTAAGCTATTAAAGGCTAAAACCATACTAAGACTTTTGGGACCTGCATTCAGGCTTTTGGGACATCTTGTATTATGAAATGAATAGGAAAATTCCCTTAGAGCTGAACTGCATTTTCTGTGAAATATGAGGACTTGACAGATTCAGATACTTTTCTTTTAGTATGATTTTCGGAATATAAAGATAAACTCTTATGTTCTGATTGATAATGAGTAAATGTATATTAAAACTATAATGTGTTATTTCAGAGCACAAATAATAATTGACAACCTAGTCTTGTTAATCTAGTGTATTTAATAATTCATGGTTTTTCTGTTTAGGAAAATTTAATTTCTAAACTGTTTTTGCTACTTTTACTTTTGAAAGGAAGCATAGCATATTGGAAAGAACACTGGATCTGGAGTCTGAGAACTTGGATTTGAAAACTAACTCTGCTATTTAGCATATTATGTGACATTGGGCAAGTCACTTATACTCTGTGAACCTCAGTTTCCTTATCTGTAAAATGGAGTTTAATTTGACAGCCTTTGAGTTCCCACCCAGCTCTATGTAATACAGTGATTTTAATGTGAAGATGCCTTGCCAGTTTGCCTAACCTCTAATCCAGATGGAATGCTATTAACCTGAGAATTCTGCCCTCTACTAAATTCATGGAATCTAATATTTGGATATAAGCTCTTTTGGCCATCTCTCACCTAAGATCTTAAGTTAGGCCATTCATCAATTTCATAATTCAGTTTCATGCTAGTTCCCATTAGTTTTACTTCATTTTTGGTGTAGTTAACTTGATTACAGTCAAACATGATGAAAGTGCAGGATATTGTGGTATATAAGCTATGATGTACTTTTATATATCAATAAAGTGATGTTTTCCCACAAAATAAAAAAGGTGATTTATGTAGGAGCTGATAACTAGCAAATAGTTACCAACTGAATATATTTTAATATGCAGATATTCTACAAAGAAAGGATTGTATTCCAAAAGTTCACTTTTAAGTTTATTGCAACTTGAAATATATTTCTTCAGGGAACTAATATTATAAGTGGTGGTGAGATTTCTAAGCAAGCCCACAAAAACCATAATGTTTTCAAAATATAGTATTATACTAGTAATACCATACACCCTAACCACCTCATAGAATGTTGTTTCTATGGGAAAATGTTTTGAGTTTCAACTTGAAACACCAGTAACACACCCATTTCCCTTACCCTCCCCAGACTCTCTTCCTAACCAATTCAGCCCCCCCTGTGGAGTATTCCATAATTTGTTCTTTCTGCCTCTGCCTGTGCCCAGTGGTGGAAGCAAGAACTATCCCTAAATTCACTGGTCTAACGGTGCCCAGGAACAGCCATGGTTTAAGGTTCAAGAGGTGAGAAGGGACTCAGGGAAAGCGTAATAGGCAAGGATGAAGGGTTTATGCAGCAAGCATCTGTTAAGCACTAATTCTGTGCTAGTTATTTTACTAAAGCGCTGAGAGTACAAATACAATAAAAAAAAAAGCATCCCCTGAGGTCATGGAGCTTACATTCTAATGGGGGAAAAGAAAGGTGAGGACCCAGAAGAATAGGTATCCTTTTGGGAGTGTGATAGCAAAGTGTGGAGTCCTAGACACAGCTAGGAAAAACATGAAGCTTGGCCAGCCAGCGCCCACTCTTAAAAGTGGAAGCCCTGGAAGGAATTTGTCAGAGGTGTATTGTTTCAGAATGAGAGGGCTTCAAGGTATTGAGGAAAGTTCCAGGGTGAGAATGCAGCTGGGGTATGATGAAGAGAGTCACAGGCCAGAATGGGCATAGGGGTGGTGAGAAGGGCCTCCATGTCCACCATGTAAATGGCACTAGAACAAGGTAAATGATAGGTACTAGAAATGGATAATGGGTGAAAAGAGAGAATGGTCTCAGACTGAAGTGGAATGTGGAGGGGAGGGAAATCCCAAACCACAGTAATAAGGAAGGAAGGAAAATGCTGATGGCTGCTCAGCCCCCTTGTTGGGACAGGAGGAATAATGTTGAGTGTATGGGGTGTTCAGGGAAGACCAGCACCTCTGTTTGGAGGACTTGCTCGGCCCTTTTCAGAGCTGCTCATTCATCTTTGGTGTCTACCTTTCATCTAACTCTCATGTGTGGCTCCTTGAAGCTATAGCATGTGCAGCAGCCACACGCTGGTAAACCATCTTGGCAAATGGGCTAAACTAAAATGGGCTCAAACCCATTGGCAAGTTAGGGGGGTGTCTATTCCAGGCATGTGAAAACTTCCCTCAGTAGAATGGGTGAATAAGGATAATTTGTTCCAGTGGCCATAAAGATAGGCTGAAGCAGGCTCTGGGGCACGCTAAAAGCTTGATCAGACATGGAAGGTGCCAATGCCATCATCCACTGCATCCTGAGCCATTTCTAGTCATCCTGACTTTTGTCTTCCACTGGGCCCAGATGATTCTGGAATAGAGAGCAAGGCTGCTGACTTTGTGTAACTCAGCCTCACTTAAGTACAATTTATACACAAGTCATGACAGTATCCTGTGGTGTCATTAGCCCTCTTCAAAGTGAAAGACAACACATTTTGCAAACCTTAAAGCACCATGTCAGTGTCTGTTATTATTATTGCTTTTATTAGAGATATTATGGTATGGTAGAGAGGATCCAGGACACTTTGTGCAGGTCACTTAGCCTCTCTGTACCTCAGTTTCCTTATATGGAGAATGAGGAGATTGGATTCAGTCTCATCAATATCCTTTTCAGTTTTAAATTTGAATAGTGATCCTGTTATTCTTTTTGTTTGTTTTTTAAATAGTATTTTATTTTTTCTCAATTGTATGTCAAGATAATTTTTACTATTCATTTTTTATAAGATTTTGAGGTCCAGATTTTTCTCCCTCACTTTCTCCCTCCCCTTTTCTATTCCTAAAATGGCAGGCAATTTGATATAGGTTATATACGTGCAATCATGTAAAACTTATTTCTGCATGTAATCCTGTTATTTTGAAGTGACTGTTTATAAGTAAGGAACAAGATTAAATTGGGATCTGCCTGTATATTTGGAGATTTAATGGACTTGAGGTGAGAAATAATCACTAATCAGTTGGTTTACTCTTCAGTAAGGTTTCCTATCTATCCTTACTGAGCTATAAATTTTTCCAGATGTGAATCTCAGTCGGTTCACATGGAGATCACAGTAGCAGCTAGCTCTGAAGAATAGCTTCCTCTCACCTCCAGGTGCTCTAAAGTTCTTATGGACTCTCTGACCCTCATTCTTTATGGACTTGAAAGGACTTGAAAATGTAGGGAGCCTTTAGAAATATTTGGAAGATAAATATTGTTACATAAGCACTTAATTAAACTCAATAAATTCTTAATTTTTAAAGTACTACTAGCAGGTGTAGTGAGACTCTTTGGATGATGATTCTTCTCTCTTCTGCTTTTGATGTTTTAATGGATATTGCTTCCCAGCAAAGGATAGGTAGAGGAATGTCTGTGAGCTGACACAGAGAATTCAAGTAAAATGCCTTAATTTAACAACATTCCTTTCTCCGTGCACACATATAAACCAACGTTTTAAAGGCTTTGTGGAACGTGTATTCAGGACTTCTTTTTGTAGTGATTGTTTATTATTATCATCGCCATCATCATCATCCTCGTCCTTATCCTCCCCCCTCCCCCTCTTCCTCCTCCTCCTCATCATCATCGTTTGTTGAGCTTTAGTGCCTAATCACCACAGGTGCTTTTCATCTAGTCTCAGGCTTCTTTTGTTTTCTGTAGCTTACAAAACCTATCATTTGTGATATTCCTTCATGGTCTATTACCTAGAATGGATCTTATAAACCTTAAAACACTCTATAAATATCAGTTGACATCACATATGATAAGTTCTTATTGAACTGGATGAACAGTGCAACATGAGACTAAAATTAATTTAGTCATTTCCTATTGCTTTTACAACCTAGATTTTAAAGATAAATCTGTTGTCTTGGTTGGCAACATTGTTTTATCTTTTTTAAGTCTTAAAATAGCTAAATAACTTAATGGTGTGTAGATGACATGTTCTTAGGCATAAGCCATTTAGAAAATTATGACATTGTAAGCAAGGGATTATTTTACCTCTATACTGTAAAAACTTATATAAATTGATATAGGAACTTTTTTTTTCCCCAGACATGTTTAAATCATCTCCAAGATTCAGATCAGCACCAGATTTTCTTGTAATGCAATTGGAAGTTTCCATTTTCACGCTACCATTTTGTGTTGTGAATAAAACAGCATTGACCATTTTATAAGAACTTTTGATCTTAGTACTAAATAAAATAAATCATAGGATAAGATGGGAGAACATTTCTTGGTTCTTGTGTTTTTTGTTTAGCAACATTTCTGAACTGATTTACATGCAAAAATTAAAGAGAATGCATTTTTATACCCATGTTTTAGAGAAACCTTAAAACAAGTTTAATGGTTATAAAAGAACAGAAGCGTCAGTATAAAAACTGTTATCTGAGGTGTAGATTTTTAAGAATCCTACTTACATGAGGCTTCCAGTTTTTAAAGAGAGCCCATTTTAATCAAAATACAGCAATGCTCATTCAACTTAACACAATTATTATTACTTGTTGCAGGTTATACAACGGATTTTTTATACAGTAAATAGGTCCTGGTCTGGGAGAATCACTTGTACTGAACTGAGAAAAAGCAGTTTTTTGCAGGTATATTTCCTTTTTATGAGGATAATAAATGTAGTTTCTACTAATTCAGAAAATTTGTTGACATCTTACTACCTGAAACCTATAGAATTTTGTATTGCTATCAATTTTAAATCTGTAAATTTCTGCATGGAAATAATGGTAGATACCCTATTTCATATCACCATCTTTTAAAATACTAAAATATCAATTCAGGTTAATCTTATTAATTCAGATTAATCATTTATTATTTTGTGTTGGGTAGCAAGACAGACTCTCTTAGAGCTCAAAATCATGCAATCTTAGCTAACTATTCTTTGAGCTTTCAAAATTTTCAAATACAGAAGTTTAGTTTTATGCTAAAGTAAATGTTATACTAGTTTCAGATTTAACCTCACCTGTTGTTGTCAGGGACCACAAATATCTTTCAGCTTAAAAAAAGTCAAATTATATAAATTTTATGTTAATTTACCTCCAAGGGCAAGTATTAAACTATATAATCAAGGACATAAACAAAAGAACCCAGACATCAGTTAGTTATTGTGTTTACTTTGTGCCAAGAACTGTGCCTAGGATATACATGCCATGGGGATACAAAGGCAGAAGGCAAACAGTCCTTGCCCTCAAAGAAGATAATCTCAGAGGAGAAGGCACTAGTAGTTCAGGGAATCCAGAAATGCCTTCTTCAGAGTCCCTAAGTAAAAAGGAAACAGGCAAAAGTAAGGAGGAGAAGCATTATGGGCATCATGGACAGCCAGTACAAAGACATGGAGGGTTATGGATGAGGAACATCAAGAGATCCATTGTAGCAGGATTGTACAAAATTATCTTCCCCCCAAAAGAGATTGTAATAGATCGTATCTGTATTTGTACATTTATTTATCAATTGTCGACCCCAACTTGAAGAATCTGGTATCTGCATTGTCCTTGTTTTTATAATCCTTTGTTTCCTTTTTTCTCTGTATTTAACATGGATATGACACATCTTGTTGCTATTAATTGCATAGTTGTCAGTGTATATAATGTTCTTTTGTCTCTGTTTTCATCTTTTAAGAATTCGAATACTTCCTTAAATTCTTCATGATCATTTCTGATAGTGTAACTGTATTCTTTTACATTCATGTGATAATTTGTCCAACCATTCCCCAGTCATTGGAAATATAGTCTGCTTCCCATTTTTTGCTGTTAAAAATAAAGCTGCAAGAAATATTTCAGAGAGTTATTTTTTTCCCCTATCGATAGGAAATTAACAGTAATCTTTTTGGAATACTGTCCCTGTAGTCTGATCAAAGAGTATATATAACTCCTGCTGAATAAATGATTCCATATTACTTTCCAACATGACTGAACAAATTTAAGTTCCAGCAGCAGAATAATGTTTTTTGTTTTACGATAGCTGACCCAGCGTTGAATTTTCTTTGATAATTTGATGAGTATCATTAAAGAATCTTGGAGTTGTTATAATTTGCTTTTCTCCAATTATTGAAGATTTTGAACATTTTTTCATAGGATATTGATTATTTCTGTTTCTTTGTTTTTTGTTTTTTAAAACTCCCTTGCCAGATGTCTTAATGCATTATTTTTTCCCCAACAGAATGTTGCACTATTGGAAGAGGAAGCTGATATTAACCAGTTGACAGAGTACTTCTCTTATGAACATTTTTATGTCATTTATTGTAAATTCTGGGAACTAGACACTGACCATGATCTCTTTATTGATCCAAAGGACTTAGCCCGGCATAATGACCATGGTAAGAAAAATAGCAGATCTGTAAATATAGTCACACAGTATTCACACTTTGCACATTATGACAAGTCACTGTGTTTATGTGGCAAACACAATCCAGGACAAATCCTAAAGAGAGACATTCTATCATGATTCTATTACTGTTTATTTAGGTAATTTCATAGTAAACCTGCTATGGACATATCTTTTCCAAAGACTTTTTTTAGAATTTTTAGAATTCATAGCTTCTTTGTTTCTCCTATGGTACCCATTCCCAAAAGCAAATACTGAAGTACAGCACCTAGGCAGCTATTATTAAAATATATAAACAGTTTTACAATTTTACTGTACTTAAAGGAATTCAAGTACAAGCTGTTTATAACTCTAGTAAGCTGTAGCTGTATTCACAATTTCACATTACAAGTTTAACTTGTGCTGACAAAACATTCATTATTCTCATCTTTCCTATTTAACCCACGTTTAGGCTTCTTTTTTTTCCCTGTCCTTGGTTAATTCCTACCTTTTTTTAGTTAATTCAGTTTTCTAAGGCTCAGTAAGTATTAACTTTCTCAGTCATTGGAGAAACCAAGTATTTTTTTTTTCTGGAATCGAAGGTCCTCTTCTCTCAGGTTTTGTTTGAAATTATTCTCATTTCTACCTTTACACTGAGTCTTTGCCTGTAGAATTACCTCCTTCAAAAAAAGTCTTCTTCCCTTCAGTGTATTATAGCACCCTGCTTTAACTCTCCCAAGCTGAGCTTACTTTCTAAGACTTACCATTCACCAGTGTCTCTCACTTAATGTTTCCTAATTTCTTACCCCTCTTTATTCTGTTCATTCCCAAAATCTTTATACCTTCTCCTCTTTTTATTACCAGTCCAGTCTTCCAGTTTCTTACAGATAATTAATTCTCAGTCTGACCTGTTCCAGGAAGTTATTTATTGAATACTTTCTTAGACTTTGTCTCTGTGGCAAATTGACACAGCATGATAGCAGATCTCCCACTCATGCAAATTTGTATTCCTTTTACCTGTCAGTCATAATTGCAGTATAGTATTCCAATATGTTACTCAACCATCCACCTGTTGTTGCACATTTAAAATATTTCCAGTTTCCATCTGCAAGGGAATTCTCAAAAGAAAAAAAAACACAATTATCTAGGGAGCTTTTTCAGAGATATTAATGTTATACAATCTACAACTCACTTATGTTTTTAGCTCCTCTGCCCAAACAGCTTGGATATTCTTAACCTGTAAGACATTTGGAGAGAATTTTTTTTTTAATTTACCTACACCTGATATTTGAACCTATGGCTACATTTGTTCCAAGATTATGTTATAATAATTAATTATAGTTTTAAATAAAATATGCTTTCTCATATTAACATATTGCAGTGTCTCCCACATAGTAGATACTTAGTAATGGTTGTTGAATTCTGCTACAGAAACATCTTTTTTTTTTGATGGGGGGGGATCATTTTAACTTCCATATTAACTTCCATTTTAACAGTTCATTTTATCTTAATTTTTGCAATGGAATGTGTTCCTGAAACATTTTTGTGTATATCAGTCATATTTTAGACTCTCCAGAGAAGCTTGAAATTTGAATTAAATGTAAGAATCATATTGGAATCTCTATTAAAGTAATAATTGTGATTTATTTTTTTTGGAAGTTCAGATTTTCCACATACCATAGCCTGTTAGAACTAAAAAGAGCATTAGCAATCACTTGATGCATCCATTTATTTTATAAATGAGGGAACCAAAGCCCAGAGGTATAGAGTCTCCCCAGAGTTACATAGATTTCTTTAAAATTAGCAGAGGCAATGTGGTATATGGGGAAAATTCCTAGCTTTAGAGTGTTCAAACTGAGTACAAATTCTGATTCTTTTCATTTAGCATCTTTGTGACTTTGAGCAAGTCTGCACCTCAGTTTTCTTATCTATAAACAGGCAATCAGATTAGATTACCTCCTAAGTCACTTTAGCCTTAAATCTAGGATCCTATAAGTCCGAGTACACCTATAAATTAGGGTTATGCTAGATCTAGCTCCAACCAGCTCAAATTGGCAAATGCTACAAATCATGGTTTGATTTATTATTTGTTGATTATCTAGACTTAAGGTGATGAAATAAATGTTAATAATGAAAATTAAACTTAAAAGTGTTCTAAGTGTACATTTTTTTTCAGAGAGCTAGTTATTAAACATTTACTAGCATGCTTCTGCTATAAATCCAGCTTCATGGGATGATTTCCTAAGTACACTTCTGATAAAACATTTTTTCATGTGACATTTGTGAAAATACTACAAACTCCTTAAAAAAAAACTTTAGTTTTATTTATAATTATGTATACTGATTTATATGCAATATCATATAAATGCAAATTTAAGATTCTGAATATTAAAATTAAACTTCAGATATATTCCACAGCTGACTAAAAAAATACTTTGTACCGCATCTCCCATCTTATGTGCTTTGTATAGTATGTATCCATATATATTTTTCCCCTGTGTTTTCTATGAGATAAAGATTGAATCTGGCACATGGTACCAGATTTACATAAGTAAATATTTGTGAATGAATAAGTATTGTTTGTAATATAATCTTTCATTTACATTGTAACATTTCCCACAATTTGTAAATTTTTTATTGGACCTACAAAATATACTCTCCTTCTAAGATAAAATTTCTCCAGCTTCACAGAATCTCCTATGAAATTAATCCTGAAGAATTAAGGGAGTCCACACAATCTTCTGAATACTTCATACTTAGCTGATTCCTTAGCCAGTGATGAAGGAGCTTCAATAATTACCTCTTGGAAGGGTTGTATTATTGGTTGCTTGAGATGGTAAAATTCCATTATTATGCATCTCCCCCTCATTAATTTCTCCATTTGTATTTTTCTGCTTTTTAAAAGCTTTTCATCAGGTTGTCAGAAAAGTATGACAGCAAATCTCTCTGTCTTCCATAGTGATCCAGAATAAACAACAATGGAAAATTGTCTTTTGGAAAAGAAATCAGGATTAATATGAGCCAGTAGCAGCCAATTATTTCATTTTAGGGGAATTTACCCCTATTATGAAAAAACAAAGCCTATCCATTCAAAAATTCTCACAGCTGCATTATATGTAAATGCAAAACAAAAATTCTGTCCCAAATGTCCAATAATAAGTAAATGTAGTGAATAAATTAATATGATTAAGTATTCAGTTAGGACTAATAAGTATAAGAAATATGAAGAAACCTGGAGGGAATTTTATGAACTAATGTAAATCAGGAAAAAAGGGAGTACATACTGGCTATAACCATACAAGAGAAAAAGTGAATGAGAATGAATGAGCAAAGAAATAATTAGAACTTTGAGAGAGACTAATAGTTGTTATAAATCATCTAATTGAAATTAAGTTTTTAAAATAAAACAATTTTAAAACAAGAAGTAAATTTAAAAAGAAATTATACAATAATAATAGCTAGCATTTTTACAGGACTTTAAGGTTTGCAAAACACTTTAAAATATTATCTCATTTCATTCTCACGACCGGCCTGGGAGGTAGGTGGTGTCATCATTTTTATTTTACGAATAAGGAAACGGAGGCAAACCTTTGCCCACACAGAATGATTTGCCCAGGGTCCCAGAGACAGTAAATGTCTGAGGTGGATTTGAATTTGAATCTTCCTGACTCCAGGTCCAGCACTCTATCTTTGTCCCTACCTAGTTACTTTATAATGTAGGCTGTTAAAGCTACGCTCTACGCTATTCTACCGTACAAGTAGTGCAATAGAAAGAAAAAAATTGAAGATACAGAAAAATGGATTTTAAATCTAATGCATATCACTTACCACTTACTGTGTGACTTCGGTCAAGTCCCTTAAAATCTCTGAACTGGTCTAATAACAATACTGATGACTGCAGCAGCAGGAGAAGCAAGCTGTCATCTTTTAGCCTTAATTTTCTTATCTTTCAAAATGTAATAATATGTGAAGTTCTACAACAGTGCCATCATCATAATCAATTGCTTTCTGAAAATTTATGATGCAGCTGAAAATTATAAGTCAGCATATTTTTTTACAGCTATTTCCAGTAGGATGATTGAGAGAATATTCTCAGGAGCTGTGACAAGGTAAGTCTAATGTGTTTTAGTTTTTAATACTTAATTCTATCATTTCAATCACTTCAGGTGTTCTTTTTAAAGGTACTTAACTTTAAAATTCTTAATAATTTACTGTGAATAATTTTAAACAATTTTACTTCTTTGTAAATAGGTAGAATTTTTTTCCCAAACTTGTTTTTGAAAAGTGTCAGATTAAAAAGATCAGATCTTTTTAGAGTGTATTTATTATCTCTAAAGATGTCTGTGATCTTTTCTAACAAATAACTTTACTGTTACTTTGTTACCTTACTCTCACCTAACCTCAGTTATTTTCACAACTCTCTTATTTATGCCAGTGAAAGAAAAGATAGATTTTTTTTTTGTATTATTTAAATTTAACCTAGTTAAGTAGTGCCCCCATTTCCTTGCTGGATTTCCTTCTGCTTTCATCTGTTTTTGTTTTTGTTTTTTTAAGATTCTGTGACACTTTTTTTTCTTCAGTATTAGTTACTCCCATACATACCTCCCCAATCTTTCCCACCCCAGGCCCATAACCAATCCCCCCCCCCCAAAAAAAAACCACACATGCACACCCACACTGCTGCTATTTATTTGTACATATAGGTCCTTTCCCTCTTTATTTGATCTCTTTGCTTAGTGGTTTCACTGGGTTGGAGGGTATCCTCAGTTCAATGACTTCTTGTTGCTTTAATTACAATGTAGAATTATAATTCTGCATGTAATTCCAAATAGCTTTTCAGAATGACTGAACCTCCATCAACCTCCATTAACAAATCATTAATGTGCATGGCCTTCTACATCCCCCTTTAACAGTTGTCATATTTTTCTTTTTTTTTTTGGTCATCTTTGCCAGTCTTCTGGACAAAGTGGAATCTCAGAGTTGTTTTAATTTGTATTTTCATATTATTATTTTACTTGAACATTTTTTCATGTGGTTGTTGATAATTGACCTTCTTTTGAGAACAGTTTTCTATACCCATTTAACACTTAGGTTATGAGTCTTGTTTTTTATTTGAATTAGTACCTCTTATTTCTTGGATATCAGACACTTATGAGACAAGTTTATTATAATGGCCCCCCTCCCCATTAACTTTTTCCCTTCTAATTTTAATGGCATTGATTTTATTTATGCCAAAATTTTTCAGTTTTCATGTAATCAAAATTGACCTTTTTATCTCCTGTGAACCTCCTTGTCTCCTGATCAAGAACTCTTCCCCATCCATAGTTGGAAAAGGTATCTCCTTACCTGTTCCTCTGATTTGTTTATATGACCATTTCTATATAGGTTTTGTATCCATTTGGAGCTCACTCTATTATATGGTGTGATGGATTGGTTTAAACCTAATTTTTGCCCAAACTGCTTTCCCAGCAGTTTTTATTGAATGCTGAGTTCTTATCCCAGTAGTTGGCATCCTTGGGTTTGTTGGACATTGTGACATTGTTTCTATGTCTTAGGGTCCTAACAGTGCTCATTTTTTTCTGTCTTTTAACCAGTACCAAATAATTTTGAAGGTTATTGCTTTGTAGTACAGTTTGAGATCTGGTATTGCTAGATCCTCTTCTCATTTTTTCCATTATTTCCCTTTGGATTCCTGTGCTTTTTTTTTTTCCAGTGAATTCTGTTATTTTTCTTTCTACAATGTAATCTTTTGGTAATTTGGTGTGACACTGAATCTCAAATTAATCTAGATCGTACAATTTCTATTATATTTTAATGGTCTAATAGTAGGTCATTAGTATCTCTCGTGGACCAGGTCTCTCTCACAGCAGTAAATGGTTCAGATTTGAGACTGGAAAAAAAAACATAGATGTTTATGGACCGTCTTGCAGCTAACAAAAACATTTACTTAGGGATACCATGGAAAGTATATTTAACAAGGATATGTAATTGATTCAGTTGAGTGCAACTCTTCTGTATTTGCTGTCATTGCTAGTCAGAAATATGTCAGGCCTAAGAAGCCAGTTGCTGCTCCTAGGCTACCCCACCCCCTTATCATTAAAAAGTACAGCACAGCCCAACCCCTCCGTGAGAAGGGATTGTCTGTTGAGCTTTGGGTACTGACAGCAATGTAGAGGGGCTTTATCAGTTCCGGATTAAACTCGGTGAGGAGCTGTGATGGTCCTGCCCAAGTGACTGCTCATGCAGGGCCTCTCTTTCTGGGGCTCACATCATTGCGTTCTGCTGCCGTGGAGGCCTGCAGCACCACCAGTGCTTCTGCCTCTGAGAGTAGCAATATGGCTCACTTTCCTACTTGTTGTTGCACCCAGATCTGCTCCTCTGAGGCTCCCATTGGTGGCCAGTTCTATTGGGGCTAATAGAACTACACACTGTTGATTGGGTCCATTTTCCTGTCTGTTTCCATTGGGGCCTATGATACTACTTTTGGTTTCAGTGCCTGTGGGTTCTGCTGTTGTCTCCTTGTGCTAAACCTAGAGATGTCCCTATTTTGCCAAGATCTGAGCACCACTCCCTTGTGCTGCAGTTAGGCACTAAAATTATAGGAATATCCAACTCAGTATCCCTGTTCACCCTGACATGCTTGGGGAGACACAAAACAGAATGGGTAGAACATGTGCTGTAGCTGCCATGTGGGAAAAGTTATTTCTGTGAGGGTGGAGGAGAACATAAGGGGTCTATGGACCATTCCACTGGGAGCCCTCACTTCTTCCAGTCAAAAAAGCATCACAGTTCACAGTTCTAGAGCAGTAGTGGAAATTGACTGTTGTTTTAAATTGAGACGGCCCTTCTGTCCTCAGCCAGTAAACTAGCATGCATTTGTCAAACTTATCCACATCCCAGATTCTGGAAAGGTCTCTAGGCTGCCCAAGCAATATAAGTGCTGTCCTTTCAAGTATTTTACCCCTAGACTCTCCCGTCTTCCCAATTTACTTTAGCTTTCCAGTCTCTCAGGTTTGTAGCTTTATCCTTGACTCCTCCCTCTTAACCCTAATCTGTTATCAGATCCTGTCATTTCTTTTTGTATAAAATCTTTTTCACCTTGCTACTCATGTAGCTTCCACCATCCTTCAGGTACTTATTACTTAAATTATTACAGTGACTTCCTAATTATTCTCCCTGCTTTAAGTGCTCCCCCACTCCTGTCAGTCCTCCACACAGATGCCAAAATGATTTTCCATAAGAACAGGCATGATGACATCACTTCTCTACTTAAGCTACAGTGCCATTTTATTGCCTCTAGAATAAAATGTAAACTCTTCTGTTATTATTCTATTATTTAAATAATTTGACCCAGACCCATCTTTCTGTCTTCATTGTATATTATTCCCATTCTTGAAATTCTGCAATCCAGACAAACTGGCCTCTCTTTATCTGACATAGCTTACATCTTCGTGCCATTGTACTACCTACCCAAATGCATTTCTCTCCTTACCTCTGTCTTATAGAATCTCTCCCTTGAAGACAGAGTTCAAGTACCACCTTCCACATGAAACTTATCTTCTCATCTGTCAACCCTTCTCCTGCCCTTCCTCCTAGTTGCTGGTGCCCTTGCTCCCAAACTATTTTGTATTTATTTGCATTTGTTCACTTTACATTTATTCTGTATATGTTTATATGTGTACTTGTTCTCTTCCCCATTCAAATATAAACTCCTTCTGAGGAGTGATTATTTTTTTTCTTTATGTCCCCAGTGTCCAAGTATTCCTGGAACTTAATAAATACTTTTTAATGCATAACATAATATAATGCTTAATAAATATTTTTGATTTATAAAATATCATATAAAAAGTCACAAGTAGTTCATTCATATATAATTCTTAAACAGTACCTAAATTCCATTCTCCAGAGAGCCATGCCCTACCATAGATAGTGCAACTAGAAATTACTATTGCCCCAAATATAAAAGTTGTGCAAATTTAGCATATGACTGTTTGCAACATTTATCATATCATGACCCACAACTCATTCCAAGACCCACAGTCTCTAATCTCCAAATGCTTACAAAGAATTTACTCTGTAATCCCCCGTTGCAAAATGTACAAGATGCCATTAAAAGCCCTCCTTGAAACATCGATGCCACAGAGTGCGGAGCGACTTCATTGAGATCAATCCAATCTAATCCTGGCCATTAAGAAATGTTATAGGCCAGACCTGACTCAAATCAGTTCAGTAGTTCAGATTTGGGACTGGAACAAAATGAGATAGAACAAAATGTAGACAATTAACAAAAAAGGGTTTAACTTTACAACAAGGAAGGGATATTCAGTACCAATAGAACATTGGTTCAGACAAGCATTGCTTCACTGCCTTCATGTTTGCCCTAGATGTATGTGTTAGGCCTAAGGACCATCTTGTAGTAAGGCTGACAAGAATCTATGTCAGCAGTGTAAGCTGAAGTTTTCTGAACAATTAAATCTTGAGGGCAGTTTCACTACCATTTAAGGAAACAACTAACCTAACAAGTGTGGGGTATTGTTATTCATATGACATTATCTCTCCAATTATTTAGATCTATTTCTTTAAAAGCATTTTTTGGTTATAATCATATAGTTCTTCTTTGTGTCTTATTAGCTGGCCTTTCAGATGGTTTTTTCTTTGTTTTTTTGTTTGGTTGGGGTTTTCTGCCATTCTGTAATTATTTTGAATGAAATTTTTTTTCTGTATCTTCCTATTGAATTTTATTGATGCTATTAGGATGTATATATCCTGCTACTTAATGAAATTATCAAAAGTTTCAGATAATTTTTAGTTGTCTCTCTAGAGTTCTCTAAACTATATCATCTCTTGAAAATAATATTGGTTGTTCTTCCTAAATTTAATTTTCTTCTCTTATTGTTATACTTGGCATTTCTACAACTTTATCAAATAATAGTGGTGACAGTCTGGTCTTATTAGAGAAACCTCTATTTCTTCATTATGGTTATTAGTTATTGATTTTTAGATACTCTTTATCATATTAAATAATTTAGCTCATTTGTTCCTATAAATTTTAATGGGTTTTTTTTTTTTTTAAAGCAGTTGGGGTTAAGTAACTTGCTCAAGGTTACACGGCTAGTTATTTTTGTGTGAGTGCTAAGTACTGAGGCCAGAATTGATCCCAAGTCATCCCAACTCTGGGGCTGGTTCTCTTTTTCACTGAGCCACCTAACTGCCCAAACTTTAATGTTTTTAACATACAAATTGTGTGACATTTTGTAAAAGGATTTTTTCTCCATCTATTGAGATAATTATGAGGATTTATCTGATTTTATCATCCATATTACCTATTGTTTATAACTTTCGTAATGTTAAACCAATTCTGCATTCCTAGTATAAATATAATATGTTGTAGTACATATGTATATTAATATGCTGTCCTCAATATTTTTTTCAATTGTTTTGCATCAATGTTCATTAGAGATTGGTAGTTTTCTTCCTCAACTTTATTTCTCCCTAGTTTTAGCACCAAGATCATATTTGTTTCCTAGAAGGATATTGTCAGAATCCTTTCCCCATTTTTGCAAATGATTTATTTGATATTGGAATTAATTGTTTTTGACTTTTTAATATAAGTAATTCATAAATATGTCTTGTCCTTTTTGGGTTTTTTCTCTATGAGTTCCTTTATGTCTTACTCTTTTTCTGAGATTGAGTCCTTAAAATTCTTTCTTTTTCATTTATTTGGATACTGTGTTTTGGTAATATTTATTCATTTTATTTAAGTCTGTTTTGTTTACATGTTTGGGGGAAAATAGTTTATTTTATTAGTCCCCTCAAAAAAATGTTCCTAGTTTTATTTATCATTTTGGTTTTTTATTTTCAGTTTTCTTCATCTCTTTTATTTTTAGAATTCCTATTTTTTCTGCCTGGTTGGTTTTTTCTAAAATTTTCCCCTAATTTTAGTTGTATTCCCAAGTTATGGCTTTGTTTTATTTTCCCTATTAGTGTTTAGATTTTTTCAAAAATACTTAATGGTACTGAGGATTACTGCTTTGTCATCTGCTTTGAGATCTGGTACTGCTAGGCTTCTTTCCTTCACATTTCTTTTTCACTTGATAATTCACTTACTACATGGAGGCAGCAGGTTGTTCAGTGGATGGTGTGCTGGGCCTGCAGTCAGAAAGAACTGAATTAAAATTCAGCCTCAGACACTTATTAGTAATGTGATTCCAGGCAAGTCACCTAACCTCTGTTTTCCTCAGTTTTCTTTTTCTTATCTGTAAAATGGGATAATGATAGCACCTACCTCAGAAGGTTGCTGTAGAAATCACATGAGATGAAATTTTGGGGAAAACATTTACAGCAGTGTCTGATACTTAGTAGGTGCTATGTAATGCTTATCTATACCCTCTTTGCCCACCATCTGCTGACTGTGTTCTTACATGCTAGTGAACAAAGCTGAAGAAAATCACAAAACTAGGCAGATTTATGTTACATAATCTCCACTGGCCCTCACTGTAGGAAGGCAATCCTTTTACATGTCCTTATTTGACTGTCCTACTCACTAAGATGCTTTTCCAACCTCTTCACCCCTCAAACCTTCCAGAGCTCCCTCTCTGCCACCATCCTCTCCGCTGAGAACTTTGTCTCATACTTCACCAAAAAAAGTTAAAAGTTCTCTAAGAACTTCCTCTTCTCCCCTTCTCCTTAACATACATCTTCCAGAATCTACCTGCCATTATCTCCATTTTCACCCCTTTTTCACAGGAAGAGGGTACCCTTGCCAAGGCAAACCTCGCTATATGTACAAGAGATCTCAATTCATCCTGTCTTCTCCAACAGAATACCATTCTATCATCCCCCCTCTCTGAGTTCTCTCCTTTTGGCTGCTTCCCTACTGCCTAAATACTTGATTATCTCCTCTATCCCCCCAAAACTCTAACTCAACTCATCCATACTCCCTAACTTTGGTCCTGTATCTCTCATTTTGTGGCTAAGCCCCTTGAGAATGCCATTTACAGTTGATGACTCCACCTCCTTTTTTCTCACCCTCTTCTTAACTCTTGACAGTCTGGCTTCTAACTACATCATTCAAACAAAACTGCTTTGTCAAAAGTCATTAATGGCCTCTTAATTGCAAAATCCAGTGGCCTTTTCTCAACCCTTATCCTTTTTTAGTTCCATTAAACTGTGAACTCCTTGAAATCAGAAAGTCTCTTTTACCTTTCTCACCTGAGACATGATACATGCTTTGAAAAATGTTTAATGGGGGTAGCTAGGTGGTACAGTGAATAGAGCACCAGCCCTGGAGTCAGCAGGACCTGAGTTCAAATCCGGCCTCAGACACTTAACACAAAAGATAGCCATGTGACCTTGGGCGAGTCACTTAACCCCAATTGCCCTCCAAAGAGCAAAAAAAAAAAAGAGAGAGAGAGAGAGAGAGAAATGTTTAGTAACTGATTGACATTTTGGACCTTTGGTTCTTTCAGATCACTTTAATTGGTTTTTTGTTTTGTTTTTTTTCTCCAGCTTTATAAAGCAACCCTTTGTGAGTTTGATTGGTATGGAACTAAATAGGTATATTCATTTAGATATTTTTTATTACATTGGGTCATGGCAGCATGGCAGTTAATATCTCCAATTATTTATCTGTTTCTGTAAAGAATATTTATAGCTATATAGTTTCTGTGTATCTTGGAAGGAGAAATCCTAAATATTTTATACATTGTTATATTTTGAATTAAATATCTCTTCCTGCTGAATTTTGTTGTAAATATACAGAATATATTTATGTGGATTTGTTATATCCCACTACTTTTTATTTAATTTTAGTTGAATTTCTATGTTCTTCTATGTACATTATCATATCTGGAAAAGCAATAATTTTATTTCCTTTTTGCTTATATTTATTCCCTAAATTTCCTTTTCTTGTCTAATTGCTATGATTAATACATCCAGCAATATATCAAGGTTTTTTGACCTGGTCAGTGAACTTGTTTTTTAAATGTTTTAGCAACTTCATTCAGTTGTTTATCTGTGTAACACTATTTTTTTTAATACATTTAAAAACATTCTGAGAAGGGTTACATAGGTTTCACCAGATTGCCAGAGAGATCCATGACACAAAAAAAAGGTTTAGCAACATCTTACACCATATACCAAGATAAGGTCAAAATGGGTACACAATTTAGACATAAAAGGTAATACCATAAGCAAATTAGGAGAGCAAGGAATAGTTTACCTCTGATAAATGGAGAAGAAAAGAATTCGTGACCAATTAAGAGATGGAAACCATTATGAAATATAAAATAGCTTTGAATTATATTAAATTTTAAAGGTTTTGTAAAATACAACCAAGATTAGAAGAAAAGTAGAAAGTTGGAAAGCAGGCTTTACAGTATCTTTGATAAAGGCATCATTTCTCAAATATATAGAAAACTGAGTTACATATGGTCTTATAAGAACACAAAAAAAGTTTAGAACCCTTTTTGCACTATTTTTTAAAAATGGTGACAACACTCTTGCTTTTTTTTTTTCAATATCATTGGAGAACTCTCTAGTGTGTGTGTGTGTGTTTTTTTTTTTTTAAAGCAATTGGGGTTAAGTAACTTGCTCAAGGTTACACGGCTAGTCATTATTTATGTGTGCGTGCTCATTTCCTGAGGCCGGATTCGATCTCGGGTCATCCCAACTCCGAGGCCAGCGCTCTTACTCACTGTGCCACCTAGCCGCCCCTCTAGTGTGTTTCTGATATAAATACTGCTGACTTTTGTTTGAGATAAATGCTATTTGTCATAAAAAGGAAAGATCAATTTATCCTTATGTTTTTATATTTTTTAACCAAAAACACCATTGAATTTTGTTTAACTTATAGTTCTATAATTTTATTATTCTTATTATTAAAATTTTTATATTTATAGTTTTTTAAAATATTGATTCAACCCGGGATTCCTAGTATAAATCCAGCCTTATTATAGTAGATCATCTTTTTAACATATTGTTTTAGCCTCTTTGCTAATATTTTATTCACTATTTTTGCAACAGTATTCATTGGAGTATTGTTAGCAGAGGTTCTTAATATTTTTTTGTGTGTAATGAACCCATTAGCAATCTGGTGATGCCTATAGAACCTTTCTCAGAGTAATGTACTTAAGTGAGTAAAATAAAATAAGATTACAAAGGAAATCAATAGTTATCCAAATATTTCTTTTAAAACATATGCATACACAACCCCACAAGTTCATAGACTCCTGATTAAGAATCCCTGGTCCAGAAGTGGGGAACCTGTGATATTCTAAGTCCTCAGGTGTGGGCTTTTGACCAAATCCCAGGTTTTACAGAACAAATCCTTTTACTAAGAGGATTTGTTCTATGAAATTTGGATTCAGTCAAAGGGCCTCACTTGAGGACCTAGAGGGCCACATGTGACCTTGAAGCCATAGGTTACCCACTCCTGCCATGGTCTAAATCTTTCTGTGCTTTGTTTTCCTAGTAACCAATTTGGTTAGATTCTTTCTTTTCCTATTTTTGTAGCCAGTTTATTGGTTTATTAATAGTCATATTAATTGCTTAAAAATATTTTCATTGTCTTTTTTTCCCCACATCACCATAGTTTCTTTGAGTTTTCCTCCCTTTTCCCCATCACAGGATTCCATATCAGGGTATCTTTATTAAAAAAGAAAAAAAAGGAAAAAGAATCCATATGATTAGTGACTACATGGAAAAACATCTGAAAATACATGTGACATTCAATACTTGTGAACCTTCTACCCCCTGTAGAGGAGTGGATTAGAATTGTCTTCTCATATCTCTTCCTTGGAGCCATGCTTATTCTGTATAATTTTATAACATTTACTTTGTGTGGGGGGAGTGCAGGGGGACGAGGGTTGTGATTCTCTTGCTTCTTGTCATGGTGCATATTATTTTCTTGGCTATCTTTATACTACATCACATTCATCATTTCATGCACAATAATGCTCTGTTAAATTCCTTTACCCCATGTTTAGTTGTTCTCTAATTGATGGGCATCTATTTTCTTTCCATTTTCTTGCTATCACAAAAAGTGCTGTGTTAAATATTTTTGGAATATGTGGGATTTTTTTCTTTTCAATGGCCTCTTTTGGGGAATAAGCCCCAATAATGGAAGCTCTGGATCAAAAGTTAGTCAGTAAACATTTATTAAGCACCTGTGCTAAGTGCTAGGATAGTCCCTGCTCTTGGGGATCTCACAATCTAATGGGAGAGACAACATATACATAAGCTATGTACAGGATAAATAGGACATAATTCATTTGGGGAACATGTTAGAATTAAGAGAGAGCAGGAAAAATTTCCAGTAGAAGGCAGGATTTTAGCTGGGACCTGAAGGAAGCCAGGGAAATCGGGAAGTAGCAATGATGAGGATAGCATTTCAGGCATAGGGAATAGATCATGAAAAGGACCAGAATGAGGAGATAAGGGTGTCTTGTTTGAGGAACACTGAAGAGTGTGGACATTACAGACAATTTATTTGCCTAATTCTACCTTGTATAAATTCACAGATACACCAACAATGCACCAGTGTGCCTGTTTTCCTACAATCCCTCCAAAATTGACTATTGCCATCTTTTGTCATTTTTTAAAATTAAATTGTATGTTTATTTTTAGTTTACATAATTAATTTCCACAAGATTTTGAGTTACAAATTTTCTCCCTGTCTTTCCCCTACCCACCACCCCAAAACATCAATTCCACTGTATACCCCCTCCCCCAGTCTGCTGTCTCCTATATCCTCTCCCATGCCCCCTCCAATTTATCAGTAGGGCATTAAGATGGATCTCTATACCCCAGTGCCTGTATATCTTATTTCTCAGTTGCATGTAAAATAATAATTATATATATATTAAACATTTTATTTTAAAACTTTGAATTAGAGATTCTTTCCCTTCCTCCCTCATCACCCACCGTTAATGGGAAGATAAGCAATTCAATATAGGTTGTACACATGTAGCTACACAAAACATTTCCATAGTGGATATATTGTGAAAGACTGACTATATTTCCCTCCATCCTATCCCACCCCCACTTGTTCAGTTCTCCACTTTGACCCTGTCCCTTTTCAAAAGTGTGTGCTTCTAACTTCCCTCCCTCCCAATCTGCCCTACCCTCCATCATCCCCCCTCTTATCCCCTTTCCCCCGACTCTCCTGTATGTTGAGATACTCTATTCAGTGTGTATGTCATTCTCTCCCTAAGCCAGATTCAGTGAGAGTAAGGTTAACCCATTCCTTTTTGCCTTTCTATTCTTCCCCTCCATTGTAAAAGTTTTCCCTTACCTCTTCTATATGAGATAGTTTACCCCATTCTTTCTCTCCCCATCTCCTCTCATTTTATTCCTCTCTCACCTCTCAATTTCACCTTTTAAGTATCATCCCTTCCTATTCAATTGGTCCTGTGCCCTCTGTCTATATTACCTATACACATATATACATACATATGTATTCACACACCCTCCTATATAGACATATATACGTATAAATACATATATATATATACACATATACACACACATTTTTATTCCCTTCAACTATCCTCATACTGAGAAAAGTTTCATAAGTTACAATTATTATTTTTCCATGTAGGAATGTAAATAGTTCAACTTTGATAAGTTCTTTATGATTTCTTTTCCCTGTTTACCGTCTCATGCTTCTCTTGCTTCTTGTATCTGAATGTCAGATTTTCTATTCAACTGATTTTTTCATCATGAATGCTTGAAAGTCCTCTATTCCACTCAATGACCATATTTTCCCCTGAAACATTTGATACTCAGTTTTGCTGGGTAGGTGATTCTTGGTTTTAATCCTAGCCCCTTTGACCTCCAGAATATCATATTCCAAGCCCTTTGCTCCCTCAGTGCCAGATCCTGTGTTATCCTGATTGTGTTTCCACAATATTCAAATTGTTTCTTCTTGGCTGCTTGCAATATTCTCTCCTTGATCTGGGAACTCTGGAACCTGGCTATAACATTCCTAGGAGTTTTCTTTTTTGGGTCTTTTTCAGGAGGTGATCAGTGGATTCTTTCAACCTCTATTTCCCCCTCTGGGTCTAAAACATCAGGGCGATTTTCCTTGAGAATTTCTTGAAGGATGATTTCTAGGTTCTTTCTTTGATCATGGCTTTCAGGTAGTCCAATAATTTTTAAATTGTCTCCCCTGGATCTATTTTCCAGGTCAGTGGTTTTTCCGATGAGATATTTCACATTGCCTTCTATTCTTTCATTTGTTTGGATCTGTTTAATAGTATCTTGATTTCTCATAAAGTCACCAGCTTCCATTTGCTCTAGTCTAATTCTGAAGGAATGATTCTCTTCAGTGAGCTTTTGAGATTCTTTTTCCATCAGGCAAATTTGGCTTTTTAAGGCATTCTTCTCCTCATTGACTTTTTGGGCCTCTTTTGCCATTTGAGTTGTTTTTTATTGTCTATTTTTAAGGTATTTTCTTCAGTCAGGTTGTTGACTCTCTTTTCATGATTTTTTTTGCATCATTCTCATTTCTCTTCCCAATTTTTCCTTCACTTCTCTCATTTGATTTTCAAAATCCTTCTTAAGATCCTCTATGTCCTGTAACCAGTTCATATTTTTCTTGGAAGCTTTTGATGCAGGAGTTCTGACTTTTTTGCCTTCCTGCTGTTCCATGCTTTGATCTTTTTTGTCCCCCAAATAGGAATCCAAAATTGGATTGCTGTGCTTGCTTTGCCTCTTTTGATTGCTCATATTTCTACTTATTTACTTGACTTTTGAGTTTTTTTGCCACAGTAGAACTCTGCTTCCAGAGAGGAGAGCTTTGTCCCAAATCTCTGGGGTTTTTGCAGCTGCTGGAGCTATTAGTTGGCTGCCCTCTCTGAAGTCTCCACAAACTCTGGCTCACTGGTCACACACCCCAGGACCTCCACCCTAGAGAGCACTTTATATCCAAGCTGGTTAAAGCAAGAGCAATTACCCCTCAGAATGGTTGCTTGGTCCCCCTCCAATCTGTAGGCCAGGAGCTCTAAAGTAGCCATGTGGTGGTAGCTGCAGCACCTCAACCACTTCTCCCTCCTGGGGTAGAGGCTAGACCACACTCCCAGACTCCCTGTTCCCAAAGTCTACACTGACCTCTCACTTTGTCTTTGGCATCTATGGGTTGATAATTCTGGAAACTGCCATAGCTGCTAGTGATCTACTTTCCTGACATTCCTCTAGTCACAGCTGGTCGGGACTCCCTGAGGCTAAAACCATGGGCTCACTCAGAGCTGGGCTCTGCTCCCAGTAGGCTGAGATCAACCCTTCCTATCTGCCTGCCAGGCTGTCTTCAGTGGGAGATTTTTCTGTCAGTTTGTGGGTTCTGTAGTCCTAAACTTCGTTTAGAGTAATTTTTTATAGGTATTGGAGGTGGTTATGGGGGGGAGGGCAGGGAGTTTTACTGCTTCTATACTGCTGTCTTGGCTCCACCCCCACATCTTTTGGTGTTTTTGCCAGTTTTCAGAGTGTGAGGGTCATTTTGATTTGCATGTCTCTTATTATTAGTGATTTAGACATTCTTTCATATGGTTGTTAATACTTTGTAATTCTTTTGAGAACTGTTTGTATGTGTTGTGTCCACAGGCATACACCTACACACATGTATATGTATTTACTTAATTATACACATATCTGTAAATTGTTTATATATCTTAGATACCAAACACTTTCAAATTAATTCTTATTGAATGTTTGATAGAATTCATTTGTAAATCCACCTGCTCCTGGGCTTTTTTCTTTTGGGAGTTCATTTAAGTTCAACTCCTTTTTCTGAGATTGAATTTAATTAAAGCCTTTATTTCTTATTCTTTTCATCTAGGTATTTTGTATTTTTGTAGATATTCATCTTATGTATCAGTTTGTTGGACTATGTAGAGGCAAAATAATTTCTTTTAAATAGTTGTCTTTATTTTTCTTCATTTGTTGTGATTTTTTTGTTCTTTGTTTTTGATCCTGGCAATTTAATTTTTCTCCCCTTTAAAATTCTGTTAGCTTACAGTTAATCTAGTTTGTTGTTACAGGTTTTTTATTATTTTATTTTTTGCTTTTTGGAGGGGGGAAGGCAGGGCAATTGCGGTTAAGTGACTTGTGCAAGGTTACACAGCCAGTAAGTGTTAAGTGCCTGAATCTGGATTTGAACTCAGGTCCTCCTGACTCCAGGGCCTGTGCTCTATTCACTGCACCACCTAGCCACCCCGTTATGGTTTGTTTGTTTTTTTAACCAACAAAAACAGCTCCTAGTTTTATTTATCAATGGTTTCTTGCTTTCAGTTTTATTAGTGTCTTCTTTGATTTTAAGAATTTTTATTTTTGTGTTTGAGGTTTTGTATTAATAGTTTTTCAGTTGAATGTTATATCCATTGGTCTATTCTTTGTTTTTATTAGTGTTTAGAGATATAAATTTTCCCTTAATGTCTACTTTGGCTCCATCCCAAAAGTTTTATATTATCTAATTTCCTTTCACAAAATTAAGTACTGCTTCTAAGATTTCCTCTTTGACCCAATAATTCTTGAGTATTAACTTAGTCTCCACTTATTGGAATGGAGACAAATATGTTTCTACATCAAAATCTGCATATGTATGTATTCAGTATTTCTTTATACAGTTCTAGTAAGAATTCATTATCCATTCTCCCTCCCCATTTCATGATTATAAACTCTTAAAAGATGTGTGTGTGGGGGGGGGGAGGAATGGGGAGTCCAGATCCCTTGAGTGTAGCGTTTTGACTGAGTCCAAGTTTTACAAAACATATCCTTCTAGGTCCTCAAGTATAGCCCTTTGGCTGAATCCAAACTTCACAGAACAAATGCCTTAATAAAAGTATTTGTTCTCCAAAAGCTCACATCCAAGGATGGCCTCCAGGCAGAAGGTTCCCCACACCTGCCACAGCCTTGTTTCTCTTAACTAGCCTTTTGTGACCCTTAAAAATAATGGAATTCTGAAGGGACATTTGGCTCTTCTCGTCCTATTAGTAAGCATTTCATTATCATGTAAACCCCTTTTAGTCGCTCAAATGTATTTGCCTTTCTAGTTTTCTCTTCATTTCTGCATTCCTAGCTCTTGTCTTTTTCATCAGGAAACTGACATTTCTATTAAACCCAGGTCTTTTCATCTAAAATACTTGAAAGTCTCTGTTCTATTAAAGGTCCATTTTCCCCCTAATAAGATTATAAGACTTTTTGAAAATTGCATTCAAGGATTTTTCTCCCCTTTATAGTAATTACAGAAAAGTATTGCATAAGTATGTTTCCTTGGTAATTTGCCCTTTTTTTCTGTCTAGCATTTTTTTTTAAGTTCTGGATTTTGGCTATGATATTTTCATTTTGGAATTTCTTCCAGGAAAGGATTGGTAGATACTTTCACTTTTTGTATTAGTCTCTGCTTTTAATAAATTGAAGCAGTTTTATTTTATGATTTCTTAAATAAGGTATCCAGATTTTTTATTTGGTCATGGTTTTCAGGAAGTCTGATGATTGTTAAACTCTTTCTTCCTGACTTGTTTTTCTGGCCAGTTGTTTTTAATAGTAGATACCTTATATTTTCTTTTAATTTTTTTTCATTATTTTTACTTTGTTCAGATATTTCTTGTTGTCTCATTGAGGCATTGTGTTCTGTTTGCTTCATTCTATTGTTAAGGGCATCTACTACTTCAGCAAGGTTTTCCCCTTTTGTATGAGGGAGTTTATACTGGCCTCCCTAATGTACCTCCTCTCCTGCCTCTAACAACTTCTAGCTGGTTTACCTGAGTTTGATCTGGCTTCCCTAGGCCAACTCCCCACCCCCCTCCTCACTTCCATGGGCTTCCACATTTATCTATACTTGTGTTGTGTTTCTTGCTAAGATCCCTCTCCTTACCTCTGCCAACTTTGGGCCACCTTTTTTGTTCAGTTCTGAATGAAAGCATTTACTTCTGGTTCTTAGGTTTTTAGGTGTTTTTGGTTTTTGGTTTAGTTTTGTTTTTTGTTTTTTGGGTTTTTTTGTAATTAAATCCTTGATTTATTCAGGATTCTTTTCAAATATTCACTGGAGTATATATGGAAGAGCTGTTAGTCACTATTCTACCTGGAAATCTCCCTTATGGATTATCTTTCAAATGCACAAAATCTACATTTTAAAATGGAAATTATCTGTTTTCTATCTAAATTCAGTTTGTCATTTATTAACCATCATCTATATATTAGGCAGCAGGAGTATAAAAATAAAAGGTTGCACTATCACTGTCCTTGAGAAATTGTGTATAATAGAAGGTAGAGTATGATAAGGGAAAATAGAGATCCAGGTAAATGTTCCAGATCATTTTGAAAATAAAATGAATGCTTTAAGTTGTTGATTAAGGCAAGCTTTAGGAAGAGTTAGCACTTGAAGGAAGAGAATAACCCCAACAGGCAAGGATGAAACCAGTGGGATGACCTGCAGGGCTACATTAAAGAGAAGACAGGACAAGGATGGGAGAAAGCTAGCGTTTCAAATCTGTTAATGGGTATAATGTGACATTAACTGGAAAGGTAGTTTGGAGTCATATTATAGAAGGGCTTAAATACCATGTGGGAGAGTTTGCATTTTATGCTAAAAGTTATATCATATAACCTCTGTTTGCTTAATCCATTGGAGAAGGAAATAGCAAACCACTTCACTATTATTTGCTAAGAAAGTTCCATGGACAGTATTAGTGTGCTGTGGTTCATGAGGTCACAAAGAATAGGACAGGATTGAATGTCTGGACAACAGCAACAACAGTCTGTTCATTAGAAGGATTATTTTGGCAGCTGTGTGGAGAACATATTGGAGGCAATTAAAAATAGTCAAGGTTGGATATAATGAAGGACAAGTATAGCTTTGTGAATGGATAGAAAGGGACATATGGAAAAAATGTTGTGGAGGAAGAATTAATAGAACTTGACCACTGATTGGATGTGAAAAGGGAAGGAGGGAAGAGTAAAAAATGAAGAAGGTTTCAGTTGTAATTGAGGAGGAGGATGGTAATGCCACGAACAGTAACAAGGCAGTTCAGTTTGGGACATTCAGGTCAAGATATATAGAAGGCAGTTGAAAATGTATGACTCAAACTTAAGAGACAAAATTGGAACTGGATATACAAATTAATTTTTCATCTGCATTCCGTTGAGTGTGGAGTAGAAAAAGAAGGTGGTAAGGGAGAGAAATATTTAGAAAAATAGCAGGAAAGAATCAAAAAAAGTCTTGTTCTTTCTAGTAATGATATAGTATTTTTAGCGTCTTTATGTATTTGTGCCCATTTAATTTTTCAGTTGAAAAAAAACTTGATGGAACAAAGCTCGAATGTTTTGTATTATCATTTCAAAGGGACTAGAGGGATCAGTGGATATAGGGCATGAGCAAATGAAAATAAGAACCAAGAACTCAAGAAAAGGATAAGTTAGATCAGCAGAGACAGAGA
This sequence comes from Gymnobelideus leadbeateri, assembly GCA_011680675.1. NCBI lineage: Eukaryota > Metazoa > Chordata > Mammalia > Diprotodontia > Petauridae > Gymnobelideus > Gymnobelideus leadbeateri. Next base: position 346,753 of record WOXC01008366.1, read on the forward strand.
AAGGGACACATTTTTAGAGAAAAATGGCCCTTTCTGAATTATATTCTCCTTTGGCAAGTAGAATCACAAATCATAAATTAAATAAAAATTTAAAAGGAAATAAATAAACCCAGTCCACCAGGTGTCCTCAACCTAAGAGTTTTACTGCTTCACTTCTATCACTCCATCTTTCGGTTTGCCTCTTCAAACATACACAAAACTGCATATTGTTAGAGCCAACATATAAAAAACGAGCAGGATGGCTTAAATTGGGAGTGTCACTCCCAATCACAAGATTTTTAAGATGTGTTTGTGTGGGAAGAGGGGGAATACACACACACACACACACACACACACACACACACACACATTGTATTTCAGTCAAAAATGGAAGCATTCAATCCCAACATAGTCAACTAATATGAAAGAGAAGTGAAAGAAATGAGGTGGTTCTTCTTAGCCCACTCTCCAAAGTCTGAGTGTGTGGCACGTAGTTAGGAATCAGCTAGGATCTGTCATTTACTTAGGTTTCAGGGTTATATCTTTAGGAGTTTTGTAAAATATAGAGTAACAGTAATGGGACTAGTTAACCATTTTATCTGATGCTATTTGAAGTGTTAGCTATTTTCTCTTACATTTTATTATCTTTTTCTTAATTATTTCACTGAATTGAAGGGGCAGAAAAGTACAGAAAGAAGGAAAAATAAGCTATGCTGATTTTGTCTGGTTTTTGATATCTGAAGAAGACAAAAAAACTCCAACCAGGTATCTTATTTTTATTTTGTGATATATTTAAAAGATATATTCAGTATAATTTGTTTTGTCAATAATTGGTAACCAATTGGTTGTTTGCTTTTTATATTATTTGGGGAAAACCAGTTTTTGTTTTTGTTTGTTTCCATTAACATGTCTATAATTTCAGTATTGAATATTGGTTCCGCTGCATGGATCTTGATGGAGATGGAGCGTTATCAATGTATGAGCTGGAGTATTTCTATGAGGAACAATGCCAAAAACTGGATAATATGGCTATTGAGCCTCTACCATTTGAAGATTGTCTTTGTCAAATGTTAGATCTTGTGAAACCACAGTGTGAAGGTAATGTTGTCTTCCTATACACATGCCATTAATTTCACAGTTGTCACATCCTGGCAGGTATAGACTAGGGTAATACCTTAGTATTGCCAAAAAGCTAATACATTCATGGCTTATCCATAAGCATTTTAGATAAAGACTCAAATAAGAACTCCAGCTAAAATAAGGTGTGTAATCATTGTATTATTCCTCCTTACCTCTACTTCAGAGTGCCTCATTTCCTTCAGAATTCGGCTCAGAACAGCATGCCACTTTCTACATGAAGCCATGTTTCATCTCCTTCCCACCCCTATATCAATCCTCCCTCCCCCTGTTAACTGCTTTGTACATACTTTCTTTACCCATATAATTGCTTTCTTTCCCAAAAGAATCAAAACTCCTATTGGCAGGAAACTTTTCATTCTGTCTTCAATTCCTAGTGCTTGGCACCTATTTGATAACTGTTTTCTGATTGATTGCCATGGAAATAACAGAGCACAAAATTACCCTTGGAATTTGAAAATGGGGTAGGTAAAGGAGATGGCCCTACAAGGTCCAAGTGAGCAGGCCAAAACTCATAGAAAATGTCATGGTTCCAGAGGAATACTTGGGGAAAAATGCTTTTATAACCACAGTTAACTATTTTAAGCCTGGGGTGGATGAACAGCTATTCTTTCCTACAAATGACTGCCTAACTCTCTTTGGGAAGCATTTAAACTTTAAGATCCTTTGGTCTCTTAATCTTATAGCTAGCATACTACAGTAATGATGTGGCAAATAAAAAAGTTATTAAAGTTTGGGGTATACCCTGACAGGTCTGAGCAATACCTAAGAAAGTATTTAAAATATCCATTGTTTCCAGGAACAAAGTTCAGAAAAAGAGATAGGAGACAGGATAAGGATGAGACTAAGAAAATAGCAAGCCAGCTTTGAAAGAGAAAAAAATCTTTCCTCCAACTTCACATATCTGTTTTAGAAAGAACCAGCCAAACTTTCTTTTATTTTTTATAGTTAAAAACTAAATGTAGGGGGCAGCTAAGTGGCGCAGTGAGTAGAGCACCGGCCCTGGAGTCAGAAGGACCTGAGTTCGGATCCGGCCTCAGGCACTTAATGAACACACAAACAAAAAACCTAGCCGTGTGACCTTGGGCAAGTTACTTAACCCCAATTGCCCTCCAAAAAAAAAAAAAAAAGGCAAAAAAATCCCCAAAAAACTAAATGTATTCATAATATACACCTCTCTCAAAAAGGTTTGAAAAAAAGTAGCTAACAATTTTGTCTTAAACATAAACTATCAAATATTATGGATATCTTATATAAGTGTTCCAATTTCTCACTAATTTGCTGTGCTGGGCCTAAATATGCCATCATCCTTTAAGTTTTTAAATAATATTTTTGGGGGGAGGGGAAGGTAGGGCACTTGGGATGAAGTGACTTGCCCAAGGTCACACGTGTAGTTTTTTTTGTGTTAAATGTCTGAGGCTGGATTTAGACTCAGGTCCTCCTGACTCCAGGACCGGTGCTTTATTTTCTGAGCCACATAGCCACCCCTAAATAATTTTTACTGATAATAATAACTTTGAGAGTAAGGTGGCTTTCCAAGACCGTATTTTGCAAAAAGAGAAGTAGAGGGAATTTCCTTACCCCATCAGTTCCCTGTACTGTGAAATCACAGTTTTGATGCCTATCTCCCTCCTTAAAAGTCATCAGGAAATGTACAAGAGGAGGGAAGAAGGATGAAGCACCTACTGTGTGCTGAGCATCTTACAAATGTTATCTCATGTGATTCTCATAACAGTCCTGTGAGATAGGTAGTGTCATTTTCACTGTTTTACCGTTGAGGTAACTGAAACAGATAGAGGTTAAGTGACTTGCCCAGGATCACCCAGCTGATAAGTGTCTGAGATTGATTTGAACCTAAAGCATCCTGACTCTAAGTCCAGAGCTCTATCTACCCATGCCACCCAGCTACCCCTGTTATTTAAACCTTTAATAACAAGAGGGGAATGCTACTGTGTTTCAGAAAGTCTTTTCAGTGGATAGCATTGGTCATTTCAAAATAAACAAACCACAAACAGAACTAGGCCTTCACATTTCTTTGCTCCCCTTATTTACTGACTGCGCCATTCTCTTAGTTATTTACCTCAGTCAGTCCTTTCAAAGATTCTGTGGGTTAAATGTTGCTCTGAGTACTCAGTCACTCTCGTAGGGATAAAAAATGAATTCATGGGAATTGATGAGGTCACTAAGTGAGAATTTAGAGAGAAATAAGAGTCTCTAGGACAGAGCCTTGTGCTAAACCCAGTTAGGAGGTGTGATAATGGATGTTAAACTAGCAAAAGAGATAGTGAAGAGGAGATCAGACCCCAAGAGAGCAGTGTTACAAGAAACCCAGAGAGAGAGGGTCCTGGAAGAGCAGATAGATGATCAACTGTACTAAAGTCAAGAAGTCAAGAAAAAGGAAGACTAATAAAAGGCTGTCAGACTTGATAATTAAGATATCATTGCTGGGGGGAATGGCTAAAGAAATATAGTACATAAAAGTAGTGGAATATTATTGTGCAGTGAGAAACAGCAAGCATGACAAATGTATAGAGAATCCTGGAAAGACTTAGATGAACTGATGCAAAGTGAAGTGAGCAGAGCCAGAAAAATTAAAATACAATATAATAACTATAAAGCAAAACCACGGTATGATACAATAACCACAAAATAATCAAAGCTGAATGTTGTGTAATTATATAGACAAAACTTGGCCCCAAACCTTTGCATAGAGTAGGGTATAATGGTATGGAATGTAGCATACAATATCAGATTTTTTTAGATGTGTTCAATTTTGCTAATTTTTTTCTTTTCATTTTCTTTTTTATCTTTATTTTCATTTTTTTTTTTAAGGAATGGCTCTCTGGGAAGGAAAGAGTAGGATACAGGGAGTAATCTAGGTGATATAAAAACAAGAAATGTTAATAAAATGTATTTAAAAGGACTAGTATGCTGGCCTTGCCTCCAAATGCTGAACTCAAATAGGAGACACATGCTCATCTGTCTTAGGCAGCATGGGGTGCTACAAACAGATTCTTTTTGGGTTTTCAGGCTGCAGGGAGCCTGGCCTAAACAGCTAGCACAAGAAATGGATCCCTATGGCTTACTTCACTCACCATGACTAACGTGCTTCCTTGTCAGCGGTGGCTCTGAATAACCATTTTTGTGGTTTTTGGAAGCAAATATGAAACAATTAACTTCTTTGTGAATATAAAAAAGAGAATACTGCTGCATCATACTGGCACAATAAATTGCCTGAAATTCTTTGGTAACTGGCACTTAATCAGTGGAGGAGAGAACATTCAAGATGCAAAGAACGCTTGAAATCTATTAAAGCACCTAAGGGACATGCGACTTCTCTTTCTGTTCACCTATCTGGCAAATTGGCATTATCAGCGAGAACAGACATTATGAACATGGAACCTTATTGAAAGAAGATCTGCCTTCATAAAAAATATAAAATAGAACATTCACAATTGAATAGTCTCCTAGTGGAGAAAAGTATATGGATGTCATAATAAGCAATATAGACATCTACCAACTTGAAATTGCATCCCTTGGTACCATCTCCACTGGAAGGAGAATTTCTTCTATCGTATTTACTTCAGATTTCATACTTTCTATGACCGGAGATAAAGTTGTAAGGTTATTTGACTGTAATTCACTAAAATGCCCCTGAATTTAAAGTGCAAGAAAACAGTAAAAGACTATATATACAACTTTGAAGTACTAGAGCTTCATGTTATTGTTAAAGCATCTAGTGTTGATTTAATCAAAATATGGAGGCATAACCAAAATAAGACCCTTTGCTCTGTGCAGTAAGCCAGACATATGCCTGGAGTGGTTAAGTGTGTCTTTGGCTGGATAGACTTATGCATGTCAAAGAACAACTTCCTATAGTGGTAGCACCTTTTGCTGTAAATAAAGAACAAGACTAACCCTAAAAAGTATGATTCGGGAGGAAAATGGCAATAATCTGAGAAATTTGATTGAACTGAGATTAGTGATAAACCAACAAAAGTGTCAGCCCCTGAAAAGAAAATTGGAAGGTAATCCATAAAGGGAAGAAGAAAAAGAAGAAAGTACAAACCCCCAAATAAGTCATTAAAAATTAAAGAAAATAATTGAAAGGAGGAAAATAAACATTGTTACCTTTAGAGAGAACAGGTTCAGTGATAAGGTTGAAAGCCAGATGAATGAAGAAAAACTTTTTATTTAATGCTTATTATTTGTTTAGCATTTACTTTGTGCCAAGTACTATGCTAAGAGTTAGAGATAAAAATACAAAAGCATAGATATTCCCTGCCCTGAAGGAGTTTATGTTTTACTGGGGAAAATAGTACAACGGATGCAAACAACTTTTTCTGAGAGTTGATATAATTTAAATCCAGATGAAAAAATCTCCTATTATTGAGAAGTTTTCTAAATTTTTCCTCTTTGGAAAAGTACACGGTATTGTACTAATTATGGATTCAGCAGTACAAAAGATTAACATGACTAGCTGCCTAGCCAGGAAGAGACGTTTTGATCAGGGAAATTAAGGAAATGGTGAATTAGAGCATAGGAGAATAAATTGGTATAGTCCAGCCAGAACAATTGCACAATTAATTTGATCGCGGCTCCTATTTAGAGAGCCAGTTGGGGGAGAAAAGGTTATGTGCACCATTTCTTCTTTTTAGTAGAAATACTCAGGCTCTGGCTTTAATCTCCTAGCCTTTACTGCCTGTTAGAGACCCCAGAAGGTTTGTTGTTCAGTTTTTTCTTATCACGTCTGAATCTGTAATCCTATTTGGGGTTTTCTTGGCAAAGATACTGGAGTGGTTTGCCATTTCCTTTTCCAGCTCATTTTACAGATGAGGAAACAAATAGGATTAAGTGACTTATCTAGAGTCACACAGGTAGTGTCTGAGGTTAGATTTGAATTCAGCTCTTCCTGACTCCAGTCCTGGAGCTCTATCTACTCTGCCACTTAGCTGCCTCTCCCTAGAGAGTATCTATTTAGTAGTCCCTTTGGAATTCTAGGGGTAATACTGAAAGGTAGTGGCTTTTCATACTGTTGCTCAAGAGCCCCCTCTGTTGTGTTCCCACCAGTATAATTTAACTGGAATGAATTGAGAGAAGAGGTAGTAGGACAATGGATGCAAACAACTTTTTCTGAGAGTTGATATAATTTAAATCCAGATGAAAAAATCTCCCGAGAGGTTTTCTAAATTTTTCCTCTTTGGAAAAGTACACGGCATTGTACTAATTATGAGTTCGGCAGTACAAAAGATTAACATAATTATCTGTATGTGAAAAATGAGGGATGAAAAAGGTATATGGTATAATCTATAATATACTCCTTGGCAGGAACTTGCTAAGTTAGTACCTCAAAATTGGTGGGTAGGTAGATGGATATCCTGGACAAGTGCTACAGATGGAAAGTGAGATTGGTCTAAAACTGAATTAGATAAATTTTTAAATAAGGATGAATATGGATATGATCTGTGGTTTTATTGATATACTGCCACATGAGAAAACTCTTAATAATGCAGGTCTGCATCTTCTCTGCCATTTATAGTTTTAAAGCTTTGCCTAGAGTACTAAAAGGTGGTGACTTTTCCAGTCTCACAACTTTTGTGTGTTAGAGAAAGGAATTAAACTTAGAACTTCCTGGCTTTGAGATGGCCATCTATCTATTACACTATTCTGTTATTTGAAAGACACACCTAGCCACAGATTAGAACCTGCTGAAAACACTAATAATAATTTTTTTTTCCTTTCAATGATAAGTTTTCATGTAGTTGATAGAGTGCAGAACTTGAAGTCAGGAAATTCCAGTCCCACGTCATGTAGCTGATCTTTAGCTGTCTAACTATGGGCAACTTGCTTAACCTGTCTGAATCTCATTATCCTTAGCTATAAAATAGTGATAATATCTGTAGTACCTACATTAGAACCTACATTAGAGAATTGGGAGGATTAAATGAGATAGTGTCTCTGTGTGTGTGTGTGTGTGTGTGTGTGTGTGTGTGTGTAAATTGCTTTGCAGATCTTAAAGCATTATCTAAATCTCAACTGTTAATGATTATTAAAAGGATATATTCCGATACTAGCATTTAAACTTTGTCATAGCTGTACATTAAAGGACGTTATTTAGATGGCCCATTTAAAAGCAGGTTTATTTGTTAGAAAGCTTGCTAATAATTTATTTAAATATAATTATACTATTTAGTTTTTCTTGAAATCTTTAAAAACACTTATTTGAAAATAAGTTTGTCTTGCTCTGCAAAAAAATGCATGAAGCTTTCTTCATGAGAGTATTTATAAAATAAGTAAGTGATACTTCTGTTTTGCTCTAAAGGTTTAAGCCTTAAATAAATGTCTTTTTCCCCCTCTCTTCAAAATTCCTGCAGGAAAGATTACTCTCCATGATTTAAAGAAATGTAAATTAGCAAATGTTTTTTTCGATACGTTTTTCAACATTGAGAAATATCTTGACCACGAACAGAAAGATCAGATTTCTGTGATTAGGGTAAGTGCTGTGGAGATTGTGTTATGTTACATATTTACAAATGTCTGTATCATACTAAAATTGTCTGTGCTATTTAGGATTCTGAAAGTGAAGGCCAAGAGCTCTCTGACTGGGAGAAATATGCTGCTGAAGAATATGATATTCTAGTGGCTGAAGAAGCAGCTGGTGACCAATGGAATGATGGGTAAGAACCATGTCATAGAGAATTTGATAGAACTAAAGTAGATAAATGTACTTCTTCAGGACTTCTATATTCAAATGAAGGTAGCATAAAGTATGTACAGCAGTTGAACGTTAGTTTGCTCATGTTCAAGTTGAATGTAATAAGGTAATGTAGCCTTCTTATTAATGTGTCTCTAATTAAAATTGGAATCCATAGTGTTTTGCTGAGTTTCAGGTTACATTCATTTTAACTGAGTGATTATTTTCATCTTTCCCAGTTCCTCTGTCTTAAACATAGGAACTCAGCTAACCATCCTTCTTATACAGAAAATGTAATGATTATTAGCTAATGTTAGCTAAATTTCCATCACTTTATGTTGCTAAGTCTTTACAAGTGACTAGCAGGACACCTGCCTATGTACATATGTGTATTTTCATGCCTGTATATTTAGTATTATAAAGTTGTTAGAAGTTAGGAGAAAGTATTGTAGCACTTGAAGTCATTTTCCTATAAATTAGTCTTTAGAGAAACCAATTTGTTGCTTTGTAACATCCTATGTTGCCTTTTTTTCCTGACTCAGTTCAGTTTCAACCATTCTGGCTACTTTTGCTAATTGATATAGGTAAAATTAGTATGCTCTGAGCTATATGAAACAAAATCGATAGCTCAACCATAGCTAATGAATGCTCAAATTGAAATAAGTTTTTGAAAAGGATCAATACACTTGTTGAATGTTGCTTCTTAAGTCAGCCAACCATGTGTACTGAAGGAAATCCCTGTGATAAATTTTCTTCCAACTACTATCCAAGACCACTCATTCCTCTGTGTAATGAGCACTTTTGTTTTTGATAAGTTTATAGTGCTTCTGAAGTACTATTGTTTATAAAATGAAAAGAAAAAGTTGAAGAAATTCACTGTCTAGAACATGAGGTTTAGTTTTTGCCTATTAGAGCAGTATTCAAGTCATCAGCATCTTCCAGTTTGAATCAAAAATATATAAGATTTCTACAATTTATATAGACTTGCTCTAATAAATAGTATGTTCATTTAATATCATCTGGAAATTGTTTTTGAAGATTTTTATATTTCCTTCTATACCAGATGTTGACCTTTTCCTGAAAATGGGGACAACATATGCATAGCTCTTCTCAGGTTGTATCACCTCTGGTATTTGCCAAAGGTACATATCTTGGAACAGTTATCCCTTGTGTGAGCAGGCTGAGTCTTTTCCAGTCTCTCTCTCATCTCTGCCATGGACTGATTCATATCATCTCCTGGAAAAAGGGAAGAAATAGTACATCGATCTTTCTCCATTACTGTGCCAAAGTAGGAGGGGTGAACAGAAGCAACATTTATTAAAGTAACATGTAGGTTTATCCCAAGAGGAGCAGCCTTCTCTGTAGTACACAGTACAGGGAAAAGGAAAAAAAAATCCACACCCATTATATGTAGAGGAATAGTTGTAGCATTGGGGAAAGATTACTAGTACAGTCTAAAGCCTCCCCTTACTCCTACATGTATGCTGGTATTTAGGAATTTTAAGTCTTTATATCTGTCAACTCCATTTTTAAAAACTAAGAACAAGTTCACATTCATTATTAAAATTTTTTTAAATTATTTTAAAAGTAATGTACTGAAGTAGCAAAACACTGACATTCCTTCTGTAACCATTGTAGGGATTCTGACTTCTCTGACTACTAGCCTGCACAAAGGTCTAGAGTAAGGAATTGCTCAGGTAAGGGTATGTTTGCTGGCAAAGAAGAATTTACTGAATTAGGTCTGCATGTTATCTGAAATAGTGTATTATCCTCAATCCAGGAATAATAATTTATAATGTCCACTATTAAAACATTATCTCTGGATCACTAACTTTCCACTTTGTGGAATCTACAGAAAATCTTAACAATGTCTTCTAAAAGCTTTTTATAGATAGCTTCTCTATGTAGTCTTCAGGTTCAGCTATTTTAATATTTCTTTGCTATGTAATTTTATCTCTGACCTCAAACCAGGAAAATCTTAGAACCTGCCCTGTTTAAGTAGGTTAAATTTCCCAAAATAAACCACAATAGTGTGGTTGTTTAGTGTAGTAGTATTTCAATGTTATAGTAGTTCAGGTTGATACATATGCCTCTTTGTCATGTCTCATTAAAGCAATCAATATTGTTAATGAGATTCCATTCAAGGGTCTTCCAAGCATCAAGCCAGTATAGCTTAATAGTTGTTAAAATTCTGAGTTAATCAGTCTGTAAATGGAGAATGAGTACTATTTCAAATATGTTATATTACCACATATAACAAAAGTATCCCCATAGAAGAAAGTTATTAGTACAACATTGCTGACCTGGCTATATATAACAAGTTATCCACAATGAATAATCCTACGTATAAGAAATGCCCATTTGGTTCCTTGGCTGTACAATAGCTATTTTATATCAAAACTCCTGATGTTAACTGCATTTAAGGCAGAATGGGATGATAGCAGAATTGAGCTGTGGCTATATACTATTCATGGATCTGTTATTTTGTTATAAGACAATACTGACCTTCAGCTGATTTCAGGAAATCCTATTTAACCCTAACAAAAATAAAATATACCTAAACTTCAAAATCACAGTTCAGAATAATGCTGCACATTGAGACAAATTAAGTAATAACTACTTACTGGCTTTTTGTACTTGTGTATATTTGCATTTATTTTATTTTCATGATGTCCTAGGAAAGAGTGAGTCTCATCTTTTTATAGATCTATAATGGGAAAGAGTTGTCAAGCAAATGTAGGAGCCATGATTTATTCCTAACAATATACTTAGCATTAAGAGAGTCATTTTATGGGAGGATGGGGGGAGGAGAAGGGCAGACTTTGAGTCACAGTCACCTCCTAAAACAATAACATATTATTATTTCCTTTTTTGGAGATTCTATAGAAACAAGTGAGAAGTTTAATAGGAGGTAGACTCAATACTGCAAAGTTTTTTTCAAAAGCTATGACCATGGAATGCATTGACAGGAATAGTGTTTAAGGTAACTGTAAAGATAGGAAGGGCCAGTTTGTGAGGAACTTCAAATGTCAAACAGAATTTATATTTGATCTTGGAGGTAATAAGTAACCACTGGAGTTCACTGAATTAGGGGATTGGAGGAACTAAGGCCTGTCCTTTAGAGAAATCACTTTGGCGGCTATGTGGATTAGAGTAAGGAAAAGCTTATAGTACAGACAGCAATTAAGCTAATGTATAATATAAGCAAAAAGGGATAAGTACCTAAACTAGGGTTGAGATTCTGAGTGAAAGATCTAGAAGATCTTTAAGACATATTGTAGTAATAGAAACAGTATTGGGAACTGATTGGATGTGTAGGGTGAGAATGAAGAGTCAGGCAGAACCCAAGGTTATGAACGTGAGTGACTGAAAGGGTGATGACATAGCTGTTGAGTCTAAGATCACTTTTTTTTTTAAAGCAATTGGGGTTAAGTAACTTGCTCAAGGTTACACGGCTAGTCATTATTTATGCGTGGGTGCTCATTTTCTGAGGCCGGATCTGATCTCGGGTCATCCCAACTCCGAGGCTGGCGCTCTTACTCACTGTGCCACCTAGCCGCCCCTTTAGGGCAATTGGGGTTAAGTAACTTGCCCAAGGTCACACGGCTAGGTTTTTGTTTGTGCGGATTAGGTGTTGGAGGCCGGCTCCGAACTCAGGTCCTTCTGACTCCAGGACCGGCGCTCTACTCACTGTGTCATGTAGCCACCCCGAGTCTAAGATAATTTGATAACCACGTCGAAGTGTCCAGTCCTGCACGCACTCTGAACAAGACGCATCTGCTGACTAACTACATTTCACGGGCTGTCTCCCTGGCCAGGAATTCTCTTCCTCCTCATCTCCTGCTTTCCCTGGTTTCCTTCAAGCCCCAAATAATAAAACCCTACAAGGAGCCTTCTCCGATCCTCCCTCATTCTATGCTAGTGGCTCTCGTCTGTTGATTTTCCCAGTTTATTTTGCATTTATTTTGTTTGTGCATAGTTGTTTGCCTGTTTTCTCCCCCTAAACTGTAAGTTCCTTGAGAGGAACTGTTTTGTTGCTAGGTTTGGGTGTTGCGGGGAGGGGGGGATTGAGGGGGGTTGCCTTTCTTTTCTCCCTAGCACAGTGCTTGGCACATAGTAGATGTTTAACACATGCTTCTTGATTTGACACTAGAGCTAAGGAGAGAGAGGCTATGGCTGAGTTATAGATCTTGCAGTCATTTTCATAGGATGTAAACTGAAGTTATGAAAATTTATGAGGTAAGCAGGTGAAAGAGTACAGTGAGAAAAAATAACGGGGTCCAGGACAGAACCTTCGTGCACACTCACTCTTTGTGAGTGTTACATGGACAGTGAATCCGCAGATGAGACTGAGGAGTAGTCAGGCAGGTAGAAGAACTAGGAGAAGAATGTTCTGAAAATCTAGAGGATATCCAGAGGGAGAGAGTGGTCACTAATGCCAAGTTCTGGAGAGGAGTTAAGAAGAGTAATGATTGAGAAAAGGCCATCAGACATGGTAATTAAGAGATCTTTGGGAGGAGACTCCCCAGGCACATAAGCAACAAGGTGAAGAACTATATACTCCATGTCTTCTGAAACCTCTGCAAAACAGAGATGGTGCACCAAAGATAAAGCAACGTCAGCTCTTTCCATGGCCTAGGACATGCCCAGAATCCAGAATTATCTTTACAATACAGACCTACGAACTCACATTCTCTGACTCTGAGATCACTCATCACCCCTCCCCTACTTCCCTCACTACTGGCAGTGAGGCTGTACTGGCAAACCCAAAGACCCAAAACAGGTTTACAACAACTCCCCCCTCCTTCCTTTCCAGTCCCATGCATAAAGACTCCCAGCTCCAGGCAGAGGAGTACTCTGGCCCAGGTCAGAGTAGAATTTAATGGCCTGCACAGCAAAAAATTGGCATAAGAGAAAAACTGGAATCTGCAATAACAAATTCACCCAAAGAAACAAACAAAAGAACAAAAGATTGGGAATGCAAATTTATACAAGTAAAGGACAGTCTGAGAGAAGAGAAGCAAAAACCACTAACATTAAAATAAAATAGGTTCATGTTACAAGCAAAATATACTAATCTAGAAGGCAGGATATGTGGAGACAATCTAAGGAAAATAGGTCTCCAAGAATATGACAGGACAAAAAAAAATAACCTATGATGCAGAAGATACTAGAAGAATGCTACCCAGAACTTCCTAAACATAGAAAATGAAATAACACTTGAAAGAATTCACAAATCAACCCCAGAAAAAAAAATCCCCCAAACTCAGCAAAATTCAAGACAAATGATGGTTAAATTTAACAATTTCAGAAACAATAAGTACTTCAAGTAACCAGGGAAAAGATTTTCAAAGACCAAGGAAAGGAAATTCAAATGGCACAAGACTATTCTGTACCCAGTAGAAAATACAGGAGTCAATAGAAGAATTTGGAGGAAGAGCAGTGGAACTTAGTTAGGGTGCAGCCCAGGGTGACATGGCCTGCACACCTGAGCTTAACCATAAATGAAAAAGGTAGACATTTAATAATAAAGAGACATTGGAAATATTCTTTTAAAGAAAACCAGGTCTGAAGAAATTATTTGCTTCCCAAACAGCAGAAATGCAGAAGTGAATAAATGTAGCATCCAAGAACAGTAACAGAGTGATAACAGAGCAGCCAGTAATAGACTTCTTTCTAAATTTATACAAGGAGACAAGGGCAAAGGCAGAAGTCTGGTGGAGGTGACCGTGAAGAGGCAGGCTCAGGGCATTATAAACAGTACCTGGAGACACCCTGCCTAAAGGTGAATCCGTTATTTTTTTTGGGGGGGGGGGGAGCTACATCACATGAAGAGGGGAGGGGGCAGAGGGATAGAGGAATGATTGATGTGCCTAAGTTAAATCAAGAGTATGCAGTGAGGGGAAAGGTGACCCTTGTGGTTTCAAAAACAGAAGAATCTACAAGGGGGAAGGTGGGGAGGAGGAGGGACATGTAGAAGGAGGCCTTACTTTAATGGTGGCATTTCCATTGATGAATAATCCTATAGGTAACTGAGGCATAGTATTGTGAAGGGAGATGGGGACCTAGCACTGGGTGTGACTTGGGGTTTTGGGTGCTTGAAAAATCTCTATTTCTCCTATTTCAGAATGAAGGAGAGTTGGAATTCCTGGGGGCAGTTGGCACCTGGGGGAGTGGGAAAGCATTGACCCAGGAAGGAGATTTTGAGACAAATGCAAGGAAGATGTAGATCAATGGTAGACTGCATAATCAGTGGTGAGGGAAGGACCCTATCATGGGACAGAGTCCTCTTTGTCACCTGTGGGAATTGACATTATTCTGGGAGTAAAACACACTGGAAAAAGAAATCCACAAGGCAAGCCCTACGAGGCAGTGGCAGAAATTGCATAGAAGGGAAAGCCTAGAATGGAAGCTTTGGTTGCATGAAGAATACAGAAAAAGGAGAGAGACCAGATAATTACAGGGGACATGAATCACAAAATGAGGATCTAGAGTAGTAGACCAGATGGATAATGAAGAAAGTGAAAAAAATCCTTTTTTGAAAAGAGGCACACAAATTTTTTTTTTAAACTAATGAACAGGATTAGTAGAAGGGGAAGAGAAAAGGGGAGAATCTACTTGTCTGAGAGAGAAAAAAAGGTGTAAAATTATATATAAAAGAAGGGGGGAAAGGAACTAGTAAGTAAAACTCCAAAGGGATCTAGGGGTGCAGAGAAGAGAGCCTACTTTGAAAATATTAAGGGACAGTAACTTTAGGAATGTAGTATTATGTTTACAGCAAGAGGGGGAAAACTATAACTTGAAAAAAATTTTAGAGACAGATGGAAGAAAATATAAATCTAGCCCATAACTTTAAATGTGAATGGATCAAATATTCCAATAAAATGAAAAAGTGCCAGATCATGTGAAAAACCAAAGCCCTAGAATCTGTTGCTCACGTGAAAAACATTTTAAAAAACAAACATATACACAAAAGTAGAGGGGATGGAAATTTTTTTTTACTATATATCAAATGAATAAAACAAAGCAGGTGTTGCAAAAGAAAAACAAAACATTCAAAAAACAGAGCAAAAACAAAACATCCAAAAAATTTTAAGAAGGATAAAAGAACCATAAACAACCATCCATTATCAGTAATAACTTTTTTGTTGCTGTGCAGTCATTTCAGTCATGTCTGATTCTTCGTGACCCCATTTGAGGTTTACTTGGCAAAGATATTGGAGTGGTTTGCCATTTCCTTTTCCTGCTCATTTTATAGATGAAGAAACTGAAGCAAATAGGATTAAGTGACTTGCCCCGGGCTATGCAGCAGCTAGTAAGTGTCTGAGGTGAGATTTGAACTCAGGTCCCTCTGACTCCAGGCCTTACACTCTGACTACTATGCCACCTCACTTTAAATTCCTTAGCATCCAGATGACAAAGGAAACATCTGAGCTACAAGAAGACACAGGCAGTAAAACAACAGTGACAGGAGGCTCCTTCAGTTTTGGATACCTTTTACAGAAAGATAAACAGAAGGAAAAAAATAAAAGGGAAACTGAAAAAATTGCTGGAGAAACTATAATTAAAAGATTTATGGAATTTTCTTAATGGGATAGTTAACAAACACACTTATATTTCTAACCATCAGATGGAACTTTCATAAAAATAAAATGGCAGAAATACTTAATACATCCTTTACAAAATGGAGCAGAATGCAGAATAAATAGCAATTGGTTCTAGGACTAAAACAAACAAACAAAAAAGATACAAACCTAAATGGAGACTTAACAATGAAATCCCAAGTGATGATTGGGTCAAAGAACAAATCACAGAAACATTTAATAACTATGTAAGAGAAAACGACAGTGATGAAACAGCATATTTTTGGATGTAGCTAAAGCAGTCCTAAGGGAGAAAAATCATAGCCTTATAAACACATATTAACAAAATAGAAAAAGAGAAGATTAATAAATTGAATGTACATTTTTTAAAAATTAGCCAAAGAACCTGAAATAAACACAAAAGGAGAGATTTTAAAAATGAGAGCAGAAGCAAAAAAAAAAAAAAACCAACCCTTAAAAATGATAAACCTACAAATTGGTTCTTTGAAAAGGCTAGTTACGTGTGAATTTAATTTTAAAAGCAGAAAATCAACTCAGTAATATAGCACACCAGCAAGGTGAAATTCCAGCAAAACAAAAAAGAAAAATAATCAGGATATATACAAGTTATATGTTGACAAAACTGAGAATACCAAGGAAATAAATATAAAATGCACAATCTATTAGAAAGCTGCTTAAGGATCTTAATCTAATCTCAGAAAAGGAAGTCTATCTTGCTATAAACAAACAACAAAAACCACTTTATGCTGATAGGTTCACAGGAGAATTCAGTCATATTCTTCAAATTAGTACTCATACTTCACAAATTCTCAAAAACTGAGAAAGAAGGCAGCCTACCAAAATCTTTTCATGAGACAAATTTAGTCTTAATATCTAAACCAGGGAAAGAGAAAATATGAAAAGAAAACTATAGGCCAATGCCATTTAACTGACTCAAGAATTTTAAACAAAACCCTATTGAAACTGATTATAGCAATTTATCCAAGAAATCATTCCCTATGACCAAGTGGGATTTATACCAGGATGCAAGGATGATTCAGCATTAGAAAAACAATCAACATAGTCACATGAAAAACCAAAACATCCAAAACCACATGATCATCTCAATAGATGCAGAAAATATCATGACAAAGCACACGCCACTTATTTTTTCAAACCTTTTAAAATATTGGAGGGACGCTTTAAAAAGAAAAAAAAAAGCAAGCATCATATTCAGTAGGGATGTGATAGAACCTTTTCCCAAAAAAACCCAGAAGGATGCCCACTCTTTCCATCATTATTTGATATAATTCCAGAAATGCAGGCAACAACAATAAGACAGGAGAATGAAATTAAAAGCATAAAGATAGGTAAAGAGGAGATAAAACTGTCCCCATTTGCTGATGATACGATGTTTTGTTTGGATAATCATAGGGAATCAGACAATTTGCAGACTACAAAGTAAGTCTTTAAAAAGCAGCAACATTTCTGTATAACAAAATCACAGAAATCATTAATAGAATAGGAAATCCTATTTCAAATAACTACAAATGCTTAAATTAAATATCTGGATTTCAACCTCCCAAGGCACATAAAAGACTTATACAGATTCAATCACAAAGCACTCCTTAAAGAAACAAAGAACTACCTAAATAATTGGAGAAATATTTAGTACTCATGGCAAGGCTGTGCCAATGTAATAAAAATTATCAAAATTAACTTGTATTTTAAATGCTATACCAACCAAATTACCCAGGGGATATTATACCAAGCTTGATAAGATAATAAAATTCATTTGGAAAAACAAAAAATCCAGAATATCAGGAGAATAAAGTAGGGATAAAGGAACAGTAGCACTCAGATTGAATATTATAAAGCAGCAGTTATCAAAACCATCTGATATTCATTTTAAAAAATAGATCAATAGAACAGACGAGACAAGGGAGAAATCAAAGAAAAAAAACTTAATTTGATGAAAACTGGAAAGCAGTTTGGTAGAAATTAGGATTAGACTAACACCTTACAACTTATTTCACAGTACATTTTAATGAATATGCAATGTAAATACTAAAGAGCATACTATAAATTGTGTGTGTGTGTGTGTGTGTGTGTGTGTGTGTGTGTGTGTGTGAGAGAGAGAGAGAGAGAGAGAGAGAGATTTCTACCTTTCACAACTGTGGGTAGGAGATATATTCTTAACCAAACTAGACATTGGAGCAACTATAAAATAGATAACTTTGATTACTCAAAACTGAAAAGCTTCTGTACAGACAAAACATACATGGGATAAGAAGGGAAGCAATCTAACGGGACAAAAAAAGTACATCTTTCTACCAAATTTCATTGCTAAAGTTTTAGTATATGATAGGAATGGGTATGTTTACTGTTTATATACACACATTTCATATAGACATATACATGTATGTGTGTATATATGTGTGTATATATATATATATATATATATACACTATATATCATATATAAACACTATATGACAAATAACCGTTCCCCAGTAGATAAATGGTCAGAAGATATGAACAAACACCACTCCAAGAATTGCAAAATAAGTATTCACAACCATGTAAAACAAGCCATTCACTGATAAGATAAATACAAATCAAAATAGCCCTGAGATTTCATTCTGTACTCTACATATTGGCAAAAATGACCAAAAAATGGCAATAGTCAATTTGGAGGGTTTATGGAATGACAGGCAACAGTGATTCATTATTGGGTCTATGAAATGGTACAATCATTTTGGAAAGCAATTTGGAGTTACACAAATAAAATATAGAGACGTCAGCTATTGATTTAAAAAAGATAAAATTTTTATAGCAGCCCTTTTTAGTGATAGCTCAGAATTGGAAACAAAGTAAATGTCCATCATTTGGGAAATGGCTAAACAAATTGTGGCATATGCATATAACAAAATGTTACTAAGCTATTGGAAATAATGTGTATGATGAATACATAGAAGCATGGAAAGGTCTATATGAACTGATGTACAAAGAAGTAAAGAGAGCTAAGAAAACAGAGAAACTACAAGATAAATAGAACACACCAAAAAATCCAAAGTAAATGTAACAAAATTATTAAGATCAGGCAAGAATCAAATGAAGAAATATAGTCATCCTCAACCTATCCTTTTGGGGAGGTCCAAAGATGTTAGGCATTACATGTTTTCAGTACATTGATCAGTTGTGCTGATTTTTTTTTCTTTTCTAAAAAAATACTGTTTCTCATGGGGTGGCTCTTTAGGAGGGGAAAAAAGAGGGGTACTTGAAATAATCCATTTATAAAAGAAAAAGAAGATATCCGTAAAAACTTATTTTTTAAAGAAATCATTGGTAACATTGGAAGACGGTTTCAGTGAAGTGATTTGTTGGTAATCAAATTGTAGGAAGTTTAGAACAGATTAAGAAGAGAAAGTTGGAGGTGGCTTTTTTTTTTTTTAAGGAAGTTTGCCTCAGAAAGGAGAAAAAAGATAATAAATAATGATAAGGTTGGAAGGAGCCTCTAGTGAGAAATTTTTAAGGATAGAGAAGACTTAGGTGCATTGGTACACAGCAGGGAAGGCACTAAAAGGGAAATTAAAGATTAGAGAGTAAGGATGATAGGAGGGGTAATCTGGATGATAGGAGGGATAATCTTTTGGAGAAAATGAATGTGAATATATGTGTGAAAAGAAATCATCCCTGAAATTAAATAAGGTAGGATCATAAAGAGATTAATAGTGTGAAGGCAACACCTTAGTTCACATTCTCTATGGTGTACTAGTTTAATATGCAGGCTATACTACATAAATCTATCTGAAGAGAATGCATGTGTTTTTGTTTCATTTATTCCCATATTTAATCAGATTATTTGAAATGAAATGAAATTAGAAATACCTGGAACCAATGGGTTAGTGATCACAAACCTTCCCTCTACCAATCTGGAGTACCAAGGAACTGATATTTTTTAGGTATCTATATTCATCCCTGTTTTTCTAGACTTTTTCCCATATCAGTGATTTTCAGACTATCCTGCCATGAAAATGTCATTGACATATTAACTTCTAGAGCTTATTATATCATTTTGCCATGCATTAAAAAAATTTAGGCAATTACTATAACCTCTAAATTAGAAAAATATTGACCAAAAGCATTCATCCTTCCTGTTGTCATATCTTCTGTGGCTGTGACATATGCTTTTATTTCATAAATTTAATCATGCCTTTTTAGAACTTTTTTCCCTAAAATACTGTTCTTGTAATTTATTCATACTGCCATGAAGTTACTGTCCTGTAAGAATGAAGTCGTAGGCATGTGTTGCTGAAGACTCTAGATCGAAAAAAAAATTGTTTTCAATAATCTCTACTAGAACAACTTTTAATGAAATAAATGACAAGGTACAGTTTGTTTTGTTTCTTACTAATTCTTCATTTTTCCTTTATCAGCTCACAATGAATTTTCATTTAAAATTAAGAAAAATCAATTTTGGTGGTTTGTTCTCAGCTTTAGGCTGTTTCCACTTAATAAAACCTTTGGGCTACTTACCTTTTAAGCCACTTTCTACCTCAATCATGAGCACTTTGGACTAATTCAAGGACAGATGCAAATAGACTTTTTTTCCCTCCTGTCAGTAGAGCTCTAGCTCCCTTTGCATTTTAAAGAAGAAAAAATAATGGTCACTGAGGGTATACTGCATGTGAGATTATAACTCCATACCCTCAGAATGACTTAATTTCATCCATTAAGAAGGAAAGTATTTCTCTATTTATTCTTTTCACTCCCCCAGCTCTCCTTGTCTGTTTAACTTATTTATCTAGATGTAATTTAATTTCTTAACAACTCTTGTTCACTTAAGGTAGCCCAGAAGATTTCTTACAGGACCTATTAATCATACCTTCAGAGATTGAAAATAAATGTGAAGATATCTGAGCAGAGAGTTGACCTCATTTGATTATAGTTCCCCAAAGGAAAAATGCCTGCATAATTATTAATGATTTATCCCAGGCAAAGGAAGTAAATACCCAGTTGATTATCTCTATCATAGCTTTACTAAGGGAATAGCCATAATGGTACAATTGTAATAAATCTTTTCATTGTCTAATTATTTTATAGACAATCTTGAGAGCAAAACTTGAATATAATTTCTCATTTTTGTGTAATCCTACTCATATGAAGAAAATGGAAAACTTTTATCTTTCAAGACTTTATATGGACATATTTGTATTTATCTAGGCACAAGTAATAGGTTTTTTAAGTGAACTAAAAAGTCATTTGCCATAGAATTGTGGCCTGTAAGAAGCAAATTATTACCCTTTAAAAAATGGATTCTTTGTATGTAATCTTTTGAGAAAACAGAATATTCATGCAGTATTATGGTTTCCAAAAGAAATTCTTAACATACATAGCATTTATTAAGCACTTACTGTGTACAAAGCACTATGCTAAGTGCTAGGGTTACAAAAAGAAAACGTAAAGCCCTGTTATTACGGAGCTTACATGCCAGTGGGGGAAACCAGACTTGTGGAAGGCTTCAGGTACAAATCAGGAAGGTCCTATGGTCCTTAGAGAGCAGCGGCAAAGCAGCTGATGATTCCTCCTCCTAGATGTCATTTCCACTGATAAAAGTTTGTTAGCACCAAGGGTTTTGGTGACAAGAAACTTTCTTTTTTGGTTGTTCCATAGATGTGGCTACAGTCCTGCAGCAGCAGTTGCCACACTTCACCTCCATAGTGATTATTTCCCAGGATGATGACTGTAGGTAGACACTGGTTAGAATAGAAATCTATTCAAAGGGCATATTGCCTGCCCTGTGAGTGTCAGTTGGTGGGGAAAGCTGGCACCTTCATAGAAGGTGAGGGCTGAGCGCTGGGCTGGAAACAGGACCAGTGGTGCAGAGGGCAGCCTCACTCTCCCCATGTTGGGGGCAGTCAGTAAGTGGCTGCAGGTGGTGACGAGTCACGGGCCCTTTTTCCACAATAATTTCTCCCCTTGATGGCAATGGAAAGTTGTTGAGAAGTAGGTTTGGTGGTTTGTGGCACTCAGTGGAGATTAATAGTACCCAGAAGAGAGAGCAGGTTCCCTATAGCACCAAAATGATTTGAGATATTAAATATAGGGTTAACAGGGAAATCACACTAAATTAGTTCTGCTTCAGTCAATTGATAAACATTTATTAAGCACCTGCAATGTGTCAGGCACTGCGTTAAACACTAGGGCATATAAAAAAAGGGAAACGACAGCTCTACCCTCAAGAAGTCTAATGGTTGAGGTAACAAGCAAACAAACTTGTACAAATAAGCTTTATGAAGAAGAGGGGAAACCAGGCGTTCTGGGGATGGGGGACAGAGAAAGTGCCTAAAGCCTCAGTGTGGTGTTCATGGAAAAGAGCAGCCAGGAGGCCAGTGTCATGAGATCAAAGTGTAATGGCAGGGAGTAAGGGTAAGACTGGAAAGGGGGGGGGGGGGGGGGCTAGGCGGCTTCAACATCAAACAGGATCTTCTGCTTGATCCTGAAGATGATAAAGAGCCACTGGAATTTGGGGGGATGGTGGGAGGGTTGTGAGGATGTGTAACATGCTCAAACTTGCTCTTTAGGAAAATCACTTTGGTGGCTGAATGGAGGATGGATTAGAATGGTTAAAAACTTGAAGTAGGCAGACCCAACAAGCTATTACAATAGTCCAGGCGTAAGGTAATGAGGGCCTGAACCACAGAGGACAGAAGGGAGTACATTTGAGAGATGCCGCCGAGGTGAAGTTGACTTCACCTTTGGCAACAGCTTGGATATGGAGGATGAGAAACAGTGAGGAAGTCTAGTATGACTCCTCGGTTGTAAGGCTGAGGGAACTGGGAAGATGAGAGAGAAGGGGGAAAGATAAGGAGTTCCGTTCCAGACCTCCAGTTCAAGATGTCTCAAATGCAGCTGGAGATGCAGCATCCAAGGCCAGCAGAGAGCCTGGGACAGTGTGGGTAGATTTGAGAATCATCAGCATAGAGATGGCAACTAAATCCACGGAAGCTGATGAGATCACTAAGTGAAGGAGTATAAAGAAGGCCCAAGACAGAACCCTGGGGAACACCTGTAATTGGAGGGCGTGATTTAAATAAGTACAGCAAAGAAGACAATTGGTCAAATAATAGTAGAAGTATCAGGAGAAAGTTTGTCCTGAAAACCTAAAAAGAAGAGGATAATCAACAGTGTCAAAGGCTAAAGAGAATGAAGATTAAGTAGGTGGTGCAGTGAACAGAGCATCAGCCCTGGAGTCAGTTCAAATCCGCCTCAGACACTTAACACTTACTAGTTGTGTGACCTTGGGCAAGTCACTTAACCCCAATTGCCCTGCCTTCCCCCTTCCAAAAAGAGGTGAGAGAGAGAGAGAGAAGAAAAGGCCAGTGAATTTGGCAGCTAAGGGATCATTGGTAAATTAAGAGAGTAATTTCTGTGGAGTGATGATTTCGGAAGCCAGATTCTGTAAAGGGTTAAGAGAGTGGGAGGAAAGAAAGTAGAAGCTCTTCTTGGAGGTGGCCCTCACCTTGGCTGTACTCCATACTGGGGCTAGTTGTCAACCTCAACTTTAATTATGTATACTTTATCACTGAGTATTTATTATACACCTGGTATGTGGCAGATATAGTACTTAACACTGGGAACACAGACAAAGGAAATAGTCCTTCCTTCAAAAAACCAGATTCATTATTTTTAAAAAACATATTTATTGCAGTATAATTGCATATTTTTAATTTGAAAACTTCTCTTAGAGCATATTAGAGGAATTTTTACACATATTTTTGTTATGTCTTCACTTTATTCCTCTATCATGAGTTGAAATACTCTTTGAACCTGAAAATAATGTGTAGTATTACTTTGAATCATTCTTTTGCCATTTTCAGAGCTTGGCACATGTTTCCATTAATACTTTTTTCCTAATCCTTCCATGGCAGCAGTGATGAAAAGGATAAATTGTAGTCATAACTTTAAATACTTAAAGAGTATTTTTAATTAGCTGAAACACATCTGCCCGCGTAATGTCTGTAGTTTAAAAAAAGCAACATTTTTAACCCTGCATTTTCAGGACTGTGAACTAAATCCCTTTGGGATATAATTGGCTAATATTGCTGATAACCACATTTTATTTTTAGACTCTAAGATCAAGCCAAATCCCTATGGCCTAAGTTTTATGATTGTCACGAGAACATTCTGCCTGAGCTCTTTGGTGCTAGATGACCTCTTAAGCCATCCCACTGCAAACTGCTTTTGCCTGCCTTCACCAGGATGGCACCTGCAAAATAAATGCTTCTGATTTTAGAAATATGTCCTCTGATGACAAGTGTTTATGTTGATTGTTTATGCATTCCTTTGGCATATATATGATATTATTTTATTCACTTTGGTCTTTTATCTCCAATGCCTAGTACAATTCTACTTTAGTACATAATAAATGCATAATTAATGTTTATTGATAAGTTTTTAGTGGACCTCTGATTTTATTAGTTTAAGGGGAGTTCCTGGTGAAAAACTTACCAGTGTACTTTCTCTGAAACTTAGAGTTGCCTGGGGCACTGAAGGTGGAAGCTGCTTGCCCTGCTCATTCACATAGCCAGATATGTCAGAAGTGGAAGTTAAACTCTCTCTCTGCCATGCTACCTCGTATAAATTGTATTTGTACATGATATATTCCCCTCGTTCCCTGAAGTTAGCTTTCACAAAAGCCAACTGCAGCCTACAATCATGCTTTCAGAAAGACAGTGACAGCTAAGTGAAGAAAAGACACGTGATGACAGATTAAAAAAAGTAGGGGAGACATTTTCTTAATGTTCCTCCTAAATATGTCAATTTTATATGCTGATATGTATCAGGATCTAATTAGGATCTGTATTTGAATCGGTGTGCTGTTTCCCTCATGTACATTCACATCTTAATAAAGGAAACCAAATTTACAATTAATGATCAAATTGTAGCTGTACTAAATCTAATTCTTATATTCACAAATAAGTTGACAGTAAATATAGACGTGGTTAAAAAAACGTAAAAGAATTAAAACTAGGTTCAAGGTCCTCTATGAGAACCTTAGTCAACCACCAGATAAACTTGCTAAAGAAAAATTTAAGGCTCTGCCCAAACCTGGGGAACATGGCAGCGCCCACGGCCTTGGTGTCTGCTCTTGCCCGTCTCCGCCTCGGGGCCACGCGGCGCGTGCCCGCCGGCCGTTGCCTCTCTGGCCCGGGCACCTTCCAGCCGCCCCCCAAGCCCGTAATCGTGGACAAGAGACAGCAGCCTGAGCATCCCTCCACGGGGGCGGACAGACCCGCTCGAGTTCCGGCTGGAGCGCCAGGACATGCCGCAGCGGCGCCAGGTCCTTCACATCCCGGAGTTCTACGTGGGGAGCATTCTGGCCGTCACCTCCTCGGACCCTTACACCAAGGGGAAGACCAGCCGCTTCGTGGGCATGTGCGTTCAGAGGTCTGGCAAGGGCCTAGGGGCCACGTTCGTGCTGCGCCACACCATCGAGGGCCAAGGTGTGGAGATCTGCTTCGACCTGTACAGCCCGTGCCTTCAGGAGATCCAGGTGCTGCGACTGGAGAAGAGGCTGGACGACAACCTGATGTACCTCCGCGATGCCCTGCCTGAGTACAGCACCTTCGACGGGGACATGAAGCCCGAGGCCCGGCCCCCGGGCCTGGAAGTGCCGCTGAATGAGCTCAAGGTCAAGATGAAACCCAGGCCGTGGTCCAAGCGCTGGGAGCGTCCCAAGTTCAACATCAAGGGCATCCGCTTCGACCTGTGCCTGACAGAGGAACAGCTGAAGGAGGCCCAGAAGTGGGGCCAGCCCTGGCTGGAGTTTGACATGATGAGGAAGTACGACACTTCCGCTATCGAGGCCAAGATCTGGGAGGAGATGGAGGCCCAGCGGAGGTCCTGAGGCAGGCTATTGGGGGACTCCTCACATGTGGGGCAGCCCCAGCCTCCTCTGACAGAGGGCCACCACCTGGTCCTATGGGAGCCCGTGAGGGAGGCTTTTCACTGGCTAGAATGTCCACCCCGACTCTGACCAGGAGGGACCCTCCCACTCAGGGACCTGGGAAAGTGAGGACCCAGCCTCACTGTGCATACACCCAGCATGCCAAGGGATACCCCCTACTCCCTGATGAACCCATGGTGCCTGCAAGCAGTACAATAAACTTTTATTAAGCAAAAATAAAAAAAAATTAAAATGGCTATTGCTAAAATACACAGAAATTTGCATTCAGGATTTTTTATTGTTATGTATAATATTTTTCAGAGTTGGTCTGGAGAACAGGAGGACAGACCTTGTTATCACTATTCCTAGGGAAGGTTTGTGTATACTGTAATGTTTCATAGTATAGGGGCATGGAGGAGGCACAGTAGATAGAGTGCTGGGCCTGGAGTCAGGAAGACCTGATTTCAAATGCAGCCTCTGTTACTTACTGGCTGAGTGACCTTGAGTAAGTCACCTAACCTCTGCCAAGTTTTCTCACCTTTAAAATGGGAATAGCAGCTCCTACTTTCCAGGATTGTTGGGGGATCAAATGAGATAGCTGTAAAGAGCTTAACACAGTGTTTGGCACATACTAAGAGTGCAGTAAATGCTTATTCCCTTCCTCTTCCACTTTCTGCTGAATCATGCCTGGAAGGTCATGAAGGAAAAGTATATCTGAGTTATAGAGAACAGCATGGGAGAAAACGTAAAGGTGAAAATTAAAGAACTAGACGAATAATAATAATAACAAACCTCTCATGTGATCCTCAACAGCTCTGGAAGGCAGGTGCTATTGTTACTGCCATTTTAAAAGAAACTGAGGAAAACAGTTCAAATCATTTGCCTGGAGTCACACAACTAGTTACGTATCTGAGGCAGGACTTGAACCCAGGTCTTACTCCAGGGCCACTGTTCTGTCTGTTGGTCCCCATCCCCCCAAGCCTGCTAGGGTTAATTAAGATGGTAAGCAGATTCACAGATTTTAAAAAGAGAAAGGAATAAGAGAAAATAAAACAGTAACATCCAGCAGTCTGATATAGGAGTCCCAAGTTGTAGAATCTCAGTCGCCTTTTTGTATAGTCACTTGGGTCTGGTGGGCTTTTCAAAGGTAGACCTAAGTACTTGAGCAGAACCTTGTCTGCCAAGGATCGCTTCGACTGGGATGATCCAGGGTGTCTAGGTCATGTCTCCTGGGTTTATCTCAGCTGGTCACTCCGTTTCTGAAGAACCAATATTCATATAGTCCTGACAGCTGAAGAGTGTATTGTTTTCAGGCTGCTAAAGCAGGAGTAGCGAATACCTGACGTTTACCTGCTTGCTGGACAAGAAATGTATAACAGGAAGAGCAGATACGGGAAGGAAACAGTTTATTTCTTTTCTTGGGCTAACGAGCGCTCCCAGCATTTCATCTGAATTATACAGGGCACGAAAAAATCACTATCAAAAGAATTAGAGAAAAATGTGGAAATCAATGTAGCTAGGGTTTGCAAGAGCTGTTGATGTTTTCAAGGTTAATATATGAACAGACTTACCACAAGAAACCATTCATTATATATCAAAATGCTAGAGAATAGACCAGGGGTGGGGACCCTGCAGCCTTCAGGCTACATGTGGTCCTCTGGGTCCTTGGAGGCATGCAGCCTTTTGATTTGAGTTCAAGTTTTACAGAATAAATCCTTTTATTAAAGGGCTTTATTCTATGAAGTTTGAATTCAGTCGGAGGGCTGTGCTTGAGGACCTAGAGGGCCACCTGTGGCCTTGAAGCTGCAGGTTCCCCACCCGTGAGACAGACCTTATGCACCACCTTAGAACAGTGTAGCACAAAAGCTTACGGAATTCATCTCTTAGTAAACATGTAGTTTCCTACTCCTGATGTAGTTTTTTCGAAGTACTTGTTCTGTCATTCAGATCTGGTATAATGAGCTCTGTGGAAGCTCATCACAGAACCCGTCTCTGTTGCTTCAATTCTTCCCATTCGTCTGCCGAGCATGAGCTTTCGCTATCCTTGCCAAGGCTAACCCTTCCCTTTGTGTCCTAATCCCATTCTTTCTCAGTTCCTCTGGTCCTTCCTTCATTGATGTTATTTTCTAGATCCTTCCTTTCTGCCAATAAAGATGGCCAGGTCACCTATTATTTTTAAACCAACAGCCAAAAAAAAAAAAATTCCTGAACTCTGGAATCTCCTCCCTTCTTTCTTTCCTAAACTTTTAGAGAAAAAAAGTTCCTTCAGAACCACATCCACTAAGTCTTCGAGCCTTTTTAATCCTTCTGTCTCCAGGGTTATCTGCCAGTGCTTTTTCTTCATTTGTGTACTGTCTAACAGCATTTCAGTGGACCACCTCCCTTTCTGCTCCTTCAGTTCCCAGGCTCTCGCCTGCTTCTCTTCCAGATTCTCCCTTTCTTTTTCTGTTTCCTCCTACCCCAGAGTCAGTGTTGATAGAAGTTGAGAGGTCATTTAGCTCCGCATATATAGTGCCCCCTTACCAGTGATAAGGAGTCATATCACATGAAGGTATCTTGAGGGAATCATGGAATCATAGATTTACTTAAAGTTGAAAAGGGCCACTGAAGTCACCTAGCCTGATCCCCTCATTCTACAGAGGAAAAAGGCCCACAGAGGTGGTGATCTGCCCAAGGTCACAGACAGGCAGTAAGTAGAAGAACCCAGGACCTCTAAAGAAAGGGAGCCCACAATCCCCTAAGGAAGGCCCATTCCACTTTTGGAAGTTTTACCTTCTAATAAACCTAAATTTGCCCAGTTCTGCCTTCTAGGGCCCCACCAAGACTTTTCTAATTCTGCTACATGATACACATTCATGACTTCCCATCATCACTTGGAATTCCATCCTATTCTTCAAATGCAGCAAGTTTTGAACTGAAAGCTATCCCTTCTCTGTACTTTCCCATTTCTGCTGATAGCACCACCATCCTGCTAGTCCCCTAGACACAAAACCCATCAGTAATCTCTGGCTATAAGGGTCAGTTTTACTTTCCTCAGTAAGGATTAGCCATGTAGAGCATCTAGTCCCAACCCCTCATTATAAATGAGGAAGTGAGGAATAAAGGGACTTGCCCAAGGTCACAAGGTGATAATACAGATTTTAATTCTGGCCCTCCCTGTCAAACTCCAGTGCTCTTTCTACCACTGCCTGACTTCTGGTTAACATCTCTGTGGTGTAAACTCCTTCAAGGCTTTCATACAATTCTCCTGGTTCTTATCCCTTGTTCTCCTTTCCCCATTTCATCACCCATATCACACCCCTTTATTAGTAGGGGTGCTCCCCAGGGCTCTCCCCATGATTTTCAGTGGGTTTATCTCAATGGATTTAATTCAAAGATCTATATATACACAATTCCAGTCTCTCCCTGAACCAAAGTCTTGCATCACCAACTGCCTGTCAGACATTTCAGACTGAAAGTCCCAGAGATATATCAAATTCAGCATGTCCCCTGAACCCATCCCTCTTCCACACACCCTACTTCTTAGAAAAGAACACTCAGAGGGAGACACAGATAAGTAGAACAGCTTTGAAACTGTTGAATTTATTATATATATATTTTTAAGAAAGACAAGCTGCTGTACATACGTCATGGGTTCATATGCAATCTTTTCTTTATATATGTAAATGTCCACTTTCTTGGCATTTGTGAAGTTTAGAACAACAACAAAAACTTGCCCATTTCATCAAAGGCACCATGATTCTTCCCCAGTCTCCCAGATTTGTAAGCTCAGCATTATCCTCAATTTCTTACTCTCTCACACCTCACATATCTAATCAGTTGCTATATCTTGCCATTTTTACCCCCACAATATCACTCATCCTACCTCTCCACTTAGCTCAGGCCCTCATCACTTTGATTATTACAGTAGCCTCCTAATTGGTCTTACCACATATTTGTCACCATTCCAATCTATTTTCCACACAATTGCCCATCGTCTTCCATAAGCACAGATCTATGTAACTCCTGTATTCAATCTCTGATGGCTCTCTATTACCTCTAAGAATATCAGTTCCTTTGTTTAGCTTTTAAAGTCATTAGCAACCTGGCCTCAGCCTCTTTCCAGTCTTGCTTTATGTGACTTCACTGCCCAAATCATTGCTAATCGTCTCCCTGCACACAGGACACCCTACCTGCTATTTCCATGCCTTTATATTGGTCATTCCCCAAGCCTGGAATGCCCTCCCTCCTCACTTCTGCCTCTTAGCCTTTCCATTAAAGATGCAGTTCAGCTACCACCTCCTGTTAGAGAAAGCCTTTGCTAATCTGCTCAAGCCCTCCACCACAAACTTCCTTGTATATGCTACTTGTGTTTTACACCCTATATACAGGATGTACCTGAAGTCTTAATGTGGTTTTAAGCTTTAATAGCTTGAGGTTTAATAGGTTAAAATGACACTAAGACTTAAGGGATTCCTTGTACGGTTATATGTGCTTGACTCTCCTATTAGAATGTAAACTCCTTGAGAGGTAGGAATTGTTTTATTCATTGTCTTTGTATCCCCAGTGCCTAGCATAGTGCCTGGCACTAATAGGCACTTAATATTGGTTGGTTGATTTTTCTCCTACTACTTGTATGATCCATTGACCACCTACCAAATTTAAACTTGTTAAAATTTAATTCTTGAATTTACAATGCAGATTTAAATTTTCATACTGCATATGGACATCATTAAGAATTATAATTGCTTTAAGTTTTTTTTTTATTTAAACTGGTATTTTAGCAGAAGTATTCAACTTAAAAAGCTTTGTAAATAGCACCTGAAGGTTTGCAAAACACTTTGCAAATATCTTAATTCTCACAACCACGTGAGGTAGGTGCTGTTACTATCCCCATTTTATAGGTGAGGAAACCAAGGCACAGAGAGGTTAAATGATTTGTCCATGGTCACAGCTAGTAAGTATGAGGTCAGATTTGAACTCAGGTCTTCTTGTTGCTAAGTCCAACACACTATTCACTGCACCACCTAGCCACCTGTTTGAAAGGGTTGTTAAAAAAAATACATGAGAAAAACTAATCTACTTGTAAATGTATAAAATTATTAAGAATGAGGTAGGTGTTTGTTTTGAATGTCTTATCTTCACCACAGCCTTTTCTCTTTTCAGTTACCAAGCAGAACTGAATCCTATAGATCAGAAGGCCAATGCATTAAAATTTCAGTTGGATAAAAGACCTTTCTTTGAAATGCCTTCGCCTCTGGGTGATATAAATTTGGATGAGTATGAAGATAACGTGGAGATATTATGATTATGACCCAACAGAAAGACTGCAGCAGGTCTGCTACAACAGAAATGATCAGTGGCTTTGTTTCCAGATAGTAATAGTTTTTTGCAGTACAAAATATTATTTAAATACCTTTTAAAGAAAATGAAGTGCATTTTTATGGAATGATAATTTTGTATTTATCCAATATTCAAGCTTGTAAAATAGATATTTATTTATAGATGGTGCATAATTTACTTAATTGGGATAATTTTGTGTTCTCTAAAGCCTCTGCTATCTTACAAGATGAGTATGCGCCATTCTTTCCAGTTAATACATAGTAATACACTGACACCTTGGGGCTGTAAAGCAATGGGAAAACTACCCATGACCCAGGAGTAAGAGGTTCCTCATTTAGGATCTCTAGTGCTTTTGCTCCTAAAAGAGGGAAACATAAATTAACATCTTATTAGTAACCTTATACACCTGGCAAAAATTGAAAAAGTATGGTGGTAGTTTTATTTTGAAAAGCTGTCACTGATATACTTTTATTTGAAAACTAAGCATCCTGGCACACACAGGAAAAATTTAAGTTTTTTAAAACTGGTTTTCCCCTCCTGTTTATGCAGTTGCATAAATCAGGTTTACCTAATTTATTGGTATATATCATAGAAGTACTTTTTAACATCTGGAATTGGTTAGTATTTATACTCAATATTTTGGCTGGATATTTTTACTCACTAGAGAAGTGATTTTTTTTTCCCTTGGCTTTTAAAAAACATATTAATGTTACTTGATCTGTGATGTGCACTAATATGTCGTGGGCATTTAAGGCTTCTGTTTCTTCCTCTTTGAAAGGTTAGTTATTGACACATTCCATAAATATACAAACAAAAGTGTCACAGCAGCTTGAAATTCTGGCACCTCATCTGCCTGTCTTTATGGCAAGAGAGTGTGTGATAGATGAGAGATTTTTTGTTTCATAAATCATAAGGTTGTAGTGCCTTGAAATGTACATAACAGTACACAAAAGAATTTGGGTATAGAATGTCTTCAGCAAGTTTATTTGAACGTTTTCATGTAAAATGTACAAAAAGATGTAAAGTTATTTTTGTTTGCTGTGTAGATCAGTTTAAAAATGTTTAAAAATCATGTTTGTATTTTCAAATAAAGCATTTAAAGATTTTCATTCATGTATCCATTTGTTATAATATTACCACAGGTATGCCTACATGCAGCAAAGTATTTTACTGTTTCTGGACACATCTCATAGCTTTACATGGAAATATTAACACTGGGTAGTTTGACACAATTTTGGGGGGGAAACATCTTGGCACCAAAACCAGAATTCATTTTAGTGTCCTGTGGAAAACCTTAGATGTTAAACTACAAGATGGCTACTGATTTTTGTCACATTTATGATGATCCTAAATGCAACAAACCAAACTAATTACATGAGGAAAGCATATACTCTGCTACTAACCTCTGGCTTATACTGACTATAGGAGCAAAGAGTTGGCAAATAAAGAAAGCCAAGTAGGAAATGCATGTTAAAGCAAGAGATATACAGCCCTTGCAACCATTAGCTGACAATGTTCTAAACTCCTTTCAAGCTTTCAAACCATATACTCTCTTACCCCTAACACCTCAAAAAAAAATCACATTTCTCTCAATGTGGTTAAACTTTTAAACCTTGCCAATATTCCTTTGCAACCATGTGGACGTAGAGGATAGTTCTTATGTCACCCTTTCTGCTGACTTTTATTTCAAATAGCATGTAGTAAATGTAAGATTTGGGACCTATTGTTAAGGCCATTTATTTTCCTTAAGGATCTCATCAGATCCTTGAAACTTGGAAAAAAAATACAATGGTCTACTCCCCACATTTAACACACATTGTAACTTCAGATAATACTGTTTACTTGTTCGTCAGAAGAGCATCTGCCAAGGGTAAACTGCATTTTGGAACACACCGTTATGGATTACTTGCCTGTACTGTTGGCAGGAAACTTAATAGTAACCATAAATTCACAAAAAAAATTAACTATGCCACATGACAACTGATCAAATTCATCCAGACCAAACTAATCCACTTATGCAAAAGAATGAATAATTCTTGCCTGTGCATCCAATGAGGACAGGAGAAAAATCTCTTTGACCAGAAATATCAAATAGCTATTATCTTCTAAATTTATTCTTCCTCTGTATCTTCTAAATTTATTCTCCCTATAGTTAAGGCAATGAGTCATATGGTCACTAATCCAGCAGCTGTCTTGTTGCTTTAAATATTACACACACACACACATTTTTTATGGGAGAGGAGGTAGGGGTTAGGAACACAATACTTTGGCACAATAAACTAAAGAGATAAAGACTCTACAAATGCAGAACTCTGTTTTCACACTAACAAAGTACATATAAACTTTTCAGTTGTGTATAATAAGCTGCTTCCTCACCACTCCTGGGAGTCATAACACAAGAGTATGGAATGGAGTCCAATATCTGGAAATAGGCATGGAAGCCCTTAACATAATAAGCAGTCATTCATATTTAAGTGCTTCCAATGTGATAGGGAGCACTCTACCCTTTCCACAGTGTAATAGTCTGGCCTTCCTAGTTTTCCTAAACTTACTTCCAGAATCCATTATTTTATCGTATTATATATACTCCCTCAACCAATGTAGATGGCAGTCCTTAATAAATGGTCTTTATAAGTTACTGTGGCTGAAACAATTCAAATGGGGACCATATCTTAATTATGAACCCTTCTGACCTTAGTTAGAATGGTCCTTGGGTGACATACATAAATATATATAGTTCACTAGGCATATACTCAAAAAGTCAAGTCAAGGTAGCTTAAATGTTTTGTTTCTTTCCCCACTGGTCTGTTATAAGCACCTAGTGTATAACAGGCACTTGATAAATATTTTATGATGATTATAAAACAACTTAATCACAAAAAGGATCACAAAAACATGTCTACCATCACCCATAAGAACTGTGGTTTGTTTCTAAAAAGAAGAAAGTGCAGAGACAATCATTGTCTTGCCTTTCCATCAAATAAAGGAGGAAGGGGGGACAGAGCCAAGATGGCGGAGTAGAAACAAATAAAGGGGAAAAATGGAAATGATTAACAAACTATTTGAACTTAAAGTACACAAGTAAAATGTGGGGAAAAAAAAACAGCTTCCTGAAGAAACCCTTCCAACTGAAATTTCAGGCATGGGTCAGAGCTCTTTCACCTAAAAAACATCATTCTTTTGTGTGTGTGCATGCTATATAATGTGAGGGTAGAATACAAATCCCTTGAATGCTGTCATGCTTTCTTTCATTTTTGTTTGTATAAAGGTACTAAATAGATACCGGTTGAATTAAAACCACCATAAGTTTTCCCATACACAATGGTAAGAAGGCAGATTTCTGGTTTTGTTTTCCTTCAAAAATAATTAATCTACTGTTTATTCATTTTAAAGAATGAAAGAGGAAAGAGGAATAGAGAATCTTTCCTTTAAGTTGTCATTTCTGAATTCCACCTACTGAATTGAAATTTAATAATAGTTCACTGATACCTTATTGTTAAAAAGGGGGCTCTGCTTAATAAATGTGACTTTTGAATAACATTCTTCATATAACCAATATCTTCTGTATTTTTTTTTTTATAAATACCCATAAAAACAGTAATACTGTTCCATTTATCACCCATGGTACTGTTCTGTCAAGATGTCACTTCAACTTATGTTTTCACTGAAAAAATAAACTTTAGGCATGATATGCCTGTACATAAAATAAGCCAAGGTAGGTGAAAGGCTACCCTGGAGTAAATTCTGAGGGAATTTACTTTTCTTTGGACCTGAAACTTCAAGAGCCCAAAGAGCACAATGGTCCAGGATCCAGTGACAGTCCCACTTCATAAAGTTGCTGTTTCCACTTGTCCACATGAAAGTCTGAAAAAATCAAAATATTTTTGTTGCCTCCCCACAAAGAGCAGTTTTTGATCTTCACCACTTTTTCACCTTTTTCATAAGTTTCCCTACAAAAAAAAAGTGATAAGATTAATGATAAAGTAAACAGTGAAATGAAAAATCTTTAGAAAGCAAAAGTGAGCTTCATTTTCTTGTGGCCCACACTATGACATCAGGTTACAGGTGAGACCACTACATTAAGATGTCCAAACAACTCTACTTAGAATCCAGAACTGCCCCATGCTATACCCAACTTTGAACTGAATGAATTATAATACTCCAAGGCATTAAAAAAAATTATCACCTTAGACAACTCTCTACATATGAATATCTGTATATGCTAATGCAAATGCCATTATTTCCAGTAAAAAAAAAAAAAGTTTAAAAAAAACCCCTACCTTAAGGAACCTGCTAGATGATGATGGGGATAACTTGCACTATTATGCTATATAGAAGCCACCATTTTGAATGTTAATGACAGGAACTGTCAGCACATGTACCCAAAACCTCAAATGGATCTCCAATATCACTGGTACAGATATTCTTTCTTCTGATGATGCAGAAACACCCACACTGCTCATCCCCTTGTCTGTGTCCTCTGATATTTTTGCTGGGGGAGGGGTTCTTTGCTTTCTCCAGATCCTGCACAGACGCCAGCAAAGCACATCAGCTTTTGACAGGTGATCTCTGGATCTTGCTGTGTAGGCAGCCCATGGTCGTTTTAAACTATGCATTTCTTTGATGACATCCTTTAGTAGCTGTTACATATAGCAGCCTACTCACATCCGTCATGTGCCCCTTTACTACCCTCTAGGTTATTATTGAGGCCCCATCAAATAAAATCTTTCAAAGAGTAACATTTATTTCTGGGAAAGGCCTGAGATCTTTAAAAGAACTTTCCAATTTCCTTAAGGCAACCCACCCTGACATTTGTTCTTCCTCACATCTCTTCCAGACTTATCACACTATGAATAAATATTTCAATACCTTCACAATTTTGTGTTCTTCAACACCAATCTACTCTGTGAATATCTGCTCAAATCTAATTGCTTTTCCTGTCTTCTCTTTAGTGCTATTTCTAACTTTTCTATAGACATATAAGGGACTGATATAATTATCCAAATGTAGTCACTGTTTTGTCTTTGATGGTGAAAAGTTTGCTATAAAAGTATTTAAAATCAATCACTGAGAACTTTTAAAATAATGTCATTTAATAGTACAGTTGTATTTAGTTAGGTATACTAGGTATCTGTATGTAGTGAACACCTTCTGAAGAAGCAGCAGAGTATAATGGGTATAGACAGCATTGGATTTGGAATCAGAATGAGTTCAAATCTCATATACTTAACTGTTTGACTATGGAAAAATCACTTAACCATTAAGAGCCTCAATTACCTTGTCTATAAAATGGGGATCATAATCTATATATTATCAATCTCATTTAGAGCATTATATAAAGGTTAAGTTATTTCCTAAGAAGAGTGTCACAGGTACTGAATGTGAGAAACATTTAATAACATCATGAAAATGGAAATGGACTATTTCTTGACAGATAACCAATCATTTTGGAATCGCCTATGTACAATCAGATAATTGATTCATTCATGGATCAAAGATCAAATTAAATGTGAAGTTAGAAAAAAAAGGATAAAGATGAGAAATATTTCATGCACTTATATCTGCTGCAGCCTAACCTGTTTTGAAATACTTTCAAATCTGGGAAATGGATTAAAGGCCTTAAGTATAACATTTCTTAGAGAAGGTCAGCTAATGCAAAAAAGACCAAAATTATCTAGCACTAGCTTCACATCTTTGTCATGGAGACAAATATAACAAAACCAGAGTAACACTGATTTAGTTTTTGATTTAACAAATATTCATCAGACATATATGAATGTACTAAGTCAGGTGCTGGCAATGTAAGGTCATCACAAAAACCCCATTTCACAAAGGAAGGGACCTGAGGCAAAAAGAGGTCTAAGTGACTTGCTCAAGGTCATACAACTAGGTACTAAGGCTGGATTTGAACTCTGTTCTTCCTGATTCCAGGCCCACTCTATCCACTGTTACCAAGCTGCCTCTAAATACATTGCTTAGTTTATTGTAAATACTGGCAAATAGTGATAAATAGTTTTACAGGTTTCCACTTAAAAAAAATCGTGGGTCACCTCTACAAGATCAGACATTAGAAGATTTTTGTGGAATTGAAATGTTGTGCTTCCCCGCTAATATAGCTGTCCCCTCTTCTGTTAACATGTGATGTATCTGTGCATGGCTCAGGAGCCACAGCTCATTCCCTTTTCTTCTTAGTAATTCTTTCTATGAGATGTCTACAACCAACGACTTAGCAAAAGGAACATATGAGAACTAGTAGTAAAGATAAAGTCAATGAAAGACAAATAAGGCCTAAAAGAGTCACTGACCTATTGTGACCTTGACAGAATAGGAGCTGATTCTGGAAACGTTGGCACTTGCCAGTAAGGTAGAGAATGAACTTAGGGAAGACGTACCAGCTCTAAGGCCCACAAACTTCTCAAATACTCATGGAATCTGGTCAGGCTTTGAAAAGTTCACAACCTAATCAGTTACCTCATCTGTTTCAAGCACATCAATATCTTCACTGAGGTCCTCTGCTTGTTCTTCAGGCAGGACTTCAGGTGAGTCTCCCATCCTGTAAAAATGGAACACTTTGGTCTCAGACTGTGACCTTTATCTAGTTCATCCCCTTCCCTGCTAACAGTGAAGAAAGAAAAACTTTGGATTCTTGGGAGAAGTTTGGTATAAATATTTATGTTTCCTTTAAAGAGAAAAGTATGCTATTTTTTTTAATTTCTAAGAAGTAGGCCTGGATTTTATTTTTTAAAAGATTTTAACAAAGGGAGGGAGGCATGTTGTCCACATGCTGCAGTGTTTCAGCAGGGAATTCTGAATCAATTAATAAATTACAATTCAATGGAATGTCATCTACAGAATTAGTAGCATTTCAGGAAAGCTCGCTTTTCTCCTTTCCTAGTTCCTGTGGATCTGTTATCTCTATAGAAGGGAATTCATTTTGGTCTTCAATGGTGTTGAGGACCCCCAATGTTCAATGTGAAATTTTCTAACCATGCCAAGGAAGCCAACACCACTGCCTCCTTTATCCCAATTTCACCAGCAATTTACAGCATCACATAAAAACAAAAAGCATTATCAGCTAAGGGCGCCAAAACCTCCATTTAAGCAACACACTGCTTATTAGCTAGACACCCCCAAATAATTCCAGCAGCCAAAGATCTCTCATCTGCTCTAAGTATCCTGATTACCCATCACAAGAAGTTAGGAAGGGAGAAAATTACAACAACCCCGTTCTCCTGGTAATATAGGTGGTACCAAGAGCTGAGCTTTTATTTTAGGCCAGTACAGTGAGTACAATGCCTCAACATTCAGTGGAAAATAGAATATAGATGAACTGACACGTCTTCTGGAAAGAAGTTTCAAAGTACTAAATTAGCTTCTTTTATATTTAAATTTCAAAGCAAGTAAAAAAACTATTTCTTTCTTTCTTTCTTTTTTTTTGCTTTATTTTGGAGGGCAACTGGGATTAAGTAACTTGCCAAAGGTCACACGGCTAGGTTTTTTTTTGTTTTGTGTGTGTTAAGTGTCTGAGGCCGGATCCGAACTCAGGTCCTTCTGACTCCAGGGCCGACACTCTACTCACTGTGCCACCTAGCTGCCCCTAAAAAACTATTTCTAATGGTCTATTTCCTCTACTCCCATCCCCATGAAGACCTTCCCATAGTTAATCTGGCCTCAAACCTAGGTTACACTAAGATGTCTAAGATGTCTTTTACAGTGAGGTTGCAATATAGATCTTAAACAAAGGTAGCTTTTACTTTGGGAACAATATTTTAGTGGCTAAGCAGTGACTGCTTAGGTATTGACTCAGTCGATCCCTGATGCTGACTGTTTATAATACAATTTGTATCTTGGGTTTTTTTACTATCTGATTCAAAAGAGGTAAAACCAACTTACTGCTAAAAACCATAGGAAATCAGATTTACTTCATTACAAAGAATTAATATTTTCCATTTCCAAAAGCTGTCAAAAAACAAACCAGAACTAGCTACTTTGTAAAGAAGCAGACTGAAGGTATTCAAGCAGTGGTTAGTCCAGGGGTGAGGAACCAGGAGCCTAAAGGCCACATGTGTTACTCTAGGTCCTCAAGTGCGGCCCTTTGACTGAATCCAAACAAAATGAACTAACTAATGGGTCAGTGTGTAAGAAAAACTTCCTATACTAGGTAGGAAGCTGGACTAGATTAATTCTGAAGCCCCTCTGCTAATCCTAAGAGTCTCTTAGGTTTCCTGCTCTTTGTTCAAGTCCTGCAAGCCTGGAATAAGGCAGACAGTCCTCTGGTTATGTAGGGGTGTTACTTTGTTGCCCTCCCCATCAATATAAGTGATAGAATATTTTGCCATTACATAACAAATAAAGATATGCTTTCCTAGTGACTAACAGTAAGATAAAAAAGATTCCCTAAGATTAATGGATTATTTTCTAAATTACTAAAAAACACCTTCAGGAAATTGTATACTAAGCTCATTTTCATTCATAAACTGGGCTAGGGCACAATGATCCAGCCCATTTTCCACAAGTACACAGAAGGTCCAGCTCAGGAGGAAAGCCATTTGAGATCAATTTCTCTATTACCTGGGTATTGTGTCTTGAACTGGAGGGCTTGGCTCACCCACAATGTTCTCTTCTGATGCTACTGTTTTACTTTTCCACGAGAAATAGGAGAGCTGTGAGTCTGACTGTAAATCTGTTTGTTGCCTTGAGCTCCCAGGAAGTGAAATATCTGTAATGTTCCCTATAAACAAGTAGAAAGAAAGAAAATGTCAAAATTGGAGAAAACCAAAGCAAAATGGGACATCCAAGCCAATCAAACTGGAAATGGTATGGTATGGCTCCCTGGCAATGGAGTAAGGCACTTGGCTCAATACAGTTAAAACCGAAAAACTTAGGACTTAAGATGTGCAGAGTAAAAAGGGGAGTATCCAAAGTAAACTGGAGACAAGGGAAGCTAGGACACAAGATTCTGTTAGAACAGATTATGCCTAATCTCCTATGACTTCATGAAGACCTAATTTAAGTAAGAAAGCTGCATCACAAAAATGCTAGGCCTTTTATTTTCAGGAAAGAAAACTCCCTAAAGAAGGAAGAGAGTTTAATATGCCAAGACGCTTGGCATGCCAAGAAAGCTGACAGATCTGGTGGGAAGAATACGCAATGGCCCTGACCAACAAAGCACAGATCAGCTTTTCTTGGAAATGTTATTTAAAATGCCCTCCAGATTTAATTGACTCAGGCCACTGCTGCTGCTTCCTGGTCACTAGAGCACAAAACAGCCAGAAAACAAGGGGCTGGAACTTCTGATCACAGACAACAGGATGACAAACACTAGGCCCAGAAGAGCCACTACACTCAGCCAAAGCAAAGTTGTATCCTCGTCCCCTGGCAGGGCTAACTAAGGCCTTTTTGTTAAGTGTTAAAAATCTCTAAGTATCTCATCCTGTTCCAGTCTCAAACTTAAACCACCAGACTACCTGGTCCACTCTATAACAACAGAGAAAATCGAATCCCTGCTAAAAAGAAAAACATTAATCTTATTGATACCAAGGCATAGAGCATAGAATTCAACTACTGATTTCTTTTAAAATTCAAAGAGAGGAGGCTTATACCAGAAAGAGGTCACTGATAAGAAGAAAATTCCCATATACACCAAAAAAAAAAAAAAATACATCAGCACATCTTTTTTGGGGTGATAAAGCACTGGAGGCAAAGTAGATACCTATCACCTGGGAAACCGTTAAATCATAGTTAATGAAAGTAATGCAATATATGCTGTAAGAAATTACTAATATGATGAATACAGAGAATGCCTTGGTGAATATTCATAATGAACCAGTCATCAAAGTTAGCTAAACTTTCAAGAAGTCTAGGATGACTTTTATACGTGCAGACTCTTCCAGGGGTGCTATATGGTTGCAATCTTGGAATATCAGTCTCCAAAGAATTAATGTTTCAGGTCTCTCAAATCATTAGTAACTAGGAAAATGCAAGTTAAAACAACTCTGAGGTTCCACCTCACACCCATCAAACTAGAAAAATTGATAATCAAAATAAAAATGTTGGATGGGCTATATGAATGATGCACAATTGGTAGAACTATGAATTGGTATTGCTATTCTGAAAAGCAATTTGAAACTGTGTCCCAAAATTTACTAAGTTGTGCATATCACAAAAATTCCCAAAACAGAAAAGGACCCATACATACAAAAATATTTATAGCAGTTTTCTTTGTGCTGGCAAAGAACTAAGGTGGTGCCCACAAATTGGGCAATGGCTAAACAAATTATAGCATATGAATATAATGGAATACTACTGGACTATAAGAAATTATAAAGGGAATAGTTTCAGAGGAAACTAGGAAAACATGTATGAACTGATATAGAATGAAGTAAGCTGAAGTAAGAGAAGAAGCTATACATAAAAAAAAAACCCACTATAAAGACAATTTATTTATTTATTTTTTGCTTTTTGGAGGGCAATTGGGGTTAAGTAACTTGCCCAAGGTCACACGGCTAGGTTTTTGTTTGTGTGTGCATTAAGTGTCTGAGGCCAAATCCGAACTCAGGTCCTTCTGACTCCAGGGCTGACGCTCTACTCACTGCACCACCTAGCCGCCCCTTATAAAAACAATTTTAAAAGACTGAAGAATTCTGATCAATATAGTGATCAACCACAATTTTCTGAGGACCCATGATTAAATATGCTACCTCACCTCCTGACAGAAAGGTGACAGTGGCGGGTAGGTGGCGCAGTGAATAGAGCACTGGCCCTGGAGTCAGGAGGACCGAAGTTCAAATCTGGCCTCAGACACTTAACACAAAAAAAAAAAAACAAACTAGCTGTGTGACCTTGGGCAAGTCACTTAACCCCAACTGCCCTATCCCCCCCCCCTCCAAAAAGCAAAAAAAGAAAGGTGACAGACTTAGGATAAAAACCAAAATATAGTATTTGGACACTGCCGGTATGGTTTGCCTCACTAGACATATTTGTTATAAGGGTTGTGTTTTGGTTTTATGATTTTCAATCAAGAA
The DNA here is from genome assembly GCA_011680675.1 of Gymnobelideus leadbeateri. Taxonomy (NCBI): domain Eukaryota; kingdom Metazoa; phylum Chordata; class Mammalia; order Diprotodontia; family Petauridae; genus Gymnobelideus; species Gymnobelideus leadbeateri. The sequence continues at coordinate 388,443 of WOXC01008366.1, forward strand.
AGAAAGTGCAAGGAAAATAGTTAATTGAAAAAAAATTAAATTACACCCAAGAAATAATGATAAACATAAGCAGTATGCAACATATTACTGAGGAAGAATGCAAAACTATTAGCAAAAAAAGTTATCATCAAAGCTTTATGACTAGAAAAGAAAGTGAGCCAGGCATGTAGTGAGAGTAAAGGGTAATCAATGGACAGCACATGTATTGATATTTACAGAATATCAGTGGATCTAAAAAATGAACACCAGAACGTTACATCGAACCTTGTGATTTACAGGATGTGGAGGAATCTCACAGCATAAGAAGGCATGGATCAGATACACTATGCATTGGTGGAGGTAGTGTTCATAATGTAAAGATCACAGACCCACTGAGGAATCAATGGGTATCAATTTCACAGAAACTGTGGTATTATAAGAATAGCAATCACATAGCATCCTTGCAAGGCTCTGCATGCAAAAATTCGCAAAAGATTTCTTAAGAGATACTTTGATAACTATTTCATTATTAATACTCACCAATATTAAACTGATTTCACTGACTTAGGAGCCTGGGAATTGGGTATTAACTATTATGATATGCTGTCATAATTTATTAAAGTGTAGTACCTTATAATTTACACAATGCTTATGTAATTAGCTCACTTAACCCATATAAATACCCCTAAAAGATAGGCAATACTAGTATTAATAACCCTGTGTTACAGATAAGAAAAAGGAGCTCAGAGACTTACCCCAAACTCTACACAGTTAAGTGATAAAACAAGGCCTTGAATTCTAAAATTTTAATTACAAGTCCAGTACTCCTTCCACTCATACCATACTATCAGAATTTAAGTTTTGAACTATGCAAAATGCCTCATTTTTTCCCATTCAGAATACTTTAAAATATGTCCAACACAAAGGGTAGCTAGGAGGTATACACCAAACTAGTTATATTTAAAAAATAAGTTAAAATTAACACATTTAAAATTACCTTCAAACATTATTCTCTATTATATAAACAATAGATATTTAAATATAAAGAAAGCAAATCAGTAAACAATACTAACAGAAATTTATATTTTGTTGTATTGGGGGGAAAAGGCTCAAAATAGTCACTGTATGTGGTTAAATAAATGTCAATGGTACTATATTACCTTTGCTGCCTTCTGTTCATTTTCTATTTTATGTAGGTTAAAAAAATAAATTATATGGTTGGAATAAAATACCCAAGGACTCAGGATCATTGCGTCAGATGGCTGTCTAGTCCAATCCCCTCATTTTACAAAATGGTAGAGTGGGGACTGTCTTTGGACCCAGAAGTGCTAAATTCAAATTCCATTTTTGCAACTTAAAATGTAGGTCATTTCTAATTCTACATCTATGTTCCTATGAAGGCCAGTGAGGATAAATGACTTGCCCAAAGTCATATAGATAGTAAAGACATTGTAAAATTTCAAACTGGAACTCACTGATTCTAAACTAAAAACTCTTTTTTACTACAATGCTTCTGGAAGAATATCTCAGTGAAAGGACGTTACAAGCCAAGGTATCCCTCGTTACCTCATATTAGCTAGAAATTGTGTCAAACAATTGAGAAAAATAACAACTAAGAGGGAAAATAAAAGAATTTCCCTTTTGAGAAACTACACAGAGCCAAAGAAAACAAGCTGCCAAAAAACAAACAAAATAGTTCTAATACAATGAAAAATACTGTGGATTACAAGAATGACAAGAAAAAAATCTCTAGAAGAAACTATTTCTGAAATAATTATAACTAATACCCCATAAATAAGAATCAATTGATCACAAGAACCACAAGAATAGTTGGGAAAACTTATAATAAAAGAACAAAAGGAGTTAAGGGGCTAAATTGCTGTTAATAAAAAATTCAAAAATAAAACAGAATGATTGCTTCATGAATTCAAAAAGTATCTATCTGTTAGGCATCTGTTAGACTATACAAAGAGAAAAATAAAACTTTTCCTTGCCCTCAAAAAGCTTAAATTTTATTATGGTTAACTGATGGCTTAAAACAGAAGCTTGAAAAACTTTATCATGTAGACACCCTAAAAAAAGAATGCAGAAGATAGAACTAAAAAAGATCTTTTAAAAATGCTACAAAGAGGGGGCGGAGCCAAGATGGCGGAGTAGAAACAGCTCATCCAAGCCTCTCTGCCCCCAGATTCTCCACAAACTATGTAAAAAAGGACTCTGAAAAACTTCTGGAGCCCCAGCACCCACAGAACGACACAGAGAAGCTAACCTCCCGCTGAGGACAGCCCAGCACCCTGCAGGAAGGACCAGCGCAGTGGTCTGGGAGCCGGCAGAGCGCAGAGCGCAGGAGCCCAGCCGAGCCGAGCCCAGGTCCACGTGAGCCGAGGTTTTAGCCCCAGGGCGGCAGGGCCAGCAGCCGGCTGGAGGAACCCCAGAACACCAAGAACCCTGGCGACTCCAGAATTATCAACATAGACTTGCCTAGGACAAAGTAAGAGGTTAGTGTCCTATGGACTTTGGGACCTGTATTTGGGGAATGCGTCAGCTCCCTCCCCTGGGGGCTAGAAGCCGCTGAGGAGACACGCCAGTTTGTAGTTTTCATAGGCATTTCCGGCTCCCAGCCTACAAATCGGGGGGAGATCCAGCGATCCGTCTTGGGGGGTAATCGCTCTTGCTTTAACCTCCCTGGATCTGGATTGTGATCTAGGGTGGAAGTTGTGGGTGGGTTTACAGCTTGCCAGGAACGGAAGTTGCCCCCCACACGTTCGGGACGAAAATTCCTCTATCTGGCCTTAAAGCCGTAGTGTGGCAACAAGCCCAAAAGTCAAGCAATTAAGTGGCAACATGCCAAGGCAAAGGAAAGAGAAAAATGCAACCCTAGACTCCTATTTTGGGGGCATAGAGCAGGAAAAGGACTGTGAGGTCAGAAGTCCTGCTCCAAAAGCCCCAGGGGAAAACATGAACGGGTTGCAGGCCATAGAGGACCTTAAGAAGGACTTTAAAAATCAAATAAGAGAAGTGGAAGAAAAATTAGAAAGAGAAATGAGAAGGATGCAGGAAAAGTATGAAATGAGGGTCAACAGCCTGACTGAGGAAAACAACACCTTAAAAAATAGACTAGCTCAAATGGCATAGGAGGCCCAAAAGGGCAATGAGGAGAAGAATGCCTTAAAAAGTCGAATTTGCCAGATGGAAAAGAATCTCAAAAGTTCACTGAGGAGATTCATTCCTTCAGAGTTAGACTGGAGCAAATGGAAGCTAGTGACTTTATGAGAAATCAAGATGCTGTTAAGCAGATCCAAACAAATGAAAGAGTGGAAGGCAATGTGAAATATCTCATGGGAAAAACCACTGACCTGGAAAATAGATCCAGGAGAGACAATTTAAAAATTATTGGACTACCTGAAAGCCATGATCAAAGAAAGAACCTAGAAATCACCCTTCAAGAAATTCTCAAGGAAACTGCCCTGATGTTTTAGATCCAGAGGGCAAAATAGAGGTTGAAAGAATCCACAGATCACCTCCTGAAAAAGATCCCAAAAAGAAAACTCCCAGAATATTATAGCCAGGTTCCAGAATCCCCAGATCAAGGAGAAAATACTACAAGCGGCCAGGAAGAAACAATTTCAATATTGTGGAAACACAATCAGAATAGCCCAGGACTTGGCAGCTTCTACACTGAGGGATTGAAGGGCATGGAATATGATATTCCAGAGGGCAAACGAACTGGGAATGAACCCAAGGGTCACCTATCCAGCAAAACTGAGTATTTTGTTTCAGGGGAAAATATGGTCATTCAGTGGAATAGAGGACTTTCAAGCATTCTTGAGGAAAAAACCAGAGTTGAATAGAAAATCTGACATTCAGACACAAGAAGCAAGAGATGCCTGAGAAGGTAATCAGGGAAAAGAAATCAAAAGGAACTTATCAAAGTTGAACTATTTACATTCCTATATGGAAAAGCAATAACTGTGACTGATGATATCTTTCTCACTATGAAAATAATGGAAGAAGGGGTGTGGTCATATGAATACATATGTGAATGTGTGTGTATATGGTTACAGTTATATATGGATAGAGGGCATAGGTTGATTTTGTTGGGAAGGGAGAGTACTCAAGGGATGAAATTATGAGGTGAGAGAAGAAAATGGCAAGAGGAGATGGGGAGAGACATGGTAGGGTAAACTATCTCATGTAGGGGAAGTGGGTGCAAAGGAGGGGAGAATAAGGAAGGCTAAAAAGGCAAAACCACATTCACATTGAATTTGGTTCAGGGAGAAAATGACATACATACTAAATGGGATATCTCAACCTGCAGCAGGATAGGGGGAAGGGGGATGAGAGGAGGGATGATGGATGGGAGGGCATCCTTGGGGTGAGGGGAGGTTGGAAGTACCCACTATAGAAGAGGGACAGGATCATGTAGGGAATGGACCAGGTGGGGGGTGGGATGAGTGGGAGGGAATTATAAGCAGCCTTGTACAATATATCTACTATGATAATGTTTTGCATAGCTAGACATGTACAACATGTACTGAATTACTTATATCCCAAGAAGGAATGGGTGACAAGGGAGGAAGGAAATGGATCTGAAATTCGAGGTTGTAACATTAAATGTTTCAAATATATATATATATATATATATATACATATATATATATATATATATATATATAAATACTATTATTAATACTCTTTTGCCTATAATTGGGAGATAAGATGTGCAGGCATTGGGACACAAAGATTCATTTTCCTCTAATGGAAAAGTCGATGGGGTATGGGAGAAGGTATGGGAGAGAGCAGATTGGAGGAAGCGATATCTTGTGGGACTGCTATTCTGGGAGGTTGGGTAGGGGAATAATGGGGGGAAAATGATTGTAACTCAAAATCTGGCGGAAATGAATGATGTAAAACAAAAGTTAATAAAGTATTTGTTTAAAAAAAAAAAACAAAAAAAAATGCTACAAAGATTATCAGGGCAATATCAAAAGGGAGAAAAAATTTAATACCTGAAAACAAGTGAGGCGGAAACAGGGTCCCAAGAGAAAATTTGAGAATCACTGGTCTCCCAGAAAACATGTTAAAACAAATGTGACAGAATGACGAAAAAAATACAATATTTTAAGAAATAAAATTACCCAGAAATGCCAGCAAGCACAATAAAGATCAATAAATTAACAGGACAACATCAGAGAGGAACCAGAGTTCTAATTTATCCAGAAATTTGACTGCCAAGATCCAGAGCTCAAAATTTAAGTAAAGAATATTACAAGCAGACAAGAAGAGGCTGTTTACCTACTAAGAAACACCAACCAAAATGGCTCTTTCCCACACCATCAAAAGAGTGAAAAGAAACAGGCAGAATAAGATATCAAGACATCAAGAATTTTTTAAAGTGCTTAAAGAATACTGAGCTATTCAAAGTGTTGGGGATACCAAAAACTGGGTAAAAATAGTCCCTATCTTCAAACAAAATAATACAGGGGTAAATGGGGATAATCTCACAAGCATTAAAGGGAACTGGAATAGGCTCCTTAAAGAAAGTGAGATTTTAGCTGAAACTTGAAAGAAGCTTGGGAAGGAAGAAAGTGTAAACAAAGGAGGAAAACTTTCCCATGAGGGACAGCCAGTAAAAATGGACAGAATCAGGAGATTAAAGAATGTTTCCAGTGTGAGAAACAGCAACCAGGATAGTGTCACTGGTTCACAGAGTATAGTATATGGAGGAAAGTTAAGTATTAAGAAGGCTGGAAAGGCAAGAAGGAACCAGGTTATGAAGGATTTTAAAAGCCAAAAAGTAGATTTTTATATTTGATCTGGGAGATACTAGGGAGCCACTAAAATATACAGGATGAGGAAGAATGAAAGGATGGTGAGGTGGAAGAAAGGTGGTGACACATTCAGACTTGCTCTTTGGGAAGATAACTCTAAATGGAAGATGGACTAGAATGGGGAAAGACTTGGGCAAGGAGATCAAAAAGAAGGCTATTTTTGACCCAGCAATAACACTACTAGGTCTATTTCAAAAACTATTAGGGAAGAAAGAAAAGAACCTATATTTTCTAAAATGTTTACAGCAGCTCACTTTGTGGTACTGAAGACCTGGAAATGGCAGGAATGTCCATCAATTGGGAAATGGCTGAACAAGTTGTGGTATATAATTGTGACAGAATACTACCGCACTATAAGAAATGATGAGCTCAAGATCTTAGAAAACATGGAAAGACTTGCACAAAATGACGAAGAGTGAAATGAGCAGAAACAAGAGAACAATTACAAATATTCAAATGAACTACAAAGTTGTATGAAGAGGTTATCTGCATCCAAAGAAGAACTAACAAATGGAAGCATGTAAAGATTTTACATATATATACACATACATATATACACACACACATATTCATTCATTTTTCTATGTCTAGAGGTAGCCACCTCTAGGGTGCGGTGGCGGGGAGGAGGAAAGAAGAAGGCTATTGCAATAGTCTAAGTGTGAGGTGATAAAGGTCTACACCAGGATGGTAACAGTGTCACAGAAGAAGAGGCATATAACAGAGAATTTGCAAAAGCAGAATCAACAAGCCTTCAAAACAGATTGGTTATGGAGCTATGAGAGACAGTGAGGAGCCCCAATTGTGAGCTGGGTAAGTAAGAGGATGGTGGTGCTTCCAACAACAAGGAAGTTCAGAATAATTTAGGGTCAAAGATAATGAGTTCAGCTTTGGACATTATGAGTTTAAGATGTCTATGGGACATCAAATTTGTACATCTCGAGATGGGAGACTAGCTGTCAGGATAGAGGTTAGACCTAGATAAAGAAATCTGAGAATTATCTGCAAAGATGATAACTGAAAAATGAATGAAAATGCCTTTTTCTTAAGAATGATTTCTCTTACAAAACTGAGTAATCCTCCAGAGAATAAAATGGAATGTCATGAGCAACTTTTCTGGGTCAAAAATGAAGGAAAAAAGATGACAGTAGTAAAAGTAGGATTAAGGGAAGCAGGGAATTGGGCTAGGTTACAAGTATTAAAGAGGGGAATGCCTCAAACAAAAGAAAGCTGGGAAAGGCTTCAGATTACTCCCAGAAAAGGAAGAGAGGGGTAAAAAACAACAATAGTCATTTAAGTATAGATAAGAGAAGGCAAATGAAGGTTAAGGCTGCAGATATCTAATGTTCTTGTTTTTCTTTTCTTTTTTTTTTTTTCTGAAAGGGGACAGAGATAGGGGCTGAACCAGTGATTTCATTAGTTTAGGATACTCCCAGGTGAGGAAACTCCTTTTACCAATGCAGGTTGTCAACTTTTCTCAGTTATAGTCCTAGAGAGTTGTTAGAGCACTGAGAGAGACAGTAGGGAAAGAGATGAGACTTCAGACTTCCAGATCATTCTTCTATTAATTAACCATGTTACTTCTCTTTCAACAAAGGGAAAAAAAGAAAAATTATAACAAGATTTGACAGAAGAGATAAATTGTAATTGCAACCATAACATGAATGAGAAAACCTTGTTTAAAAAAAAAAAAACAGCAAAAAAAAAAAAGGAAGATTTGGATATAATGAGCAGAATGGATTAGAGAACAAAATCCAACAAATTGTTCTAAATAAGAAACATTTAAAGTGAAAAGATCCATAAAGCATTAAAACAAGGTGCTGGAGTGAAAACTGTTTTAATTTTTTTTAATAGGAACGGCAATCGTGTCTCAGAAAGTAACTGCAAAAATAGGTAAGAGAAAGGAGGGAGACAGTTATGCTTATAAGCACAATAAAAAATTGCAACAATTAAAATGTATGCACTAAATTACAGTACTTAGTGGAAAAGATAAATTACAAACAGACATGCAAAAATAGGACACTTTTGGTAAATCAATATGTCTCAGAGTTAGAGAAATCTAAAAAAAATGAATGATAACTATGAAAAACATTAGAGATCTAAACAGGATATGTTTGAAACATTGATAAGACTTTTGAACAGAAATCTTAAATATATTTTTCAGCATCACATGGCACCTACACAAAAAATAAGCTTACTCAAGGGAACAAATAACTCATATAAATTAAGAAATGAATATTTGCAGTGGGTTCCAATTTTAGCCACCAGAAAAGAAAAATCTATTATTAGTCATTTCATGATAAAGACAAAGGAAATTTAAACATAAATCAGTAACTGACAGAAGAATGACCAAAGGCCTGGTTTTGGATCATAGTCCCTAAAATTATGTAAAGTAGAAAATGCCTTTATCCTTAAATAACAATGTATCAGAATATGAAAAAACAAAATAAAACAATAAGTAAATTCTGATTTTTCTTATAAAAGCAGAGAAACAAATCATTAAAATTGGAAAGGAAATTCATTGAAGATAAGAAATATATCAATTATAAAATACAAGACACAAAAGTATAATCAACAGGTGAAAATATAAATAATACTGTTTAAGCAAATGTTAAATAATGATATCCTAAATAATGAGTAAGGGTTCTCCCTTGTAGAAGTGGAAAATCCACAGGTACTGAACACTGCATATATTTCCAATTTTTTCCCCAATGTATTGATGAGTTTTACTGATTTTTTTCTCTTCTTTCTCATTTTCCTTTATCTTCTTTAAAAGAAAAATTATTTGTTATAGGGGATGGCTTTCTGGGAGGGGGAAATGAAAAAGATATTAGGAGAAATTCTGGGAATGTAAAAACAAAAGAAATCAATAAAAATTCATTTTAAAAAAAGAATGTGTTGAAGAATAAAACACAGACACGAAATAACTAACACTAAGAAGCAGAAATAATAAAGAAAAGAATAATAATGCAAAAAATTCCAAAATTTGGATATAACTAAAGCAATCCTTAAAGGAAAATTTTTATCTCTGATTTATATTAAAAAGAGAAAGAAAAGACCAATAATTAAACATGAACCTTAAAAAAAAAGAATGTAAATGATGGGAAAACTTTTGTTGGAGGGGTTGTGGAAAGACAAGCATAGTAAAATTCATTGCTTGTCGAACTATAAATTGGTTGAACCAATCTGGAAAACAATGCAAGAATTATGTAAAAAATAACAGAAATATTCAGAACCTCTGACACTATTCCAAGGAGACTGAAATATGCACCAACAAGAAAAGCAATTTTCAAGAAGCAAATTACTCCATATCCCAAGGGAGTTGGGTAATAAGAAATTATCCGTGAAAAAAAAAGACCTATCTTTAGAAAATGTTGATAGCATCATTGTTTGTTAACAATACAAAACTGGAAGTAAAATGTATGTCTAATGATTAGAAATAGCTGACCAAATGAGAAAGAAAGATGATGATGCAATGTTATTGTACCATAAGAAATGATGATGATGATGATGATGATGATGACGACGACGACGACGACAATAACAGCAGCAAGCACTTATGTAGCACCTACTGTGTGGGGGGACTGTGCTAAGTACTTTACAAATACCAACTCATTTGGTCTTCACAAGAACCCTGGGAGGGAGGTGGTCATTTTAGTGATGAGGAAACTGAGGCAAACGGAGTTAACTGAATTACCCAAGATCACATAGCTAGCAAGGATTCAGAGAAACCTAGGAAGATGTCTATGAAGTGACACAAAATGAATAAAGCAGAGTCAAAATAACTAAATGCATAATACTAGAGTAATATAAATAAAGTTGATAATGGAGAAGCAAAATGCTGCTTAAATACCATTGTCAATGATAGCAATTTATTATAAATGTTATCATACATTTCCCTATTTTTTTTGTTAATAATTGATTTTTTTTCCAGAGAATGTACTTTGTAAAGAGAGTTGTTTTGCTAGTTAGGGCATTGTGTCAAAATAAATATAACTAAAAAAAGAAAATACCAAAAGGTGTTTTTATCTTGTAACTAATAAAGCCTAGAATGAAGGTTTACCATCTCAAACACTCAACTAAGCTGCCTGGAGTCATGAGTAACGTGAATATGACAAAGACAGGTGTCATACATACCATCAGAAAATTTTCTCTTCGTGGCAAAGACTTTTGATCTGTCAGGTGGAGGCCATTCTCTAAAACTACTTGCTATTGCGCTTTCCGCATCATCATCAGTTCCTATCAGAGAGCTGCGATAACAGTACAATGGATGCCATTTTTCCCCTTTACAAGTCAACAACATGTGGTCTGTAACAAATTCCTGCAGGTAGTAATACCTGCAGGCAAGAGAAAATGAAAGTGAAACATGAAGCCCACATACTCACATGAAAACAACTAGAAATATTCACTAGATCACTGAATGTTAAAGCTAGAAGGAACCTAAGATACTATCTGCTCACATTATGGATGAGGAAACTGAAGTTAAAAGATGTATAGTCAATCAATCAACAAGCATTTATTAAATGGCTACCATGTGGCATGCACTGTACTGAGAATAAAGATAAAGGTGAAACAGTCCCTGCCCCAATGGGGCTTACATTCTATAGGGAGAGACAACATATATAAAGATAAGTATATACAATATCAATATGAGATAATCTTTTGGGGAAGGCCTTACAAACTGCAGGAGAATAAAGAAAGGCTTCATGTAGGAGGTAGTATTTGAACTGAATTTTAAAGAAAAATAACAGATTCTAAGGGGCATATAGGTAATGAACTACAGACCAAGAATGAGGGAGAGTCTGTGCAAAGGCATGGGTATAGCAGATAAAGTATGGTTTAATACAAACAGTCAAGAAGGCAAGTTTGGCGAAATCATAAAGTACTTAAAAGGAGTAATCTGTAACAAAACTAGAAAACTGGAATCTAATTGGAACCAGATTCTGGAAGGCTTTAAAAGCCAAAGGAATACATACTTGGTCTTAGAGAACAGAGAGCCACCAGAATTCATTAAGCAGGGAACTAACACAGGCAAAATTGTGCTTTAGAAAAATCACTGTCTTGAATAGTACAAGACAGGAAACGGAGAGACTGGAGACTAACAGTCTAGGCAACAGGTGATGAGGTCATTTGTACTAATCAAACACCTAACCTAGGGTGGTGGCCATGTGAGTGGAGAGAAAGAGATGTGGAGGTAGAATCAACAAGACTTGGCAGCTGACTGCTTGATACCTGAGATGAAGTAAAGTGAGAAGCTGAGAATGAATCTGAGGTTGAGAATTTAGGCAGCTGGAAAGAAGCTTGTGCTCTCAACAGAAACAGAGGATGGGCAGGTTTGGGGCAAAGACAATCAATTCTGTTCCAGATGTAGAATTTTTTACTTGTGAGTGTTTTTTGTCTGGTGTTCTTACTGTTAATTAGAATCCTCAGAACAGTTAATAAAATGATGATTAAGGCTGTTTTCAATTTCTTCACTTCCTTTCTTCAGTCCCTGGCAATTAGAGAACAAGTAAATACAGGGAGGAATCTTTTTTCCCTTATTATAGACACCAGGGGAAAAGAAAAAGACTGGAAGTAGAGAGGGGATTATAAGGGTCACATGAAGATTCTATGAGACCACATGCCACAAACCAGTTCCTAGACTCGTTCTACTATCTCGGCAATTCTCTCCCAACAGGTCACTCCTTAGAGGTGGCTGGCATATTCTCTACTATTGTTTCTAGACCACTGCTTACTATCATCCTTTAACGACTTTTCTTCTTCCCAGGTTCACTCAAATCATTTGTCAAGTCTTTGTCAGAATTGTGACTGAACAAAGGGCATAATGCCAGCATCAGAAACATGGGGAATCCTTTGTACATTCTGCTGTCCCTGGAAGACTTCTCCTCCTTCTGAAGTCCATTGGATTTGTTCATTCTACTCTCTCCCCCTTGTCTCTGCTCTTTACTGAACTCTCACTCATCTTTTCCAGTGGAGCTTAGTATCCAGATCTTAGTCTAACTCACCCTTCCCCCCACCCTTAGACGCTCCAGCACTAATGCTGAAGATCACTCTAACTAGAGGATTCTTCTCTCAATTCTTCAACCTACTCAACTTCAGTGATTTCTTTTTCCAGCCCACTTCAACCACACATCAATATGGTCATACCTTAGAGTTCTCATTATCTCTAAGATGGACTCCAACCTACAAACAACCTACAGACTCTGGCAATGGTGGAGTTTTAAGTTCTCCAGAACTACAAGGCCACTTTTTGAACATGAATTCCTATACTTCTATTACTCATATTAACCTTAATCTTCAGCTTAATAATGGTTGAAGGTTCAATGGTCCTTTGAACTATTCCTATTTTTCTTGTTCCTCTTCCCCAACTCTGGCTAAGTTTACCTTGTCCCCCCTAGCTTTGATCTCAAAGCCAGGAAGATCCAGGTTAAATCCTGTCTTTGCCACATACTGGCTGGATGCCATCAAGCTAGTCACTTAATCTTTCAGCTCTGTAGACAAATAACTAAGTCTACAGGTTGAAAAGAAAGTGATTATATGTATGGCAAAGGGAGTATCCTATTAAAATGCACTTGGGAAAAAAAAAAAGACTGAAAAGTAGGGAAAGTACCATAAAGAGCAAACTCAGACTCCAACAGATCATGTCACAAAACCAGTTTCTAATATTTCTGCAACTGTAATACCATGTACACAGAATCCTACAAAAATGAAATGAGAGGGGTCGAATCAAGATGGAGGGGTAGGAACAGCATTTCCGTGGAGCTCTGGGCCACTCCACTTCAAAATTATGTAAAAGGGGGACTCTGAATGACCTCTGGAGCTCCAGAACCCGCAAAATGACACAGAGAAACTAACCTCCCGCTGAGGACAGTTCTGCAGTCCGGCAGGGAGCGGCCAGCGCGGTGCTCTGGGAGCTGAGCCCAGGCTTGTGAGTCACTGTTTTAGCCCCAGGGAGGCCAGACCAGCAGCCGGCTGGAGGGACCCCAGAACACCAGCAGCTGTGGAGTTCCCAGAATTATCAACACATAGATGCCTACGATAAAGTGAGAGGTCAGTGCCTTATGGACTTTGGGACTGGTTGGGAGAATGCATCAGCTTCTTCCCCTGGGGGCGAGAAGCCACTGAGGAACCTGAACAGCTTGCACCACATTGCCAAGTTGCAGCTTCAGCTCCTGGCCTGTGAACTGTAGGGGGATCCGGCGATCAGTCTGGGCGGGGGGGGTAATCGCTCTTGCTTTAGCCTTCTTGGATCTGGACTGGGGTCTGGGGTGGAGGTCTTGGGGTGTGTGTCCAACCTGCCAGAGTGTGTGGAGGCTTCACAGAGGCCACCTAACTAATACCTCTGGAACTTAAGAAAACCCGAACTTTTGGGACAGAAGTTCCCCTGTCTGGTGGCAAAGTCCTACTGTGGCAACAAGCCCAAAAATCAAGTAATTAAGTGGCAATATGCCTAGGCAAAGGAAACAAAATAAACAGAAAAATGCAACATTAGACTCCTCTTTGGGGGCAAAGAGGATCAAAGCATGGAACAGGAGGAGGACTGTGAGGTCAGAACTCCTGCACCAAAAGCCTCAAATGAAAATAGGAACTGGCTGCAGGCCATAGAGGATCTTAAAAAGCAGATAAGAGAAGTGGGGGGAAAATTGGGAAGAGAAATGAGAAAGATGCAAGAAAAGTATGAAATGAGAGTCAAGAGCCTGACAGAGGAAAATGACACCTTAAAAAATAGACTAACTCAAATGGCAAAAGAGGCTCAAAAAGGCAATGAGGAGAAGAATGCCTTAAAAAGCCAAATGTGCCAGATGGAAAAAGAATCTCAAAAGCTCACTGAGGAGAATCATTCCTTCAGAATTAGACTGGAGCAAATGAAAGCTAGTGACTTTATGAGAAATCAAGATGCTGTTAAACAGATCCAAACAAATGAAAAAATAGAAGGCAATGTGAAATATCTCACTGCAAAAACCACTGACCTGGAGAATAGATCCAAGAGAGATAATTTAAAAATTATTGGACTACCTGAAAGCCATGATCAAAGAAAGAACCTAGAAACCATCCTTCAAGAAATTCTCAAGGAAAACTGCCCTGATGTTTTAGAACCAGAGAGCAAAATAGAGGTTGAAAGAATCCTGAAAAAGATCCCCAAAAGAAAACTCCTAGGAATATTGTAGCCAGGTTCCAGAATTCCCAGATCAAGGAGAAAATATTACAAGCAGCCAGGAAGAAACAATTTCAATATTGTGGAAACACAATCAGGATAACACAGGACCTGGCAGCTTCTACACTGAGGGATCAAAGGGCCTGGAATATGATATTCTGGAGGTCAAAGGAGCTGGGATTAAAACCAAGAATCACCTACCCAGCAAAACTGAGTATCATGTTTCTGGGGAAAATTTGGTCATTCAGTGGAATAGAGGACTTTCAAGCATTCTTGAGGAAAAAACCAGAGTTGAATAGAAAATCTGACATTCAGATACAAGAAGCAAGAGATGCTTGAGAAGGTAAACAGGGAAATCACTTTGAACTTATCAAAGTTGAACTATTTACATTCCTACAGGGAAAAACGATAATTGTAACTGATGAAACTTTTCTCAGTATGAAAATAGTTGAAGAAGGGTATATGGGCATATGAATACATATGTGAATGTGTGTTTTGTGAAATATATGTTTACAGGTATACATAGATAGAGGACACAGGTCAAATTTAATAGGAAGGGTTGACACTTAAAAGGTGAGGTTAAGAGGTGAGAGAGTAATGTGGTGAGGGGGAATGGGGAGAGACAATGGGGTGAACGGGTCTAGTGTAGAGGACGCAGGGGAAGGTGGTTGCAGGGGAGGGGAGGAACAGGAAGGCAAAAACCTTATTCTCATTGAATTTGGACCAGGGAGAGTATGACATGCATACTAAATAGGGTGTCCCACCCTACAGGAGGTTGGGGGGGAGAGGAATGGGGGAAGGTGGTGGATGGGGAGGGCAGGCTGGGGGGGAGGGAATTTGGAAGCACCCATTTTTGAAAAGGGACAGGATCAAGGTAGGGAGTGGACCAGGTGGAAGGTGGGATGGGACGGAGGGACATATAGTCAGTCTTTTACAATATATCTACTATGATAATGTTTTGCAAAGCGACACAAGCACAGCATATACTGAGTTGCATGTCTTCCTTTTAAAATCAAAATTTTCTAAAAATATATAAATACTATGATCAATACTATTTTGCATATAATTGGGAGATAAGATGTGTGGGCAATGGGGTGTGGGGATTCACCTCGCCCTACTGGAAAAGTCAAAGGGGGTATGGGAGGAGAGATGGGAGAGAGCAGATTGGCTGAGGGGATATCCTGTATGACTGTTATTCTGGGGTGGTGGGAAGGGGAAAAATGGGGGTAAATTGTAACTCAAAATCTGATGGAAATGGGGGCGGCTGGGTGGCGCAGTGAGTAGAGCGTCGGCCCTGGAGTCAGAAGGACCTGAGTTCGGATCCGGCCTCAGACACTTAACACCACAAACAAAAACCTAGCCGTGTGACCTTGGGCAAGTTACTTAACCCCAACTGCCCTCCAAAAAGCAAAAAAAAAAAAAATCTGATTAAAATGAATGATGTAAACTAGAAGTTAATAAAGCATTTGGGGAAAAAAATGAAATGACAGATCAAATAATTTTCCTTTTCACCTTCAGTAAAAGTTCCAAATAATTTCTTTTCTCCCCACTGATTCCACCCTTAACAAATGACTGAGAATGCTACTTCATTTAGAAAACTGAGACCATTTAACACTCATTTCCTTAGCCTTGCCCCTCCATTACTCAAACGTACTTCCCTCTAGTCACAGTCAGTCAAGCATAAACCCTAATACTCATTAAGATTGATGCTTTACACCTTCGATCTCACTACCTCAGATCTCAAAAAATTGCTCTCTATTAATAGGCATTCCCTCTCATTCATGCATTGCTAATCTCTCTCTTACCACTGGCTTGGCTTTCCCATCATACTAACGCTATGTATGGACCTTCAGAAAGAGTGCAAGTAGGACTCAGGTGACTATAGTAATGACTAGCTCTATTCAGTCAATTAATAATCATTTACTATGTGCCTATTATAGCCCAGGCATTTCACTAAGTACTGGGGATACAAGAAAAGGCAAAAAACAGCTTCTACCCTCAAGAGATTCACAATCTAATGGAAGGGACACAACATACAAACAACTATATGCAAATAGGCTATACACAAGATAAAGAGGAAATAACTGATTGAAGGCACTAGAAAGTGAAATTTTAGTTGGAACTTGAAAGAAGCTGGGGAAGTAAGGAGGCAGAAAATTCTAGTCATACAGAAGAGCAAGAAAAGGGCCCTCAGCTGGATAATGTCTTATTCAAAGAACAGCAAAGAGACCAAGTGTCACTGGATAAAGGGAATGTGGTGGGGTGTAAAATGTAACAAGACTGAAACAGTAGGGAGGGCTTTAAATGCCAACAGATTTTTTTTAAATTTTGATTCTGGAGGTAACAGGGAATCATTAGAATTTATTGAATATGGGGATGGGAAAGGTGACAAGGTCAGACCTGAACTTTAAGAAAATCATTTTGGAAGCTGAGTTGAAGATAACCTTGAATGGAGAGAAACTTATGGCAAAAAGACCAAATAGCATGTTACTGTAATAATCCAAATGTGAGGAGATTTAGGGCCTGCACCAGTATGTTACAAAGGCAAAACTGAGAGGTAATAGCAAAAGAGTGATACTGGGGGAGGGGAGTGAGAAATAGTGAAGAGTTAAAGATGACATTTAAGTTACAAGCCTGGAGCATGGAGATGATAGTGGTGCCCTCCACATAACATGGGAATTTTGAAGGGAAATAGAGGGTTGGGGTATAAGAACTAGTCCAGAGAGAGTTAAAGGAGATATGAGGGTGACACTGAGTATTATACCCAATGGACACAAACAAGACTTTTTTTTTTAACTGTTCATATCTGATGCTTATTCTTCCTCTCTAACCACTCTTTCACTCCCACTTTAACAAAACCTTTAAATTTCACTCTCACCACTCAACTGAAACTTCACATTCAAACATCAATAACCTTCTAGAGCAATGGTGTCAAATTCAAATAGAAACAGGAGTCATTAAACCGAACATATGGATCCCTGCAAGCCATATGTACTTAGAAAACCACACATTAATATTATAGGGATTATATACAGGTTTTATCATATTTTTATTCTGTCAGTTTTCAATTATATTTTAACCTGCCCTCATTTTTTCAGGTGCCCTCAGGAATGTTGTGGGGGGAGTCACATGTCTGAAATCTCTGTTCTACAGTAATCACCAAATTTTTTTTGTGTTTTTTTTGTCATTATTCATCTTTCTTGATTTTTTTTATAACGTATGGCTCTACTGACCATCTTTGTCCACCTAGGACCAATTTCTTTTCCCTTGACTTCCTACTTCAAAAAACATTTAGATGTTTTTCCCCTTCTGCATCTGTAATTGCTCAAATGAAAGGATAGACAGGCAGTAGGATAACAATAGTAGTGTCATGAAATGCCAGAAAAAAAGAGAGAGGTCTCTTGGTCTTCGGTCAACAGTGTCACATGAAGTAGACAATCAGCTCTTAAACACCTATTCCAGCAAAAGTCTGAAATTTTCACCAGTTTGATTAATGATCAAGAAACACATTTTTATTAACTTTTTCCACCCTAGAACTGCACAGACCCACAGGCAATAAGAATGGGACTGCCTGCAAAGCCAATGCTAGAATAAGCAAAACAAACTAATAAACAACCTGGTGAGATTAGTGAAGGGCCAGAGACACACAAAGCTTTCAGGGCTCTCTTTTCAGAAGAAGCAAGAAGAGAGGGTTCCCCCAAGAAAAGCCCAAGATGGCTGTAAATCAACAGCACAGCACTTAAAACTCTTGAGGGCTGGCAGCAACCAGTGCAGGCATGGCAGTGACTAGTTTGAGTACAGCTTAGATCAGGACATCTCAGGGTTTCAAGGTCCCTAGCATCCTACCGTGAGATGTCAGAGAGAATAATGCAGATTCAGCAAGGAGGACTCACCACTCCACCCATAAATACAATGGGCCAGTAGAGTATGGTCCTGAAACAAAGCCTCAATTTAGTAACTAAAGGTGGAGAAAGTAATACATAGTAAACTCCATAACAAGTATAAGCAGTGACTCAAAGGTAAAAATAGATTTTTCACAAGAAATATATGCATACTGAAGAAATGAAAAGATTAAAATAATAAAATAAAAACTCTTGGGGAAAGAAATAAAAAGAAGGAAAATGTTTTAAAGAGAAAATGGTAAACTTTATTTGAGAACTATATTCCTTGAACACTAGAATATAACAAAAAGAAATCGATGACCTAATAAAATAGCAAGAAATAATAGAACAAAATCAAAAGATTGAAAAAAGAAAACCAGAAGAAAATATATCTGATGTGAAAAATGACTTCAAGGGGCGGCTAGGTGGCGCAGTGAGTAGAGTGTCGGCCCTGGAGTCAGAAGGACTTGAGTTCGGATCCAGCCGCAGACACTTAACGCACACACAAACAAAAAAAAAAAACCTAGCCGTGTGACCTTGGGCAAGTTACTTAACCCCAATTGCCCTTCAAAAAGCAGAAGAAAAAAAAAGAAAAATGACTTCAAAAGTAGAGCAAAAAGAGATAATCTAAGAATCACTAGACTTTCTGAGAAACATGTTTGTTAAAAATCAGAGACATTATATTTTAAGAAATCATAAATGGAAACTTCTTATATGTACCAGAACCAGGGGGATAAAATGAAGATAGAAAGAATCCACCAATGACACCATTAAAGAAACTCAGACAAAAAAAGATCCTAGGAATGGTTCTCATGTCAAAGGACAAATAGTTCAAGTATCCCAAAATAAACAGTTTAAGCACCAAAGGACCATAGTCAGGATCACACAAGATCTGATATCTTCTGCCATAAAAGAATGGAGATCTTAAAATTCAAAATTCTAAAAAGCAACCAAGAATTATTTACCTTTCAAGGCTGGGTATGCCTCAACAAGGAAAACAAACAAACAAACATGGACCTTAAATAAAATAGAGTATTTTCAAGCATTTCTGATGAAAAGACCAGGGCTAAGTAGGAACTTTGAAATGAAAACACAAGAGTCAAAAGAAACCTAGAAAGATAAATTTATTTGAGCAACTGGAAGGAGTTATATGATGATCTAGTACTAACATTCTAATGTAGGGAGTAGAAATAAGTGTTTCTTAAAGATCTTAATAACTTCAAAGTATTTTAAGAGAGTTAAATAGGAAAAACATTCCTGGGTCTTAGGAGTGGGTTGGTTCTTTTCTGTGGGTTTAAAGAAAGAACAAAATGGAAAGGTAAAATGAATACATTAGTGTAGAAAAAAGGATGAAATGGGTGAGGATACAGAACTTGCTAATTCTCATAATTTGGAATGTGTAAAAATATACAAACACTGAAGAAGGTACTGGGGGTAGGCATTAGACGGACTTCACTTATCTGAAATGGAGTGTCACACCTGTTATGGGAATGGGAATCTGAAGATCTTCCCTACACCCTTGGCCCTCTGATAGGCTTAAGTGATGCTGAGAAAATATACTCTGCCCCCTAACAG